>CM044002.1:27650251-28235251 GCA_024085815.1 Flaveria linearis
GTCCTTTTTGTATCTTGATCTCATACCTGGATTTGATATAATTGTGTTCTTATACTCTGTTTAGGTCCTCGTAAGCTGTCAAAGGATGAGAAGTTCCTATGAATAGACGGATTCCTGATTTGGCAGCTGCCACCTCAGTAAGTTCTTTATCACATGTTGATGTTAGTATATTGTGATATACAAACATGGAGGGTTTTTGTTGACTCAATTCAATCCCAAAAATGTAACTTGTTGTTAAGGTAATGAACATATGACTAATATAAAAATGATACCTTCCCAAACAAGAATATGCAGTTTTCATGAGACATATGCAAAGGAAATTGTTACACTGTTCATGGAATGGAGGGAGTATTATGTTTGACTTTTTGTTTATGTCTTTTTGAACAGGACAAATGGCAACCTTTACACACTCTTGCTGCGTCAGGAGAATTTATCTTTGTTGACACTTTGATGAAATACGGTGTAGATATTAACGTCCCAAACCAGGTAAATGTTTCTCTTTTTTCATTGATTGTCTATTTCTGAATGTTGAAAATAATGAATTTTCTGTGTTGCATCTTGATATTCATCTTGATTGGTCTTAGCTTTCTTCTATCTTCTTGCAGGAGGGACTTACAGCAATTCACAAAGCATACTTGGAAAAAAAGCATGCCATTTGTAACTATCTACTAAGAAATTCAGCTAATCCATTGTTCGTGACAAAGTAAGCACCTGGACTCTCTTTCTGAAAAACTTGATTTGAAGATAAAAATGTATTTTAAGATTGTTATTGTAGAGGGGATCATGCATTATACAGAATTGTTAATATGTTTATATTTAATGACAACAGGATGGAGCCACGCTTATGCATTATGCCGTACGTACAGCATCAACTCAAATGATAAAAGTCCTACTACTATTAATGTAGATATAAACCTCCAGGACATGTATGTTGCATATAATGCTCTATGTTACTTCATGCTCATCATCCTTGCTCGTTTGTCATTTCGTTTGGGATATCGTTGTTTTGTTTATCACAGGATGGGTGGACCCCACCTGCATCTAGCTGTCCAGCCCTTAGAAACTGATGTGGTTAGGCTTCTCTGATCAAGAAAGCCGATAAAACCCTAAAAAATCAAGTACTTCTCCTTCTCTCTTCTCTTGTCTCAAACTTCTTGTAGTGGACTGGCCTGTCGGTTGGGTAATGGTTTAGAAAGTGTATATATTTGAAGTCCTGAAATGGGTCGGTTGGGTTGACCTGAAACACTCTTGCCCAAAATTATATTTGAAAAAATTATTCACACCAATGTCTTTCAATAAATTGATTTAGGTTGTTGTTTATGTGTGCATTACAAATTCAATTTGGAACTTTCGACCCATTTGATTTGTTTCTTCTTAGCCAATCTTAAAGAATGAACCGATAAGAGATAAAAGCTGAATCAGAATTGACCAATTCATAAGTAAACAAACAACAAACAACAAACATACCCAGTGTATCCCGCTGAAGAGCAGGGTCTGGAAGGGTATGTGGTGGCAAGTCTTTCCTCTATCCTGAGAGATAGAGAGACCGCTTCCGAAGAACCCCCGACTTGTTAACTCTGTGTGTTTGCCTGTTTGCCTGTTGTGATCTGTGGTGTGTTTGCTGTTTGAGGATCATTAAATGACCCAGTCCTGATTTTCAATTGACATTTTTGTGATGACAATAGGATGGGTTGACCCCACTGAATCTTTGCCTATATAGTGGAAGAGACACTCGGACTTATGAGATGATTAGGCTGCTAAAACTGCCACCCAACCCTTTGCTCAATTTGACTTTGGCTTCATGACATGCCATTCACATGCGTTCATGCAAATCATGCAAACTCATTGGTCCATACTAACACTTGTGTTATCATGTTTATAAAGGCCCAAGTTGTTGAGGGCCGAGATTGCCAGAGGTAGGGAGCGGTAGACTATAATTTGGTAGGTATATGGATTAGTCTCTGCCGTTGCATCTTAGAACCGTATGGAGAACATATATTTTTTTACGTAGTTTGCAATTACTTTGCATTATTTGTAATATTGCCAGGATGTGCATTTGGCTTTTCTATGAAGCTTCAGTTCTTTTTTTCTTTTAACTTTTCTTGACAAAACAATGTGATTACTGACCATACAGAAAGATGAGAGAATTGGTACATACCATTTTTAGTAGGCCAAGAACTAATATCTACTACTACATATAGAGTTTAGGCGTTTAGCACACCCTCTTCCTTGTTTTTTAGAGTTTTAAGCTGAAGTAGAAATGGAATGATGACCCATCGCTTCTTTTAATCATCTTAGCCATCTATGTGTAATTAAATCAAAACATGTCAAACACATTTTAAAAACCATAATAGTTTCAAGATAAACACAAAGGCCGTTATTTGGAAATGGTCGGGTTAGATTGACGCAACATTTGTCAGCTGCCAACATTTGGCGGCAGCAAGAGAGCATATCCATTGGTTTTTAACCCTATCAAGGTAAATGGGTCATCAAGGTTCAGCTGAGAAGAAAAGGGCAACTTGCAAATATACATGAACACTAGGGTAAGATTGGTTTTTAATGTGGAGTTAACCGATGAAGATGTAAGTCTACATATGTTTCCTTTATATATTATTATTATTTTTAAAATCACTTTGCATTGTGAGATTTATGTGAAAACTCGGTTTCAGGCAAAGAGATGACCCAATGGGAAACTCAGCAACATGACGAAGCAGATTGCCTGCAAATCAACTGTAAAGGTATGAATTATGTTTAGAAGTTTTATTTGGAACAAGGTTTGAACATGGAAAGTTGTTAGGCATCATCCACTTCTTGTGTTCAAATTGTATGCTGACTTACTTAAGGATTACCAAGTGATTTAAATTTCTCTTTGTTTTCCTTTTTCTTGCCTTAAAATGCGTCTCTCCTTTAAGTAATAGAAATTGTTGCTGTGTTTCAGGCTATGGACTATGAAATGGAGTCACCAAGTGCTGAATATAAATCATTCAAAGCAAGACCTGATGAATCTCTAGAGCCTACTCTACATCAGATTTTGATTTCTCGCCCCTTCCTTAATATAGAATAAAAAATGAAACAAATAAAGAAAATAACATAAATTTCTTCGGTCAATAAAACTATCACCTCAAAAGATCTTGAAATGCCTCTCTCTTAAGTTGTTTGGCATTCTTCACTCTTAAGAGCTGAAGTTGTAGAAGAATCAACGATTAAAGGAGGACATCTTGCTTTATTATCATTAACTTGCTCAGATAAGTTAAAAAGCAAGGATATTAACCATACCGCCTTGAACAATGAGGTTTATTGAAACTAATTAATACTTAACTATCAATATAGAATTTCTATATAGATTGAACCGTGTCATATGATATGAAGTAAATTACATGGATAGTCCCTGAGATTTGTTCAAATTTCATCATTCGTCCCGGATACAAAAAAATTTCAGGTTTAATCATAAGGTTTGAAACAAACATAACATGTTCGTCCTTGGGTTAAACGACCGTTAATTTATTCCGTTAAGTGGCTGTAAAATGATGATTTTGCCAATCTTCTTTCTCATTCAACCTCATCTCAACAACCACCTCCATCGCACCACTCTACCACCATTTCTGGCCATCACCTCCACCATCACATACCACCATCCCATTCACCTCCGCTCAACACACCCTATATCTACCAATGCTTCATCACACCACACCATATGACAAACCCTATCTTACCACTGCTCCATCACACCACCACCACCCTATCTCCACTGTAACGTTGTTGTGCTGTACGAAAACTCTACGATCGAAGCAGTGGTATCTCTAGCGATCGTGTTATAGCAAAGAAGACTATATCGATTAGTGTTAAGCAAATTGGATCTGAGATTTGAAATTAGTGGTGGTGGTGGTGTGGTGGAGATGGATGTGTGGTGGTGTGGTGGTAGTGGTGGAGATGGTGTGTGTCTGTGGTGGTGGGATGGGTCGTGTGTGGGGTGGTGATGACGAAAAGTGGTAGTGGTGACGAGGAGTGGTGGTGGTGGTTGAGATGGGTTTGAATGAGAAAGAAAAGGATAAAATGATCATTTTACAGCTACTTAACGGAATAAATTAGCAGCCGTTTGACCAAGGGATGAAACGTGTTACGTTTTTTTTAACCTTAGGACTATACCTATAATTTTTCAATACTAGAGACCAAAGGTGAAATTTGGGCAAATATTATGGACGATTTATGTAATTTACTCTATGATATAATATCTAAGGCTTGAGGGTGTGGTATTGACAACCTTTGGGGAACACCACCCCATCCTTGTGGCATTGTACAATGACCACGAGGAGTATAACAACTAGTTTTTGACCAAAATAGAAAAATTAATAAACACTATAAATATCAATATATTTAATACAGTCTTTCGCATATGATCAAAATTATTTCTTCAATTAATTAAACTTTTGTCATGAGTTTAGACATATCTTCAAATAATTTTTATGAACGTAACATCTAGGTTTTAGCCACAACCAGTGACGGATCTAACCCGATTTAACCCGAACCGGACCAAGAAAAATATTATATTATATAGCCAAATAGTTCTTGTATTTGCATATATATCAAAAAACATATTAACAATTATACTCATAAAATGCTTGTATTTGATGCTTAAAGCAATTATATTCATAAATTGATGATGTGTAATATGTTTAAAACAATTATACTTATCATTAAGACGGTTTCCAAACTCTTTAATGCCTATGATGTTCAACATATTTGAGAACAATATCGGCCGGTAAATATAACTTTGATCTCTCATATATCTTGATACCATATAATTTAGATGTTAGATGGTAAAATACATTTATCTTGAATAATTTTTTTTCTTTCTATTATGTATTTGATTATTTAAGGGTAAAAGGTACTATATTTACTTGGTTACAGACCTCGGTTGGCGAGAAAATATAGTTCGTCGGACTGTAACCTTATTTGTATCCACCCCGACAATGTGTTTACGACATTATTTCTTCTTTTTAGTTTTTAAAAATTTAAGGGGTGCAATTACATAATTTTATGGGGGGGCGATCGATCGAATTTTCACATAAACTGAAAAAAAAAATTTAGGGTGGCGGCTGCCCCCTTCACCTCCATGTAGATCGCCTGGCCACAACAGCTCAAATCATGTCTCTTCTTTTTGATAATACAAATTCAAGCACAATAGTATATACATCGAGTTTAATTAAGTAGCTACTCATAATCTCTAGTGGAATATTATTTCGTTAAATTGTTTTATCTAGTGTTGAGATGTTCAACTCAAAGTTTTGGATGTTAATTTATTTATTTTTACTGATTGTTAGATGTCATAGAAATATAATATTCCTTTTCAAATTATCAAGCAAAACAATTAAATAATGTTCTTTCTTTCTTTATACGGGGTACATTTGTAATACATCAACTACCATACGAGATGGTTTTTGAGGCGTATGATTAGTACTTGAAGATGTTTACGGGAGTTTTATGGTAAAATCTAGACCTCTTTTGTATCGATATTATTAACATGTACATCCACAAATTTTGAGTAAAGCACCTAGTGTGACACACAAATGTGTACCTTGAACATGAATCCAGATATTGAATACGACAGCATGATTGTGCACCACTGGTTGTGAAAATTAGAAGAATAACGTATGTTTACATTATAAGGAATATAATTGTTGTGCTATACACTTTACAAGAAAACGGTTTTCAATTATTCAAGAAGGTCTACAAGTAAATCAAGATTCTTTTAGAGAATTGCATTGACAAGAAACATTCCGCAACCTACGATTGGATCTCGTCAATCATATTTGAAGAGTCAACATACTCAACCTCGACAACTCTCGCTTCTAGCCTATTTTTTATTTTCCAGTAATGCATTCTATTGTTTTAATAAAGAATTTCATATTATGATTAGTTTTATTTATAACTTTAAAAAATTGCAAAGGATAGGAGGGGTGTAACTTTTACAATTTTAAAACATCACCCCACCCTAAATGACGATAACGTTATATAAAGATCTTCCATCGTTAGTTAACGCACCTACGAAACCTTGTTTCTACCTCACCAACACTCCCCCCGTACATCTCGTCACCGGAATATCTCTTCTATAATGCTCCGACTTCAATTGTGTCTAGCATCTTCGTCAACTCCGGCGCCGGCGACTTCCCAGACCACCAAATATCAATCTCTAACCACCTCCGACGATCCTCCGTTTCAATTTCATATTCCGCTTCTCGACTAAAGCATTCTCGTCGCCGATGCTCCAAACCGATCGTCATCTCTTGTAATACTCCAGCGGTAGAAGATCTAAGGACTTCGAGTATGATGACGGTGATGAGTACTTGGAAGCTGCTGTTCTCATGACAGGTATATCGCTTTTCTTCCTTTGAGTACTGTATATGGATGCTTCAGATGTTCTGAATTGTTGAAGTTTTAAGTTGATCTGGTTAGGATTTGCTTGATGATTTTAGCGATTAGTTTTGTAGGCCGTGGTGTGTCAATTGGAGATAATTGTGTAGTTGGTGCAAGTGAATTTGTTCACGGAAGTTGTTTGGATCTTGTTTATGATTTATGTGTTTGTTTCTATGTATACGCTGTTCAATGTATGGAGCATTTACTGTTGGTTTGTTAGTGTGTAGTCATGTGCATCCTCTTGCTTTGTTCATTGGTAGTTGATTTTGGAAGGCAGTGGAAATTGTGTATTTATGGTTCTGTAGGAAATTAGTTGACCATCATAGGCTCTAACAGAGAATTTTAATTTTTAACACAACATACCTTGTGGAAATAATCAGTGATTGTTTTTCCCCATTGAATTTCAAGGTACTTGTTATGATCGGTTTATTTTGTTTCTAATGAATTTGTTTATTATTTTCCGCAACATGGTGGATTACAAAGGGAAACAACAGTAGGTAAATTGATCTAGCGAGTCCTTGGTAGAACAAAACTATGAATGCAAAGATGCTGTCTGGTTCATATTTTTGTTATCATAAGGGATGCATTTTATTTTTATGCAGAAACTCTCTTGCACTATCAGATGCGTATACAAGATATCAAGAGGTGGTTAAATGGCAGCCGACTAAGAATTTGTTTCCCTTATCAGATCAGGGGAAAGTTCCAGAAACAAAGACCTGATAATTGGACCAGAGCTTTTTAACCAGTTTCGAAGTCCAACCATATTTCTTAAGATATCCTGTGATTGTGATGGAGACTATTTGCTACCAATTATCGTAGGTAAATAATTGTTACATATGCAGCTATTTTTTAAGTCTTATCTAATTTTAGTAATGGCATTTGGGTATCTTGATTGCAATGAAAATTGACACTGCTATTTATAAACTGCAGGGGAACATGCAGTTGAAAAGCTAATAAGCTCCTCGCTGGAAGATGAGGTTTAGCATCTGAGTTGTTAAATTTTTAAGAAGAATAAGTTCATATAACTTAATTCGTATGTGTGTGCTGCTGCATTCCCAAACCATTTTCAGCTTGTGAGAAATATTGTTGGGAAACTTGGCTATGTAAGAAGATGACCTTTTCATGCAATTATAAAATACTGGTTTTCTAATATGCCTATGTTCCCTTCTTGATTAGGCATCTAAACTAAGAGATTGAACTGATATCAGGTGTTGACGGATATAGTTTAGCGTCATGGAATTTTAGGACATTTTATTTCCAAATAGGCTCCTCTGAAACAACAGTTTTGAAGAAAACTTATCCTACTTGAACTTTAATGCTGCCTTTTTTTTTCTCTTGTTCAGGTAAAACTGGTACAGATACAGAAAGAGTGGGTAATATATACATGGCAAATATACGTTTTCACAAGGTAAATAGAGAATGTATCACATAGCCATGATTTAACACCAAGATGCAATAAATTGATCACTTTTTCTAATTTTGATTGGATATCTCCTAACTTGCAGCCAGGCACAGAAGATATTAGAGTGGACGCTCGTCCTTCAGATGCCATAAATGTTGCTAAACGATGCAAAGTAACTGAACAGATCTCTAGTTTCTTTGACTGCTATTCTGTTCCAGTAGTTAGTTGACATGCGCAATATGTTGTAGGTTTACATTAAAAAAAAGCTTTAAAACACCTAAGAGAGAGGATGTTAATTAGTTGAATTCAAGAAAATGTGAGATTCTGTCACTAATTCATAATATTTTGCATAGGTTGAGGTCACTTTGAAAATCTTAGTGAACAGTTCATGTTTCTGAATTTTGATTGGGCAATAGAAATAGAAACAAGTTTGTGCAGAAAGACTTACTTGCATTACTTGATTAGTATATAGTTCTTTTAGCTTTGACTGACCGTTACTGTTGCTGCAGGCACCAATTTATGTAAAAACAAATTGTCTTGGCTGATGCTATTAAGATAGTTTACAAGACGGGGAGATTGCATGATAAAAACCTACATATGATGTATATTTGGACAGTGTCGCCTCCGCTTTTTCCCCAATGTTTTTAAGTTATTCTTCCATTACCCAAATCCTTAAAATCCCTTATATGTCACTAAGCTGGAATTTATGCATTTAACAGTGCCATAGATGGTCCAGATGAACTTGTTGAGGAGCTTGATTTAGTTGCAAAAATGAATCTTGCTGTCAAGGAAGAAAGATACAGTGATGCAGGTACTTAAGGATGTTTTCTTGGGTTTAGTCAATGGAGGATTATTATGCCATTTGCGACTATTTACCTCCAATTTTTTTAACAGAAACCAAACAGAAAACTACAGAGGGATGATCTTGACTTCCAATCCATTCTCTCCCATGTTACTTTCATATTCCATTCCTTTTAAAAAATATGCTCCTAATTTCTTTTCAAAAACCTTCTTCCCATATGGTGAGAAGATTTGAATGGGCTGAAAGTTGTATTATCTTCTAGTAAAATATTACTTTTACCCTAACTGTAACATAATTAACCAAATATGTATAATTGTAAAGTTATCTTTTTTTTTTCTACTTTTTTTTAACTTAAGATAGAATAATTGGAACACGACATATTCTTGAGCTGATTAAGTTATTTTCTTCTAACTGTAAAGAAGGATTTAATATTGTAATCAATAGTCTCCATAGCTAAAACAAATGTCAACAATATTGAGGTTCAACAAAGTCAACTCTTTCTTACTGTCAAAAGAGTAAACACACCCTTGTTTTGGTATTGAGGGAAAGCTTGTTTTGGTATTGAGGGAAAGCTAAAGAATTTTATTCTGGAAAGATAACTTTTGGACAATGGAACCGTAATCTGGACAATTCCTGGTATGTGATATTCATAGCTTTTCATGCCCAGTGCGGAACAAGCTCTAGAACTACGCTCGCAAGAGAAATAATAAGGTACATTTAGCTACAAATTCCAGAGAACATGGATTCCTTCTTTGGTCTTTGTACTCGAATGCAGCTTTCAGCCATTTAACAAAGATCACATGGATGTATATCATGTCCTGATAGACAGTATCACGACCGCAAATATTCCTGTTTGTACATATTAAACCGACCCTATTAATATTGTTCGTCTGGAATTGTATATGATTACCTACCGTCCCACGACTGACTTTAATTATGAATGAGTGATCCCTAATGTCTATTTTCAGAATGTGTTCTGATGTAAAACAGTTTTTGATTTATTATCATCAGTAAACTATTTTACTTGGAGTGAAATCCTCTTTGTGTACTTTGTTGTTGATGATGCAACTTTAGAATTCACTATTGAAGCAGTAGGTTTAACATCAATAGCTCAAGTTATCTGACTGAGTCGGAATCTTGACTCCAAAGGTCAGAATTGTTTGACTTGAAAGAGTTCAAATCGTTCGACTTTAGAAGTCACTTGAAAGGTCCTTGGTTGACTGCAAAATCAAATGCAAGGTCGTAAAGAGGGCATTGCTAAACTTTAGTTTCATCGAAAATGTGAAAAAAAAATTATTTTATTGATACAACATAGGAGGGGGTGCAATAAGCAAAAATAACTAAAAGAGTAAAAGGAGAGGTGACCGTTAAGTACAACATTTTGTAACCTTTAACTTCATTGTCACCTTTTTTCAGTTTCATGTCCCACCATATCATTTCATATCGTTGTGATATTTTCAAACGAGTTGGTGAAAAGAAGAATGTTTTACAGGGCATTATTATCATTACGAGTTGGAGATTATGAAAGCGAGAAATGAGAAGATATTTTCAAACAAAAGGTCAAAGTTATTATTTCCGATGTCAAAGCTTTGGGTTTCCTTTGGTATAAACATAGGGCGCGTTGGCTTGTTTTAGATTGGGAGAAATGGTGTAATTTCAATGTAATTAACTTGTTGCTCTTTTTGGTTTCCTTTTCCTTCTTGAATAGGTGGCTTTGTTTTTAATGAAAGTTAACCTTCAAAAAAAAAAATTTTCATATCGTGTGAAGTGGGCAATGCTTCAAAGCATATATATTATTGCTAGGGCACAATTGGAGCACAAAAAAAAGTTGGATTTATTGGACAACTTGGTGGCGTGGGCTCACATTCACATTCACGTGTTACCATGTGTAGTTGACCTGCATTATCACGATAAGAATTAATTTATTCATACTTTAAAACTTCACATTTATTTACACACACGTGCAGCCTGTAAGTGACGCACAACATGAACTAAACAAACATGAACCAGTTTGTTCATATTTTAAATTTATGTTAGAGACATTACATCATCATGTTATATGTGATCTGTGTATAGGTGACAAATATTATATAGATTAATACGAACTATTTGTCCATTTGGATTGTTTGTAAACTAGTACCTTTTGTTAAGAGCGGATTTTGAATATTGGGAGATAGCATGAAAATCTAAATATGCATCCGTTGTAATCCTATTGAGGGGAACAGCACTCAGATTTTTTTTTTTCTTTTTTGAAATTGTCGTCATTGTTACCGATCATATTAAACGTCATTTATTTACCTAATGTTTTTTTTTTTGTTGCCACACCCACAATTTCATTCTCTCACTCTTGAAATGGTTGCTGATCTCAAAATTTCCAAACCAATCCATTTGGGTATCCCTGAAAGTGGCTGAAACCCATCCGAGAGTTGACTCTAACACTTCTGAGTACCCAGGTGAGAAATTTAAATTTAAGTTCATGCTTCTGTTGGAAAACTTGAGAAATTCTTCTTCACCAACTTAAATGCTAATAATTATATATTTATACAGTGACGTAAAACTCGGCTTAGGCGATTTTTATCACTCGGTCAATATTACTTGGTGGTTTTGTGACGTGGTGGTGGTGTTGTGGTGTGGTGTTGTGGTGGTCCTATCACGGGTGGCGGTGATGTGGTGTTTTATTATGACGAGGTGGTGGGTCTTTTTGGACTGAATTGACAAACACGTCCAAACCACGAAGACTGAAATAACAATGTATTTAAAAGTATATTAAATCAGGTTTAAAAAAAAAGAAAATAAAACTTATATGTAAAATGACCTATATACCCTCATTTGACGGAGAATGTTGGATGGAGTTAACGAACTGGGTGAAAATGACAAGATTTGTAACGACAGGGGCCCAGATGCGAGAAAATAGATTTTTGGGATGAAAGTGACAATTTCACTAAACCACAGAGACGAAAATGACAATTTACTATTTTAGTTTTTTTATAGTGGTTTGTAAGTGAATAATAGAACAATATAATGATAAAGATATAAAGAATATTATTTTTAAAAAAAGATATAAAAAAACTATTTTTAGTATAAATATGATAACGGAAATGAAAAAATCTAGTGTAATACTCTAGTTAGAGTAAGGGCATGTCAAGCCCTAAAGGCCCATAGTGAAGCACTAATCAAATAAGCACGTTCTTAGAATTTGAAATGACTTGTATAACTTTAGTGGGTTTTCTAAAATATAGTGTAGGTCATAGTAACCTAATATAAATTGATGTGGGTTTTCTAAATATATTTTTGATTATATACTGATTCACTAGCGTTATGACTTTTCATAGTGGTCGGGGGTCTATTTGGAAGCGTCTCTCCATCTCTCTGGGTAGAGGAAAGACTTGCCTACACCTACCCCTCCCAGACCCTGCTCTTAGCGGGATAAACTGGTTTTTTTTGTTTGTTTGTTTAGTGTAGGTCATAGTAGCCTAATAGGAGCATGTCAAGCCCCTAAAGGCCAAGGCCCAATTTTTAAAATTTGAAATGACTTGTATAAATTTATTATTTATGTGGGTTTCCCGTTTCCGGAGACATAGTGTAGCTCATAGTAGGAAGTAGGAACATCCAAACATATATCTAAGTCCATTAAGGCCCGGAGCACTAATCAAAGAAGCATGTTTATAAATTTTGAAATGACTTGTTATAAATTTATATGGTTTGCGCATCATACCAAGCATTAACAGATTTAAAGTTCATTAAGGCCTAATAGTGAAACATGATCAAATACGATTATACGAACGTCTTATCATTCAATAAGTTGTTATAAACTTTTGTGGGTATGTTAACATAAAACAAAACATAACAATGTCAAGCCCTATTAAGTACTAAAAATAGACCCTTAATTAAACACGGATGCTTTTACCATCTAAATGACTTGTTATAAACTTTCGTGGGTTTGTGTAACATAAATGATAATAACAACTCATATGAGGCCCATTAAGCCTCAATAGTTTTATTTTTTGAAACAAGTTCAAATACAAAGTGTATTTTTACTACAAAGTGTGAGAAGATATAACGAGTCAAAAAAGTCATAAAAAATTATATTTCACAATCAAATCGAATTTCAAAAAAGTAATTCCGAGCTTTTGTTCTCCTAGCCATTTTCACTAAGAAAAAACAAAGGAAAAATAAAAAAATAAAAAATTAACGTTTTTTTATTTTGTCATTTATGAAAAACATAATGACGTCATTGTGTCATTATGAAGACATAATGACGTCATTGTGTCATTATGAAAGATACAGTGACATCATTGTATCATTATGAAAGACACAATGACGTCATTGTATCATTATGAAAAACAGAATAACGTCATTGTGTCATAAAGACACAATGAATTTTTTTATTATTTTTTTATTTTTTATTTTTTATTCTAAAAGAGGATGACGAGAGGAACAGAGACTCCGAAGTACTTTTTGAAATTCGATTTGGATTGTGAGATATAATTTTTATTTGTGACTTTTTTAACATCATTGTGTCTTCTCACATTTTGTAGCAAAATATACTTTGTAGAATAACCCTCACCCTTATTTTTTTATTGAAGATTGCAAGTATAATAACGAAAACCAATAACGCATCGCCTTTTATTATTTATATAATTACTAGTTTTTTTTCTCTTTATTTAATATACAAGAAATAAAAAACATATTAAAATTTAAATTTATTAAAAACACTTACAGAAACCGAGAAAAAACTCGTCTGTAATATTTCATAAAACTGTCAAATATGTTGATAAGAAGTCATTTGGTAAGAATTAGTTGGTAAAAAATGCAAATGTAACACGGTAGATATGTTAGTAAGCAGAGTGATGTTGATCCGTTAACAACCCACATAGTATTCAGTCAGCAATCATATCACCCCTAAGTTTATCATTGGTAACCACTTCGCTAACGAATATAAGAATTATCAACTAATCTACCACCATAATTGTAATAATTATATTTGATATGACTATAACAGTTTCAAAACTTATAGGCG
Source organism: Flaveria linearis (assembly GCA_024085815.1). Classification (NCBI taxonomy): domain Eukaryota; kingdom Viridiplantae; phylum Streptophyta; class Magnoliopsida; order Asterales; family Asteraceae; genus Flaveria; species Flaveria linearis. The sequence goes on from CM044002.1 coordinate 27,663,890, forward strand.
TAGGGTTCTGGATTCCAACCCGAACTCATGCCCAACCCAGAAAGATAAAACTAATACACGGAGCACCTGACCCACTGTAATAAATGACATGTGTCCTACATCCAGGGAGTATAATTATCACCGATCTTGACCTTTGCTTTTGTCACACCCCAACCGACGGCGGAATCATCGGAGCGGACGAGGGAATGATTGATTGTTCATAACTCATGATTGTCTAATAGTGATAATAATATTAAAATCAGATTACAGTAACATGAATTTAACAGATATAAATACAACAGTTAAAGTCACAAATAGTAATTGTCTTTTGTTTTGACTAAGTCCAGGTCTTATATGATCAAGTAGAAGTCCACTAGCTTGCTTAACCTGAAATCATGTGAGAAAATAAGTCAGCTAACGAATTAGCTGGTGAGTAATCACAGTTTTGAGTATACATATAGATTGATTGATTGATTGAGAATAATTCAATTCACCAGGTAACATTAAGACTTATATTGCAATAGTAAAGCATATAGATAACCGACACAATAGAAACCCCTTGACTTGACACTTGCATAAATAGACTCCACACATACACCATAGATTGACTCTTGCCTCTGGCACATCACCACTCGACTATTCATATGGGGTGGGTTTGTATAATCACCACTCGTAAGCCATGTGGGGTGGATTATCCCAAACCAGTAATCTACCATTGATACCAGGATTGATTGATTGAATTAGGGTTTTACTGTCGTCCAGTTTATCTCAATGTTCACATAATTGCAAGTAATAACATAACCTGTATTGAATTGAATTTAGAATGAAATACCAATAGAAATCATGATTGAATATATGTATCAAGATTTCCCCCCAATAAGAAATGATATAAAAAGGGGATATGAATACTCACTTGATTGCTGATATTTGAATCTGGATGTGATAGATTAGACACCAACGATTTCCTTACGATTAACCTAAGGAACGGTGTCTCGAATTAGAATAATGATTTGGGAATTTGGAAATGTATTAGGATTTCCATTTGTTTTGAATGGTAGTTTAAATAGTTTATTTAGTTTGATTGTTTTGAAATCAATAAAATGAATTTGAAAGTGATTTTTAGAATTTATTAGAATTAAACATATTATTACGCGTAACCATTTGTTTTATCGTGAAAATGTGGAAAATAAACAAATGATTAATTTTATTAATAACGATATAATAATTATTAAATTATTTAATCATTAAATAACTAAGAAATGAAATTGGTATTGGAATGATTTAAATATAAAAATTTATATATTTAATCATTATTAAAAAATAATAATATTATTTGAAATAATTAAAAATAACACTCTGTCGAATAATAATTTAATAAATTAAATTTATTAAAGTTCACTTTTGTTTAATTAATTTTGTATTATTTGTAGTTTTATTTTTTTAAAACTTTAATAAAAATAGATAAAATGTTAAAATAAATTTCAGAAAAATAATTTAGTTGTTTAAAAATTTTAATGATTGTAGAATATTTTTATGATTTTTAGAATTTTTTTATAATTTTTAGAGGCTTTTAAAGTCTAAAAAAATATTTGAGGTGGCCCGGTTTCGAACCCGGGACCTCATGGATGTGAAAGAGCGCAGGAACCAGTGACCACTGGCCTTAACCGCGGGTAATCCTGGTTCCAATTGAATATAAGCATGTTTAACCCGCATCCCTTAATTCGAGATGAACCCTAGATCCAATTTGGGTCAAATTGAACTTGAATTGGCTTTTGATAACGACTGGAATCAGGGGCTTTTGTTCCCCATGATGAATCGAGTATGTGTGTGTGTATAATTTCATATATGATGTTTGATTTAAAGATTACCCAATGAAGAAACAGGTCCGCGACCTCGTGTCAATCGAATGAGGCTCATACGATGCTTGTAATCAAATTAAACTTGAGGTTAGCTTCGTGTAGTGGTGTTGATGCAAAGCCCTGTGTTTTGTTTCGAAGATTGAAGCCCGAAGGTGGTGCTCCCCAGTTGTAGGTCCGAACGGGGGGTGCTCGAATGGTGATGTTTTTTTGGTTCGTTTTGAATGTAATTGATTGTTCTAATCGATTAGAAATGGTTATATGGTCGTTAGTGCGAAGTTAATTTGATTAAAATATAGTGTAGTGCCCGATTTTGCTCGTTGTTTGGCCGACAATGGTGAGTGGTTTCGGTGGTGGGATTGCGACGGGAAAGGGGAAAAGGGGGTGGGGTTGGGATGTTGTGGTAATTACAAAATGGTCCCTGTGGTTTATGTTTTGATGGTTTTGGGTTAAAACTTGGTTTTTAAGTTTTAAACTTACAAATAACTCCTGGACTATTATTAATCAAATCATTATTGTTATTTTTATTATTATTATTATTATTATTATTATTATTATACTATATTATTATTAATTTATTGTTATTATTATATTATTATTATATATATATATACATTTTTTTCACACGAAAATACGCGATGTTACAGTCTCCCCTGCTTTAGGAAATTTCGTCCCGAAATTTTTCACGAGGAGGCTGAAACAGAAAGATGAGGATACTGGATGTTCATCTGATCCTCACGTTCCCATATGAATTCTGCCATGTTTAGATTCCCAGCGGACCTTGACAATGGTATCCTACTATTTGAGTGTGTTTAACTTCCCGATCCATAATTCCACAGGTTTCTCAATAAAGTGCATAGATTCATCAATCTGGACTTCGTCGAGTGGAATGTGGAGATTTTCATCGGAAGACATTTCTTGAGATTTGAAACATGGATGTATATTGTTGAGTTCTTGAGGTAGTTCAAGCTTGTGGGCCACTTCCCAATTCGCTCGAGCACTTTGAATGGACCCACGTAACGAGGTGCTAGCTTCCCTTCTTTCCAAAGCGAATCACTCCCTTCCAAGGTGATACCTTAAGAAGTACGAGATCACTGACATTGTATTCCATGGGCTTACGTCTTTTGTCAGCATAATGCTTTTGACGATTTCTAGCAGCGACCAAGTTATCACGGATCTTATGAATTTTGTCGGTTGTTTCTTGTATTAATTCCGGACCAGTAATTTTTGATTCACCAACTTCAAACCATACAAGGCCTCAAATGGTGCCATTTGTTGGTCTAGTAACTGTTATTGTAAGAGAGTTCAATCAACGGAATATGAGAATCCACGATCCACTGAAATCAATGACACAAGCCCGCAGCATATTCTCTAGGGTTTGTATCGTTCTTTCAGTCTGACCGTCGGTTTGCGGATGATAGGCTGTACTAGGATTCAGTTGAGTTTCAAGAGCTGATTGGATACTTTTCCAGTAACGAGAGATGAAGCGACCATCGCGATTAGAGATGATATTTTTACTTGACAATAGATTGTTTAGGAAGACTACCATCACGTAATCAGGTTTTGATGATAACTCACAATGAAAGTCGATAGATAAGGAATAAATGGTTTGATGTAGCTAGATCGAGTCAAAACATGAGAATAAAGGGAAAAAAATCATTTTAAGAATTTAAATGCTCCAAACTTGGAATCAAAATCAACCTAAAACGATCGCGTCTCTTTCAAGTTCAGAGATCATGCTTTGGCTTGATAGGTCGAAACACTAACATTATTTCACCCTTCAAGTTACTACATTCGTCTCGTCACTTGATTACAACCATGGTAAGTTGATGATCAAGGAATGAGAATAGTCATCAAGATATGGTTTTCACCCCTAACTTGATGGTGTACTCTCAAGGTATGACCACTAGCTTACCAATCCAAAAAGTTTGATCTGAGGATCTACAGAAATAAGACGAGATAACTCACCGTTAAGGTGAGGGAAATCACTCATATCTTAACGATGAAGTTTACAAAAAACAAAATACAAGATGAACTTCTTCATCAAAATCCAGAATTCACTCCTACTTTGATGAGGTCGTTTCATTTGAAAAAATACAATCCATGAAAATGAAATAATCATCAAGGTATGAATTTCACGCGTATCTTGATGATTGAGCTTGATAATAACAAGAAAACAGTCAAAGATTGACATTTGTCACCAAAGTACGGGTTTCAATCCTATTTTAGTGGGATCATGTCATTTGTGAGATGTAAATTTCAAAGAGAATAATTGAAGTTAGTCCTCGAGATAAGGAAATCACCCTAATCCAGAGGATAAAATTTTCATAAAACACATCATTGAAAAACATTTATTGAAATGAATAAAGATTCATCACCAAAGTAAGGGAATCACCCCTGGTTTGATGAGTTAGAATCATTTAGGAGATATGAGTGTCCTTAGTCATGGGTTGACTTGCAAACTCTTGCATCTCCCGCGGTGCAAACGGTTCAAAGTTCGACTTAACAACGAAGGAAAAATATTTCAATTAGAATTTAGAAATTTTCAAATTACATCAATGTAACAAAAGGAAATCACGCTTACAAATCTTGAACTACATCATGAAGATGAAATCAAGGACAAGAATTATTCAACACCACATCATTGGTGGCTTGAGCTTGTTGAGCATTAATGTTGAAAGCACGTCCTTGAGCCGTAGGAACTAGGCTGATAAGTTGAGGGCATCGATTGCGGAAATGGTTCGGATCACCACATTGATAGCATGCACGACCCTGGGTATTTGCAGGAAGATGTTGGTGAACTGGTGCATTGGTCGGAGCTTTAGCAGCACTCCTGCACACGTTGAATGTATGACCCAAACGACCACAGTTTGTGCATTGACGACACTGAGTGTTAGCGGGATGATGGTAATTGCAGATGTTACACAGTGGATGGGGTCCAGCGTATGGCTTTCTCATCAGCGATTGTTGTTTACCGCTTGTTGATGTGTTGGAGGGACTTGAGTAATTGGCACAGCAGGGTAATTACAGCAAAGTTTTGAGATTGAGCCTTCCTCTTCTTGTTCTTGGAAAGCTCGGGTTGGTCGATTTTGACGGTTTCGTTAGGAAGTTTATCGGTATTTTTCTTCGACCCTTTTCTGGTCAAAGAACCAGCTTTCATATGATTATCGGTTAACTGCGCAGCCAGCCTGATAGCATCTTCTAGTGTCAAAGGATTTCTTCCTAACACCGTATCCTGAATCTGCATGGGTAGACCACCAATGTATTTCTCGATGGCTCGGGAGGTAGGGGTAGCAAGATGCGGTACCAAAAGGCTCAGTTCGTGGAATCGGTTAGTGTATGCGAGGTTCTCGCCACTGTCTTGGGTTAACTCCCAGAACTCAGCTTCCAGTTTCTGGACTTCGTTTCTTGGGCAGAACTCTTTAGTCATGAGCTCCTTAACTTCAGTCCATGTTAAGGCTAGAGCAGTTTCAGTTCCACGGGTTCGTTTCTCTCGTTCCACCAAGTAAGTGCGCGTTTCTGAAGAACACTGGTGGCATATCGGACTTTTAGATTTTCAGGGCATTCACTGTTTAGGAAAGTGTTCTCGATGCTTTCGAACCACTGTAGTAATCCGGTAGCACCTTCAGTTCCACTGAACTTAGTGGGGTTGCAAGAACTGAAATGTTTGTAAGTACAAGTTCGTCGAGGGTTTGGTGTAGTTGGGTTTTGAACAACATGTTGCCTTGGTTTAAATGGGTAAGTAGAGTTGGGATGACCGCAGTAACTTCACGTGCTACAATAGCAGAAATCTTACGGCCAGAGTTTCGAGACCGTGAACGGATTTGACGAGAAGACATTCTGGAATATCATTAAGACATTTTTATGAAAATTGGATAATAGGAGTTATACCACATGAAAACGACAATCGGGAATTTGGCATAATAACGGTGATATGTTCCGAGTGTAATCGTTTGATTCGTAAATCAAAGCGAGTACGTTGACTAATCAAAGTATTGTGTCCACCACAACCTTAACGAGGACATGCGTACCTATAAGCGAATACTCATCTCGAGGGTTCCCAGGTAAGGTAATCAAGTTGTATGAATACCTTGCCTAGACAGAACACCTTAAGATACAGGTACCCCACTCTTCCAGCATTGCATGTTCTCGGTCATGTGACACGGACTTTGACGAGATTTGAAAACCATGAATAACAATCGAGTTTTGGAGTTTGAAATCACTTGAATTAGGCACACAATGCCTTAGAATATGATTTAAGATTCGTGTGTACATTGATAGATTCAAAGTATAAGAATAATCACATAAGGCAGATAATCACATAATCAAGTATAAACACGTAAGGCACATAAAAATCCTATCTAAGCATGTAAAATACATGAGAGGACTCATGTGTAAGGGTACTTAGTTATAGTCTAGGTCATTCCATTTCTAATAACCTAATTCCCTATAACCATGGCTCTGATACCAATCTGTCACACCCCGACCGACGGCGGAATCATCGGAGCGGACGAGGGAATGATTGATTGTTCATAACTCATGATTGTCTAATAGTGATAATAATATTAAAATCAGATTACAGGATAACATGAATTTAACAGATATAAATACAACAGTTAAAGTCACAAATAGTAATTGTCTTTTGTTTTGACTAAGTCCAGGTCTTATATGATCAAGTAGAAGTCCACTAGCTTGCTTAACCTGAATCATGTGAGAAAATAAAGTCAGCTAACGAATTAGCTGGTGAGTAATCACAGTTTTGAGTATACATATAGATTGATTGATTGATTGAGAATAATTCAATTCACCAGGTAACATTAAGACTTATATTGCAATAGTAAAGCATATAGATAACCGACACAAATAGAAACCCCTTGATTTGACACTTGCATATAATAGACTCCACACATACACCATAGATTGACTCTTGCCTCTGGCACAATCACCACTCGACTATTCATATGGGGTGGGTTGTATAATCACCACTCGTAAGCCATGTGGGGTGGATTATCCCAAACCAGTAGATCTACCATTGATACCAGGATTGATTGATTGAATTAGGGTTTTACTGTCGTCCAGTTTATCTCAGTATGTTCACATAATTGCAAGTAATAACATAACCTGTATTAAATTGAATTTAGAATGAAATAACAATAGAACATCATGATTGAATATATTGTATCACATGATTTCCCCCAAATAAGAATGATATAAAAAGGGGATATGAATACTCACTTGATTGCTGATATTTGAATCTGGATGTGATAGATTAGACACCAACGATTTCCTTACGATTAACCTAAGGAACGGTGTCTCGAATTAGAATAATAATGATTTGGGAATTCGGAAATGTATTAGGATTTCCATTTGGTTTTGAATGGTAGTTTAAATAGTTTATTTAGTTTGATTGTTTTGAAATCAATAAAATGAATTGAAAGTGATTTTTAGAATTTATTAGAATTAAACATATTATTACGCGTAACCATTTGTTTATCGTGAAAATGTGGAAAAATAAACAAATGATTAATTTTATTAATTAATGATATAATAATTAATTAAATATTTAATCATTTAAATAACTAAAGAAATGAAATTGGTATTGGAATGATTTAAATATAAAAATTATATATTTAATCATTATTTAAACAATAATAAATATTATTTGAAATAATTAAAAATAACACTCTGTCGAATAATAATTTAATAAATTAAATTATTATTAAGAGTTCACTTTTGTTTAATTAATTTTGTATTATTTGTAGTTTTATTTTTTTAAAACATTTAATAAAAATAGATAAAATGTTAAAATAAATTTCAGAAAAATAATTTAGTTGTTTAAAAATTTTTAATGATTGTAGAAATATTTTTATGATTTTTAGAATTTTTTATAATTTTTAGAGGCTTTTAAAGTCTAAAAAAAATAGTTGAGGTGGCCCGGTTTCGAACCCGGGACCTCATGGATGTGAAAGAGCGCAGGAACCAGTGGACCACTGGCCTTAACCGCGGGTAATCCTGGTTCCAATTGAATATAAGCATGTTTAACCCGCATCCCTTAATTCGAGATGAACCCTAGATCCAATTTGGGTCAAATTGAACTTGAATTGGCTTTTGATAACGACTGGAATCATGGGCTTTTGTTCCCCATGATGAATCGAGTATGTGTGTGTGTATAATTTCATATATGATGTTGATTTGAAGATTACCCAATGAAGAAACAGGTCCGCGACCTCGTGTCAATCGAATGAGGCTCATACGATGCTTGTAATCAAATTAAACTTGAGGTTAGCTTCGTGTAGTGGTGTTGATGCAAAGCCCTGTGTTTTGTTTCGAAGATTGAAGCCCGAAGGTGGTGCTCAACCCCGTTGCAGGTCCGAACGGGGGGTGCTCGAATGGTGATGTTTTTTTGGTTCGTTTTGAATGTAATGATTGTTCTAATCGATTAGAAATGGTTATATGGTCGTTAGTGCGAAGTTAATTTGATTAAAATATAGTGTAGTGCCCGGTTTTGCTCGTTGTTTGGCCGACAATGGTGAGTGGTTTCGGTGGTGGATTGCGACGGGAAAAGGGGAAAAAGGGGGTGGGGTTGGGATTTTTGGTAATTACAAAATGGTCCCTGTGGTTTATGTTTGATGGTTTGGGTTAAAACTTGGTTTTTAAGTTTTAAAACTTACCAAATAACTCCTGGACTATTATTAATCAAATCATTATTGTTATTATTATTATTATTATTATTATTACTATTATATTATTAATATTATTGTTATTATTATTATTATTATATATATATATACATTTTTTTTCACCGAAAATACGCGATGTTACAACTTGAACACACCCTCAACTGTATGAGGGGTAGAACCTAATGATGTAGCAAACTTTTTTTGGGATCACTCACACCATCATACATGATATCTACATGCATCATGAAATACTATAAATACAAAGTAAAGAGGAATGATCTTCCATTCACAAATTCATCCTAAACTATCTTTGTTTTCTCTCCCAACCCCGTACTTATATTTCCAATTAACTTATTCTCAAGCCAAATGATTGTTACAGAGGGACTTGCCCCTCTGTAACGCCTTAACTGGTGTGTTTAATTATATGTAGCTTTGATTCAACGGAGATTTTTCGGTGGATCGAAGTTCAGTCAAGGCGGGTCTAGTTCGATTGAGGTTCGTATTTACAAAACTTTATATTTTTGTACTTTTAAACTTTATTTTATGGGTTACATATATTTACATAGAGAAAATTACGTAAATGATCCTTGTGGTTTAATTAGATTGCATGTTTGGTCTTTAAACTTTAAAAATTATAAAGTTAACTCATTTCATTTTGGTTCCTAACATAAATTTCATTATTTTTTATATTATTATTTTTATTTTTGCAATCATCAAGTTTGGATTACTTTTTAAATTTAACTTGGTAATTTAGGGACCAAAAGTGTAACGTTCACATAAAATTTTGGACTAACTTTACACTTTGTAAAGTCTAGGGACCAAACGTGTAATCTGGTCAAAACACATGGACCATTTATGCAACTTTCTCAATGAGATATTATACCACGTGGTAAATAATTTGGTGTAGTACTGTAATAATAATAATACAGTAACAGAAGAGGTAAACAATATCTTGTAACATAAGGGAAAATCAAGGCCATAAATTAAATGATGGGAAGTCTGAACCCTATTCACGAGCAACCCATTTGCTCTTCATCATCTTCTTCAAATGCTCTCTCTGCACTCACCACACACACACACACACACACACACACACTTATTTCTTCTAACTGTTTGATTCCTCTGCTATTGCATTTACTCCTTCCTGCATGTCCCTATCCTTCCCTATATACATACACATATACAGACACACACATGCACATGCAAGTATATATTGTATTTACTAATAAATACGCGTATTTTAATAAATAAAGTGAACCTATATATGTTTGTTTGAAGTACTACTCCCAATCTACTCTTAAATCCACCTAATTAATTTGCGTATTGCATGATTTGAACCCTCAACATCTAAGAAAGGGAACACCTATCACACACCTGGATATCATTGAGCCAAATGTACGTCCCCCAGTCATCACCGAATAGTAAATACATATGACATATATAGCCATATGTATTTAGGATGCGTAGAGATATCAATGAGTTCTCATATGTAAAGGTATTTGAATAACTAATAATAAATGTGGTTGTTCGATGGGTGAATTATGATCATGAATAAGAGAGAGAGAGAGAGAGAGAGAGAGGGAGAGATTCTTTTGGCATTAATGAGAAATGGTTACAAGTTTGGTAGGACAGCAAGTATCACGATCATGGGCGATCGATCGATATGCTTTATTTCGTGTTGTCGAGAGCCACACTACTTGTTCAAGCTACCTATATATACAACGCTATAATTTCTTGTTGAAATTACATTGATGTCCTCGGTTTTCGATCCAAGATGGTGACTTGTCCTCTTTTTGTAATCCAATTTCGAATAACGAGTCCTAACATGCGAACCTTAACATTTTTACTTATCGCATCATTTTCAACTTAATTATCATTATATATATATTAGTAATATTTGCGTTTTTCATAGTAAAAACAATAAAAACTCAATGTTTTTTGAGGTATGAAAAAAAACTAAAGGAGATATATTTTGCAAACCCTAAAATAAATGAAGTTTTTTTTTCTTTTTTAAAAAAAGTCTTGGTATTGGTTTACACGCAACTAAAAATAAAGAGGTGACATGAGTTTTTTAATAAATTTATATGATTCATATGTATTTCCTGATGTATTTAATTATTAGAAAAATAATCATTTGATGGATTATTATGGCATAAAAGGTGTATTAGGTGACAAGCATGGTAGGTCGTTTTCTCAAACGTGCTTTTTATGGCATGTGAAGCGTTATATGTGTCAATTTGGCATTTGGTAATTGGTAATGGGCATATTGTTTTTAGCGACAATTAAGCTAGTATTTTCGATGCAAACTGTTGATCTTCATGAACTAATACTAATTAAAAACTGGGCTGGTAATTAACGTGGAAAAAATAATTAAAACAAGTTCTAATGAAATAGAAAAATGATTTTTCATAACTTTGAAACATAAAAAATATTATTAACTTTGGTAATCTAGTGCAATATGTTTCATACGTGAGTGGTAGACTGGATTAGCACATAAGTAAGTAGCCCCTGTGTTATCACACAGCAAGTGAGGTGGGTTGAGGTGTCGAATCCCAAGTTCAAGAAGAAGGTTGCGAACCCATGACAGTTCGGCTGCGGCATTTGCAGTGGCCTTGTATCCGCTTCAGTAGACGAGCGTGAAACTGATTTTTGTCTAGTTGATTTCCACGAAATGATGTTTGCGCCGAGATAAATAAGATACGCAGTTGTAGAACGCCCCCCATCATTGATGCCCCCCCAATCTGAATCTGAAAAAGGCAGTAAGAGCAAGTGAAGTATCACGACACAAAAATAACCCATGATGAACGGTACCTTTCAATAACGTAGAACCCTTTTGAGAGACTGCCAATGGTTTTTGGATTATGCATGAATTGTGATGTGATAGTTGTTTACAGCAAAGGAGATGTCGGGTCTGGTAAATGCAAGATATTGGAGTGTACTGACAAGTTGACGGTAGGGAGTGGGGTCAACGGAAGGTGATGAGTCATTCGGGGAAAGCGAATCGGAGGAGCTAAGTGGTGTGTGAACGTCCTTGGAACCATCCATTTTGTATTTGGCTAGGGTGTCGGTGATATGGCGATGCTGGGATAGAAACAAACTAGATGGGGTGTGGATAACCTCAATGCCCAAAAAGTGATGTAAGAGACCAAGGTCCTTAATAGAGAATTTTTCACTAAGGCATGAACAAAATGGTTCAGGAAACGAGGATTGTTGCCCGTGAGAAGAAGATCATCAACGTAAACAAGAAGATAACAAGTGATTGAACGACGTTGATAGATAAAAAGTGATGCATCAGAAAGTGACTTTGTGAACCAAATTGTAGGAGAAAACGGAGTAAGGGCAGTGTACCAAGCTCTTGGAGCCTGTTTGAGTCCATAAAGTGACTTCCTAAGTTTACAAACATGGTTTGGGAATTCAGAATTGGTGAAGCCTGGGGGCTGTTGCATATAGACATCCTCATGAAGTGTACCATGAAGGAAAGCGTTGTTGACGTCTAGTTGGCGAATAGACCAATTTTGAGAGAGGGCTATAGAAAGGACGGTGCGAATGGTAACAGGTTTAGTGACAGGGCTGAAAGTATCAAAGTAATTTTTCCCATATTGTTGGTGAAAACCTTTTGCGACTAGCCGAGCCTTGAAATTATCAATGGATCCATCGGGATTACGTTTGACTCTGAAAACCCATTTGCAGCCAATGGGTTGTTGGTTGGTGAAAGGGACTAGATCCCATGTATGGTTTTGCAGAATAGCATTGTATTCGACATCCATAGCATGCCTCCAGTGGGGTTCTTTTAAGGCTTGAACATGAGATGTAGGTTCAAGGGTAGAAGGTAGGGGATGAAGGGTAGTGGTGTTAACATACTTAGGATTAAAATATTTAGAGTTAGGTTGAGGTTGTCTCGTAGGTCGAGAAAGGTAGGATGAGGATTGGAGTCATGTGCCTATTGTACAGTGGTAGGTGGGTTAGGAGTTGACAAATGAGATTGGTTTAGGGGTGAGGCAGTGGATGTTGACGGGTCCTGTGAAGTGGTGGGAGGGTGAGACAAAATTGGAGAGGGTTGGAAGGTAGTAGGAGGTGAGGTGGACGAATGAGGGGTTGGAGAGGTAGGGGAATTTAGTGGTGGGGTCAAGGGAATTCGGGGAATAACGTTGGAATGTGGTGGTGGAGTGGTAGAAGTAAGATTTTTGGCTGTGGGTAGAAATGACTCAAAAGAAATAGAGAGTGGGGATGAATGAGTGTGATGGTAGGGAAAGATGGAAGGAATAAATAACACATGACGAGAGTGATAGATTTTATTTGTGGATGGGTCAAAACACTTGAAGGCCGATTTGGATTGGGAGTAGCCTAAAAAAACACAAGTCTTCGATTGAGGTTATAACTAGGAGATTGTGTACGGTTTTAGCCACGGGTAACATAAGCAGCCAAGGGTTTGAGTTTGGTATAGGACGGTTCGGTGTTAAACATGATGTTGAAAGGAGACTTGTTGTCAAGAGTGTAAGTGGGTAAGCGGATTATTAAATAGGTGGCAGTTTGGAAGGCGTGAGGCCAGAAATGAGTGGGTAAATGAGCATAATGAAGAAAGATAGACCGGTTTTGACGACATGTCGGTGACGACGTTCGGCGAAATGCCATTGGTTACAAGGTATGAAGCTAGACCCACATATTCTCCCCTATTATCACTAAACAAAGCAAGTAGTGGTGTTTTAAAATTTTTTTCCACTAGAGCTTTAAATCGTGGAAAAGGATGGAGACATCTGATTTTTTTTTGATGGGATATAGCCAAACATACTTTGAATAAAAATCAATAAAGATGACATAATATCTAAAACCTTCAATTGATGGGTCAACTGGGCCCCAAACATCAGAGTAGACAAGTTTAAGTGGCTTGTGTGCAACAATATTTTGACCAAAAGGAAGTTTGTGACTTTTATTTAAAGAGCAGGATTTACAATGAAATGATTCTTGTGACACTTTATTACAAAGTATTAATTTAGCAATTAAAGACTTGAACACTTTGAACGAGGGATGTCCCAAAAGTGTGATGCCACGCTTGTAAATATCCCGTCTTTGTTGCATTGATTCATGGGGAGAGAGTAGGTCCATAATAGACGTCATCAACGGTCTTGCTCTGCATGAGTGGCGCCCCCGTGCGAAGATCCTTAACAAGAAAATGAAAAGGAAAAAATTCAACCGAAACTTTGTTGGTACGATAAATTTTGGCAACAGAAATAATGTTATTTTAAGTGAAGGAACAATAAGTATATCATTCAGTATAAGGGGCCGAATGGAGTTGGAATAGAGGATTGAGCAATATGAGTGATAGGTAGAGTGTTACCATTGCCAAGTATAATCTCATCGGGGCCTCCGTAATCTGTAAAGGCCGGCATCGAGTGGTGACTGTTTGCAGTGTGATTCGAGGCTTCGGTGTCCCACATCCAGGGCTGTTGCGCTTGTTGTTGTGGTGAGGTATGGTTCACAACAGGTGGAGCCGAAGTGTTGGAAGGTTGAGACGTAACATTGTTGTCTTTCAAGAAGCGTGCTAACTTGCGGCAGTCTTTGGTTTCATGACCGAGATGTTGCAAAAATGGCAAAAGGTTTGGTTGCGGTTGTTCCATGAGGACCTCATGGATAAGGAGTTGCTCCATTGATGACGGCCATTTGAAGAATGGAATCTGGGTCGACGAGAATCATACGAAGGGCGATTAGAAGACCTTGCGGGTTGTCTTTGCGTCTGGTTAACGGTGGTACGAACTGGGGCTGGTGCAATAGTAGTGGCGTCCTTCAGATTACGTTCAAAGTCCAAGAGTTTATCGAGCAGGTCTGGAAAGTAATAGGGTTTTCACGAGACTTGATAGCAACCAATAGATGGGCATATTCATCACCAAGCTGGTTAAGAATGTTAATAACCAGGTCTTCTTCTTCCACGGGGCTGTTAGGAAGAGCAAGGTCGTCGGAGATGCTCTTCATATCATGCAAAAATTCTGTGATGGACCGAGAAACTTTAGGGTTTTTGCCAAGTCAGGACTTGAGGGAGAGAATGCGAGATCAAGAGTGATTCGCATAACTCGAATTGAGGGTTGTCCATGCTTGCTTCGCCGTATCAACAGAGGAGACAAGAGGTTGAATCTGATCAGAACAGCTTCCAAGTAAGGCCGAGAGAGAATCATCTGGTCTTGTCGAAAACCAGAAAGCATAATCAGGATTGGGCGCTGTGGTTGAACCGGTGGCGATCGTTTTTGCCGGTGGAGGAGAGGAGCCAGTGACATGGTGGTCTAATTGGAGACCAATGAGAGTAGATAGAACTTGTTTTCTCCATGAGGGGAAGTTTGTGGAGTTTAGCTTTATGGGGAAATGGGTTGCTGTAGTCAAGTGAATGATATTATTGTAAGAAGCCATGAAAGAGAAAAAGTGAAGGCTGGGAAAAAAAGGACGATGGAGCAGAAAGTGGATCAGAAAAGATAATCTTTTGAAAGTATGGCTCTTGATACCATATGGAGAGTAGGTTAAATGATTGAAGAGGATACATGTTTCATTGAGTATTCGTAAATAAATATACATAGTACAACATGAATATAAGAGAAATACATGGATCACCTAACAACCCTTTGACTAGTATGGGGTTTAGACTATTCTAGAATACAATTTAAATATATTATGTAGATAAATAAAGTTATTTTCTATGATCCTTAATAGCCGGTTCACATACATGTCACCGGACGGCAGAAAACTAAGCAAGTTGGATAGGATGTTGGTTTGCTCGGAATTCAGGAATGAATGACCAAATTCTACAGTGACTGCGCTTGCAAGGGAATATTCTGATCATTGTCCTATTTTGTTGTCTAATGTATCGGTCGATTATGGACCATCTCCTTTTAGATGTTATGATTCGTGGCTTGAAAAACCAGGGTATATGGAAGTTGTAAAGAAAACTTATAAAGAGGCGGTAGTGGAAGGAAATCCAGATAAACAATTCATGATGAAGCTTAGAGCGGTAAAGGCAGTGATCAAAGAGTGGCCGAAAACAACAAAAGAGAAAGAAAATGGAGAAGAAGATTAATTAAAGAAGAATATTTACAACTTGGAACTTGATAATTGGGTAATATGCATGCACGTATTGTAGTTAATATTGTATTTTATATTACTTTATGTATCGAATGGGATTACTTTGTTACGTGTTTGAAATGTAGGTTAAATAAAGCTTAACGAGCATTATTTAAGAAGGATACAAAGGATAACAAGACTACGGCTTGAAAGGTGCTGAAATTAAAGAAAACTGTGCAAACTGCAGGGAGGCCGTAAGCTACGGCCTGAGGCCGTAACTTACGGCCCTGTGCTAAGTCCGTCTATAAACCCCGTAAGACAGGAGGTTTGGCCGTCTGGTTGAAGGTAGGCCGTAACCTACGGCCTATAGGCCGTAAGTACGGTCTAACGTGATTTTGAAGATTGTTTCAAATTTTAAAACCTATTTAATTCCTAACATTAGGGTTTCGAAAGGAGACCTGCCTCCAACCCCAAGAACGCATCTTTGGGCTATTTTGAGCCATGGAAAGCCTCTCTAATCATCAAGAAATCAAGGATTAATATGCACAAAGTGAAAATTAAAGAGATTATGATGAATATGCAAGGCTAAACCACCCGTGATCATCTCTGGGTGGACGGTTTGTGATTGGATTTTGTGTGCTTGTGCTTTTACTTAGTCAAGACATAAACTTTGATTGTTTCATAACTTTTCTTCATTTATGTGTTTTGAATCATGTGTTGACTAAAGATTCGTGTTAGTGGATTTGATTATTGCTTATCAAGTTATCAGTTTTACATTGTTAACCATTGAGTAATAATTAGGTTATTATCATTAATTGGTGACTACAAATAAAGTTTCTAGATTTTGGCATTAGTTAGTTTACTAGTTAATTACACAATCATTTATCAAGTTGCTAATTATCTTTCAACATATGTGATAAACAAGTTATGTCTATGTGACTTCTAGATAGATAAAACATACATCGTGTATTCAATTACACTCCTGAAACCCGATGGTGATTCTTGCATCTCAATAGTTCTAAACCAAATCCAAGTTTTCGTTTTGTTTATTAAAGTGATTATTTTATCTAGTACAGTCAAAGTGACAATAGTTTAATTTTAATTATTTAGTTAGTTAAATAATCAAATGAATTGTGTAACACTAACCACATGCTCCCCGTGGATATGATACCTGACTTGCCTAGCTACCTAGGTTAATTAGGTTTTTACATAACCGCAACGATAGGTCATCAGAGCTTAAGGCAAAACAAGTAGTATTGTCAGATGAGGAACTGAATCTCAGAGCAACCTGGAAAAATCAAATGTTTAACTTGGAGTTAGCTAAGTTAAAAGATTTACAACAAAAGTCTAGAATTAAATGGATTAAATATGGAGATGAAAATTCTAGATTTTTTCACGGGTCGATCAAAGCTAACATAAAAAAACTCTAGAATAAATGGCCTGATGGTTAATGGTACGTGGGAGGCAAGGCCAGAGGAGGTTAAAAAGGAAACATTAATGCACTACAAAATTCGATTCCTAGAGTCTATCAAGAGTAGACCGAGGTTTTCTAATGAAGGTTTTAAAACACTCTCGGATGAAGTAGCTAATACACTGACAACACCATTTTCCTGTGCTGAAATTAAGGAGACTGTGTGGGGATGTGAAGGAAATAAAGCACCAGCCCAGATGGGTTCAATTTTAAGTTCATAAAAACCTTTGGGATCTAATGGAAGCAGATCTAAAGGCGGTAATGGATTATTTTTATGAGGGCTCGATCAGTAAGGGTTGCAATTCGGCATTTATCATTTTAATCCTGAAGGTGAAGGACCCATTATCGTTATCTGATTATCGCCTAATCAGTCTAATCGGGTGTTTAGTCAAGATAATTTCTAAAGTTTTGGCCAACATATTAAAGGAGGTTATTCATTGGTTCTAAGCGAGGAACATAATGCTTTCTTGGCTAGGCGAAACATTATAGACGGACCGTTGATTGTGTTAGAGATATTGGCTTGGCTAAAGGATTCCAAAAGCAAAGCTATGCTCTTTAAGATTGATTTTGAAAAGGCGTATGAAATGGTTAATTAAGATTTCCTCATTTCAGTTATGGAACAAATGAATTTCCTGGCTCGGTGGTGACAATGGATCATGAATATCTTACACTCTTCCAGGCTTTCTATGATTGTGAATGGTTCACCAATTATGGAATTCAGCCCATCCAGAGGACTCCATCAGGGGGATCCTCTATCCCCTTTTTTATTTTTATAGTAATGTAGGCATGACATGTTAGTCTAAAAAGTGCAAATCAGGTGGGTATCTTCAAAGGAATCAATCTCCCAAATAATGGCCCTGCAATATCTCACATGTTATATGCCGATGATGCTCTTGTACTAGGTGAGTGGTCTATTATCAATATAAAGAATTTGGCTAGAATTCTAAGGTGTTTCTATTTAGTCTCTGGCCTTAAAATCAACTATAATAAGAGTTGTGTTTTTGGGGTGGGGACCGACGAAAACGAGGTGGATACAGTTGCAAACATGATGCATTGTAGAAAAGGTGAATTCCTATTTGTATACCTTGGTATTCC
Organism: Flaveria linearis; assembly: GCA_024085815.1. Taxonomy (NCBI): domain Eukaryota; kingdom Viridiplantae; phylum Streptophyta; class Magnoliopsida; order Asterales; family Asteraceae; genus Flaveria; species Flaveria linearis. The sequence goes on from CM044002.1 coordinate 27,682,012, forward strand.
TATAGGTGCAAAGATGGGACATATAAAGAATTGGAAACCGGTGATCGATAAGATACAAAAAAGATTGTCAGAATGGAAAGCTACCACAATGTCGTTTGGGGGGAGAATGGTCCTAGTTAAGACTGTCCGAGTAGTATTCCCTTGTATTATTTATCGTTATATAAAGCTCCTAAAAGACTTTATCGCTGATTGAAAAATTAAGAAGGAATTTTTTGTGGGGTGGGGCTGCAAATGCTAAAAAAATCAAATGGGTAGCTTGGGATAAAGTGGTGGCACCTAAGGAAAGGGGCGGTTAGGCATTGGGTATATCAGAGACTCAAATTTAGCTTTGTTATCCAAATGGAAGTGGAGATACATGGTGAAAAATGAAGCATTGTGGGTGAAAGTGGTTACTGCCATACATATGCAGAAAAGAAAACATCTTCAATGCCCTTGTAATAATTATATTTTAGGGGTGTGGAAGCAAATAGTTGGTATGGAAAAAGAGCTTATAAAAGAGAACATAAGCATTCAAAATTTCATCATAGGGAAGCTAGGGGATGGAAAGGCTATTAATTTTTGGTTCGATTGGTGGATAGGAGACGACACATTACAAAATATATGCCCGGAGCTATACAAAATGGAGAAAGAAAAAGGTTGTAAAGTAGCGGACAAAATTAAAGTGGATGTAAATGGTGTGACATGGATGTGAAAGTGGAAGAAGGGAGCTAGTATGTCATTAGTACAATCATAAATCAGGACCCTGGAGAACATGGCACAAGATATATCCGGGGGTAATACATACGACGAATGGCAATGGATAGGAGATGAGTCGGATAAGTTCTCGGTTAAGGCTTTTAGAAACCTTTTGGAAGCAAATAGAGTTCCGGTGGATTTTAATCCTTTGAAGTGGTTGTCGTGGATCCCATCTAAAATTATATGTTTATTTGGCGAGCAAGGATTAATGGTATCCCTTCAAAGGAGGAGATAATGAAAAGGGTTGTAGCACTGGAGTCCTCGGAGTGTTCCCTCAGCTTCGGTGCTAACGAGTGAATGAAACACATCCTATTAGAATGCCCACTTGCAGTTAATGTTTGGAAACAAATCTTACTTTAGTGTATGAAGTACATAAAGATCGAATCGTCACTTAGAGACATGTTGGAGATCCTATTTTCTGTGCCAGGTAATGAAGGGCATAAAAAGGTTGTTTTAATGATATTTATGGCTACTTGTTGGTTCGTTTGGAAGGCCCGAAACGATCTGATTTTTAATGCTAAATGTCCGTCAATGGCAAAGGTACTTGAAGAGATAATTTACAACTCATTTCTTTGGGTCGTTCACAGGGCAAGAATAAAGGAGTTATTGTGGCAAGCTTGGTGTAATTTTTCTTTTCATCGTTGCCTAATGTAAGATGTATTTGGTGATGGGTCTTAGCATCTTGCTAATGTCCTAGATTTAATAAAATTTGCCGTTCAAAAAAAAACTTAGGGGCTGTTTGGCAATTTTTGAATGATCAAGTGTTGAACCTATAAGAGGTCTGAACCATTAAGTGTTGAATCATCAAGTGCTAAACATTTAATATATATGAACTATTAAGAGCTAGTATATTGCTTAACTATTCAAAGACAAATGTTTGATTAATTCAGATAAGAGGTCTTAACCATTTAACATTAGACCTCTTAACCATTTACCATTAGTATAATGCTTAACCATTCAGAGGCAAATGTCTGAATCATTCAGACATTTGCTTGCAAAACAAATAGTCTGAACTATTAAGTGCTGAACCATTCAAACATCTAAACCATTAAGAGGTTGATTCAGATGCTGTCAAATAACCCCTTAGTCAATTTTAAAAATGAACCCCCCATAACTAACTAACATGCACCTCCACATCTGAGGGTAACCTCGCAACTCAAAATAATCTCAAAAACTCAAAGAAGGCCTTTATATTTGCCTTATAACCTTTGCGCGCAACTAGCACTCTACCTTCACAAGTACAACGACCTTGATCCAAGTTAAGTAGCGTAGCCTCAGTAACTAACCAACTTTCCCACAACTCAAAAATGCTATTGCACCTCAATTGTACCTCCATAACTTAATACACAACCACAATTACCCTTACTACTATGGGGTTACACTTGTGTAAGCCAAATAAGCCAAATATGTGGTAAGTGACAACATGCACAACATAATACCAAAGTATGATAATGTAAAGTAATGCATGCACAGTTTAGACTGGTATATGTACAAAAACAGTAAAGGGTGGATGAAAGTTATGATAACTCTTACTGTTAGTAAGAAATAGATTATATGAAGTTATGTAAAGGGTATATTTGAATACACACACATACTAATGTGTTATGTTATGATAAGTCATAACATAACAGGTTGAGCAAGTATACGTGCGACAATGGAAGTTAAAACTAAAATTTAGTAAGCAACGTTAAGTTTTAGTATGGATATCAAGTTGACTAGGCATAAAATGTCACGACGAAAGCTTGGTGCGAAAATAAGATATTTCTGACATATCAAAAAGTGACATCCAAAGAAAATAGTTATGATTAGTTAAAGTATTATTGTGTATGTTTTAAGACATAATTTATGACCCTTAAAGTTCCACTGCTATAATATATGATAGTTTGAGGTTTAAAAAATTATGTTATTGATGTGTAAGTCCAACTGTGAGATCTTTGGTGAACGGGTCTTATATAATACCAAATAAAAAGATAAATAAATATTAATATGAGTTAAAAGGTTTGAAATGCATGCTTATTTAAGAATAATTTGACTATTTAGTTCCAAGGAACCTTGTTGGTTTAAGGGAGCAAAAGCCCACTAGACAAGTGGAGGTCCAAGGGGCACTACCACTGGTGCGAGGTTCAAGAGAAGATAGCTTGTTATTACTAAAAGGTAAACATCATTTGCAACTAAGTTACTACCGACGGAGTTACTATTGAAATGCACACTAATGTACAGTTGATACTTCTAACCAAGGGGTTCACGTGGATTCGGGCGAGTGTTCCTTTTGTTTCGGGGCGTCTGAATCGGTGGAGCACATTCTCATCAATTGTCCTTACGCCATCAAGGTTTGGAAGCAGATTGCCGCGTGGTGCTGTTTGGTGCAGTCGAACATCTCCAACCTTAGGGATATCCTTAGGGGTCCGAAGGGTCTTAATAAAGTCGATTGTCTCCACAAGGCCTATCGGGTTATCATAATGGCCACCTTATGGGGCATTTGGAGCGCGAGAAATTTGCTTATCTTCAACAATTCTTTAGTGGCGGTGGACAAGGTGGTTGATGATGCTATTTACTATTCGTTTTCATGGTTAAGACATAGAGCTAAGTTAGGAGTCATTGATTGGAAAGCTTGATGTAATTTTTCTTTTTCTAAGTTCCTGTTGTAACATTGTTGCGGTCTTAGCGCCTTGCTAGTGGCTTGCTTTTAATATGTTGCTGTTCAAAAAAAAAAAAAAATTAAACACCAGATGAAAAGTTGTGATGGTTCAATCATTATATATTTAAGAGGTTGTTTCGTCCAATTACATCACATAAATTTATCAATATTTTTCATAGGAAAGGTCATTTTGTTCTTTAAAATTCACTTTATGTCTTATTCATTTATTGATTTCATGAAACCAAGAAATAATTCAATCTTAAAGTGGTTACACGATTCAGAAAATTATACTGAGAATTACGAAATACAAAACCTTATACATGAAATACATAGATTACAAACATTAAAACATAGTAGTACCCACATAACAAATTAATTAAAACTATGTACTTTTAACAATGAACAAATTGGTTAAATCGTCATATTTATACGTACATGAGTTACAAGTTGGATATAGATGTTAGAAGTTTTCAATTTCTACACTTTCAAGGCTGGACACTTCAAATCTCCAAATTATTATTTTAAGTGCATTTATAAATGACGAATAATAATAAAAAAAATTATCATTATTTCTTTCACTTATGAGCCAGGTGGACTCATTCTTTTCTAAAACATACTTCCAAAGTTCATATAATTTTACACACTTATAATATCTTTAGAATACTATCATTACACACTTATAATATATACCATTATAATATCAAACACACTTATAATACCATTAGAATATCACTATTTTCACACGTACGTTAATATATGGAACACTCTAGTCCAGCCGTCTAGAATGAAAAATACGAATTGAATCGATGCTTTGTATAAATTAAGCATATCACAATACACACATTGATTATAAATGCGGTGGCCCCTTTTTGCTGGTTTTGGTAGCCGGGGATGTTTAATGCTTGGTAGGAGTTTCTCACCCTGCCTATTAAATACCTTCCCATGACATTCTTACCTTCTCCCTCCTCATTCATCACCTCTCTCTTTCATTTTCATCTTCAATTTCAATTTCATTTTCAATTTCAATTTCATTTTCATTTTCATTTTCATTTTTTTTCATTTTCATGGAGCATGAAAGTGGGGCTATGATATTGGCCTGGTTCACTCAGATTTCTAAAGACCCTGCTCTGGATTTAATCTGATTGAGCCGTGCCAATATCTCAGTACGCTTTCATTTTTATTTTTGAAATTTTTAGAGGTGTTTATCTTCACCAAGGTTTGATATCTTTTTCCAACCTTTAGATGCGTGTTGTAGTTTCTTTCATACGTATAAGTTTTTGTTGCATACTTCTTCAATTCGCAACATATAAGTGTTAAGTTTACTTAATTTTTTCGCAACTATTAGGGTTTTCTGTAGCGATTGCCTAATTAGAGAAGATTAAGATTTACTATGTATGTTTTTAATGCTTGAAAAACTGTTACATGTATGAGATATTTTAGTGTTGTATGCAAACATTAGTAAGCAAAAGTTAATCATAATTTACAAAAAAAAAGTAAATAAATAAGAAAAATAAAAGTTAATCTCCATCTTATTTTTTAATTTTTTTTTTGGAGAAGTTAGTTTTCTACTAGGCTTCATTTAGAATAATACTAGGTCCATAGATTTAACTTTTTTACATTGTACTCACTTAAATAGAAATTAAGATGAAGTGGATTGTTGTGTATTGCTATTACACCTAATCCTAAATATCTTAAAACCTTTTAAGACATGCTTGATATCTTATAAGTGTATATTAAGTTATTTTGTTACTGGACTTAAGAGAATTTATTTGCTTTTGGCTGATTGTAAAGATGAAAATCTGAGTCTGTTTGACGTGCCTCACGTTAAGTGCTTAAGTTTTTAAGTCAAGTAATGTGATATGGTAGAAATTAGATGAGTGTATAGGTTTGTTGTGTAAAAATAGAAGCATTTACATATTTTCTTTTTATAAGAATATTAATTACATATTTCCCAAATCCTAAGAGTCAATAATAAAATTTTCTTTCCTACAACAAATATATTACATACTTATTTATTTCTTTAAAATTAAGTTATGAATAGTTATTTTACTTTCATTTTTCGTAATAAAATTTACATATTTTCTTTCTTAAAACTATACGTAATTCTTCAAGTTTGAGTCTTCTGTATAAACAAAAACAACAAAATTACATTTTTGAATACAAAAGTTTAAGGCTTTATTTCAAAACAATATTCACCTTGATAATCAAAGTAATATATTAAAAAAAAACAATTGTTAAAGTTTGAACAATTACAGTACCAAAAATAAAATATGCAAAAACTTATTAGTAGAAATAAAGATAAAATAGTCATCTATTAAGTTAATTTAAATGAAATAGATAAATATATAAATATATGTTTTACAAAAGGAAAAAATATAAACATAAATGATATTTTGGCTTAAGGATATATGCGTTTCATGAGCTCAATGAAATATGTAAAAATCATAAAAACTATAAAAATAACAACATGGCTTCATAACTTTTAGCTTTTAAGGTTGAGTTTTTTTCAACCGTTCAAGAGTAATTTAATAACTTTCTAAACGTACAAACTTCAGCTATTTGGTTTATAACAAGAAATCATAAATGGTAAGAGTTATAGCGAACGGAATGAGAAAAATAATTCTAATTACACATGAATTTTGTGATTTAGGGTTTACTATATGTTTTTAAAGCGCTAACGGTTATATACTATTTTTCAGGATAATACATTCAATACTCGTAAATATTTATTAGTAGGATATTCATTCATTAACGTGTCACGGTGTTGGTAGGAGTCGTGGTGTTATCGTTGGTTATCAACCAAAATTGTGATAAAGCATAAGCTTAAAGGTGTACGTAAGTGTAAATCATTATCTGAGACAAAAATACTATAACCACAAGGAATAAAACCATTAGCGGCGACAGGTGTCGCCGCTATTGGCAGCCGTTTTCGCCGCTATTAGTATTAGCGGCGACTTGTCGCCGCTAAAGAGTCGCCGCTAATGATTCGTCGCTAATGTGGACCTTGTCGCCGTTGAAGAGTCGCCGCTAATGGTGTCGCCGCTAATGGTTCCTTTTGCGGCGACAATACCGCCACTATATAGTGTATTAAAAAATTCCGGTAAGGACTTTTAGCGGCGACACGTGTCGCCGCTAATAGTCAATTTTTCATTTTAATTTTTTTTTAATTCCATTTTTATAAACCGAATAAACCTGTGTAAAAATAAACCCAGATTTTCATATTTCCCAACAAGACAAATAACATAAACATACGAATAGTATTAAGAAGTTTTAACAACACAAATAACATAAACATACAAATTGTTTAACTTCAACTTCAAATATCGCCGAAATAAACTTAAACTACTTAACCGCTATCCTATTCATCGTCCTCGTCCGAATCATCATCTTCATCAGCTTGTTGTGTGTACCTTTTTGGGAGACAATAAGTTGCGTAATTTGTGACATAAAGTTTGCATTTTAAAATAAACTTCCGATTTGTGCCTACAAAACAAAACATACATTATAAGTTGTTATATCATTTTGATCCATTTCAACATACATAATTCAACTTAAATTTATCTATTTTGACACGTTTAAGATAAACCAACAATGATATAGTTAACACCTTCAAGTTTAAGCAGTTAAAGTTTATTTTTACCCATTTTAACCCATTTTAACTCAAATTAGTGTGGTTTTTACTATATCAAGTGTGTTTGTATCATTTTGATCCATTTCAATCAAAATGTACATAATTCAACTTAAATTTACTTATTTTGACCCATTTAAGATAAACCAACAATGATAAACTTAACACTTTCAAGTTTAAGCAGTTAAAGCTTATTTTACCCATTTTAACCCGTTTTAACTCAAATTACCGTGTTTTTAACTATATCAAGTGTGTTTGTATCATTTTGACTCATTTCAACCAAAATGTACATAATTCAACTTAAATTTAACCATTTTGACCCGTTTAAGATAAACCATCAATGATACACTTAACAACTTCAAGATAAAACGTATATAACTTTAATACCTCTGAAAGTGTCTGGGATGTTTGTTCCTGCTGATGGACAAACGAAGTCGACCCTGCAGATGAAGACGGTTTACGCCCGATCCCTCTAATGTGTCCGCGACGTTCTCCCAACACCGACTCAAAAACTTCAACCTCGTTCAGTGATGAACAATTTTCATCATTTTGGGATTGACTTAGCTCATCAAACCGTCCTTTGAGCTGATTCTATATTAATTATCAAGAAGTCATTTAATATATATATATATATACACACACAAAGGCTTCATCTTTAATATTTCAAAACTCTACTTTATATAAAACTTACATATTGTTGCTCAGCTATCTTCGTATCAAAGGTCACATCTTTACTAGTATGAGCATTCTGAAATGTCTCAAGTCTGCTCTTATTCTGATTAACATTTAAAAGTATATCATTTATTAAATAAATACTTATCTACAATACACATACAAATAATTAAAGCATTACCTCCTTGTAACAATAACTACTATACGAGGCAGTCCTACCACGATTAGTGTATTGTTGTTGTTGTCGGTTTGCTTTGTTTGATGATGAGGCTTTTCTGTGTCCGTTACTTAAGAAAAAATCAATTGTTTTCCTCCAATTTTCATGATTCATTCTCTTTGGAGGGTTGAGCCTTGCTTGTTCCACATCTTCATATCCTCCAACATGCTCAAAGTGTCTTTTTGCAACGTTTTTTCGATCTCTGAATCGTTTGAGATATACAGAACGAATGCCACCCTCAATCTGAGCGCGTTCACGATCTCGCAAAATCTCATCAAAATCAAGCGTCGCTACATTTAAGTTAAAACAAAATGAAGTTAGTTAAATAAATACCGAACAATAAACATAAAACATATAAAAGTTACCGCCATATGCTCATCCAACGCATTCTTCTGAGCATAAGAAAGATCAGTCCACGAATGAACATTAAAGGGATAATTGGCCTCCATGTATATCCCAACCTCACGAACAAACATATCGTTAAGTTCACCGACTGCGCTATATGTAGCAGCTCTATCAAAAAGAAGAGATAAAGGTCCTTCTTTTTTTTTCTAACTCATGTTGTAACTTTTTATTGTTGGCCTTCCCTCTTGTTTTCCGGGAAGGTGAGCCTGCATTTATAATAAAAAAGCAATACTTACAATATATATTAATAATAAATAAATAAATATGAAAATATAATGCTTACCATCCAACTGATGGCTTCGGGCCCACCAAAGAGGAATCGGTGGATCCCCCGCGCCATCACCTCCATGGCTCATTACAACAGCCATGAGATGTACCAAAACAATCCAAAAAGATATCATGTCTGTAAAAATTATAAGATATAAAACATAAAATTAAAATAAGAATAAAGTTTTCAACTATAACAAGATATCATGTCTACAAAGTTTTAGATTAAATATATACTTAATCGGAGTCTCCCTCATATACTTCAGTCTCGCTGTTAGACCCCTCAGTGTCATAATCAAAATCCTCTTCATCATAATCACCCTCGTCCTCAGACATCACATTAGCAGTAATATTTGGTGGATTAACTTCACTTGTAATTTCGCCATCGGTGACATTATTAACATATTGAAAGTATTGGGTGAAGTCAATGAAAAGTACATTACTAGATGAAGAATGATTATGAACGACGTCAAGATCTTCTGTTAATTCATTATCAACATTTTGAATGTTTTCCACGAGTCCATCATTGGATGGCGGTCGATCCCAAATTTTACGATGATTAACATTCTCGACGACCCACCGGTGATTATTGTTTTGGTTTCTCCGAGAAGGTTCTCGGATATAGAATACTTGTGTTAGCTTGGGAAGCAAATATGAGTTGATCGTCTTTGTCCAATTCGAGTTCGGTGTTGATACTGGTAATATTGTCGTATGAAACACCCCTTCGAGTATCGAACCATTTGCAACGAAATAGGACTGTCGAATACCCATTTGCATAGCACAACTCAATAATCTCTTCAACTTGGCCATAATATTTCTCACCATTCTCACCCTCCACTAAAACACCTTAGTTTTGTGTTATGCGTTGCGCGTCACGTGCAAGTACCATAAACCTAACACCGTTGACTATGCAAGCAGTGTAGTTATAGGCTTTTACGTCCGCACCCATTGAAAGAGCATACAACTCTGAGTGAAAATCTGGAGAATTTGTATTTTCATCGAATAAACCTAAGAAAATAATGTGTTAAATATAAATTACCTAACAAATATAGATTTGAATTCATGATGGAAATTTGGATATAAACCTAAGAGATTTTTATATACGGAATACATTCTCTAGAAACCATGATGGAAATTTGATTATGACATCCTCATGTGGACGTTCAGATTTGAATTCACTATATTGTTGATAAAATATATAACAAGTGAGGAACGGAATATATTTAAGTAATGTTTAAAACTTAAAGATAGGAACTCTTACTTCATATAGTCTCTAACTTCTTGACAACTATCGAGGACAAACCATTCTAGCTTCAGTTTTTCGCTAGGAGAAAGATATTTCATCTTTTTTGCGCTAGCCGGGCGACATTTTGACTCAAATGCATATATCTTTCTCTTTTCAATAATGATATCCCTATTTCTATCAGGGCGATTGAACTAAGTCTCAACATCTCGAAGATACCTCGAACAAAATGATAAAGCTTCTTCAGCAACATAACCTTCAGCTATACAACCTTCTGGTCTTGTCTTGTTTCTGACATAATTTTTTAGTTTTTTCATATACCTTTCAAACGGATACATCCATCTCATACACACTGGACCACCACGAATCGCTTCATCAGGTAAATGCAAAACTAAATGAACCATAAATGTCAAAAAACGCTGGAGGATAGATCAATTCTAACTTGCACAATATTATAAGAATGGCCTCCTTAGCTTTCTTCATATCGTCAATTAATAGTGTTCTAGAGCAAAGTTGCTTAAAAATGTACACAAATCAACTATTAGTGTATAAGTATCTTTGGCCAAAAAACCTCTAACACCAATCGGTATCAACCGTTGCATGAGAATATGACATGAGATTTCAACCCAGTAATGTTAGTATTATTATCTATCACTCTCTTGCTGATATTAGATCCAAACCCATCAGGCAGTTTTACATTTTTTATAAACTCACAAAATAACTTTCGATCACTAGTCTTCAATGAGTATTTCGGGTGGGGGCTATACCACTTGCCATTTTTTTTTCTCTAACCATTGCCTACTCCGAATATTTAGATTTTTCAAGTCAACCCGTGCGTTTGGTGTATCTTTGCTCTTTTCATTCATTAGAAGAGTACCTAGCAAACTATTACACACATTTTTCTCTATATGCATCACATCTAAGTTGTGTTTTAGTTGTAGAGAAGACCAGTACTCAAGTTCAAAAAATATGCTTCGTTTGGACCAATTTAACTCACACTCCTCCCGCTTTGATTTAACATCTCCAAAATCAGGATGTTTCCCCGGTAAACGGTGGCGGAGCCGACTAAGTTGACTTTCTATGTCAGTATCACTAAATTGTTTCGGAGGGGCTCTTATCTCGGGTTCTCCGTTGAAGTCCAAATTTGTTCTCTATTCATGGTTTGCATCTAAAAACTGACGGTGACCAACATAAACGACTTTATTTGTGACACGCATTGAAGGAGTGCCTTCGTTACAAGTCGGGCATGCTTTGTAGCCCTGCCTGCTCCAACATGATAGACTACTACGAGCCGAAAAGTCGTTTATAGTCCATAACAAAGCCGCCCTCATTGTGAAAAATGTGTTTGTTGTCATGTCTTTAGTACGTACGCCCGACACCCACAACTGCTTAAGCTCATCCACCAATGGCCTAAGAAAACATCCATGTCCTTCCCGAGGGATTTAGGACCAGGAATCAATAATAACAACATGAATGATGACTCCTTCATGCATAGCCATGGAGGCAGATTATATGTCGTGAGTATAACAGGCCACGTGCTATGAGCCGAACTCATGTTACCAAATGGATTGAAACCGTCAGCTGCAAGTCCTAGGCGGACGTTTCGGGGTTCTCTCGAGAAGGTAGGGTACTTTATATCAAAATCTTTCCATGAAGAACCATCAACAGGATGACGCATCATACCATCTTCTGATCGTCCGGTATTATGCCAAATCATATCCTTTGTAGTGTGCCTTGAAGAATACAAGTGGCGTAGCCTGGGGGTTAAAGGAAACCATCATAACACCTTGTGAGGTAACTTTTTGCCCTTTGTATTTGTATCGACCCACCGACTCTCGTTACAAACTGGACAATTTTGTAACAATAGGTTTTCTGCCCAGAAAAGAGCACAATCATATTTGCACACGTGTATCGACTCATACCCTAAACCAATCTTCTTTAATGTCTTCTTGGCTATATAGTGAGAAGAGGGAATTTTGTTACCTTCAGGATGTGAAGACTGCAACAACTCAAGGAGCTCATCAAATGAGCTATTGGTCCATTTATTTTTCACCTTAATATTCATAAGCTTTGCTAAAAAGTCAAGGGAAGAAAACTTTTTGCTAAAAAGTCAAGGGAAGAAAACTTAGTACAACCAGGATATAATTCTGATTGAACTTCCTCTAACAAGTCCTCAGAATCATCACAGACACCACTACTCTATTCCATAACGTCTTCAATAACGTCAGCCATTTCGTTTGTTGGCTCAACATTATTTACAACTACAACTTTAGGAATTAAACTTTCACCATAATAGATCCAATCCTTGTACGTCCGTCACATGCCCCATATTTCTAAATGATATTTCATTTTAACCCATCCTAATAATTGAGTATTCTGACATTTCCTACACGGGCATCTAATCAGGCCATATTTGTCGATATGTTTTTCATTCATATCGATAAAAGAGCTGAGTCTGTTGGTACACATGTCCCCAGTTCTAGTCTAGTGAGCTTCAATATAATAGACTTTTATCTTGTAACACATATGTAATGTTGAATCTATGTAATGAAAAACTCTTCTATGAATATTTGTTGGTTGTTTAATGTCATATCTATTAATATTATTTATTGTTACACGCATATATGAACATGTTATATAGGTTTACAGTTGTTAGACATAGTTCTGATTCATTAAAGGGTCAAGAATGTGTTTAACTAAGTATTCTGATTCAGTCACACGACTGGACCATGCGAATGGGCCAATCGCATGACTGAACCAGGTGATTGAGTCAATCGCATGATTGAGTCATAATATTGACTCAGTCGTACGAATGAATCAATCGTATGACTCAGTCGCACGACTGAGCCAGTCGCTTGGCTCAGTCGTACGAATGAAAGCTGTAACCTATAAATACCACTTAATTCGTGGAAAAACAAAACTCTTCGATAATTGACAACCCTAGCCGTCCCAGTTCGTACAGAGCGTCCCTTCCAACTTCACAGAGTGTTTTAGATCATTCCTACTTCATTCTTAACGTATTCTAATTGTTAGGTTTGATCCGGTTAACGTTCTCCCTGATTGGATCGCCAATCAAATAGAATTCTGCGCTATTTGATTCGGTTTCACGTAGAATCAGTTAGTACTCCGTCCGTACACAATCCTAACATGTTGTGGGTTGTGGGTGGCCGGCCATAGTAGGGGCTGTGGTGGGGGTGGGCGGTGGCTGCGCGGCTGCCGATCGGTGGGTGGTGGCTAGGCCGGAGGTGGTGGTGGGGGGTGGTGGCTGCGTTCGGATGTAGTGAGGTGGTGTGTAGGGAGGAGGTGGTGGCCGGAGGAGGAGGTGGCCAGAGGAGGTGGTCGCCGGAGGAGGTGGTGAAGGGGTAGGTCGCCGGAGGAGGGTGAAGGGAAAGTGGAGGGAAAGTGAAGGGAAAGGGCAGCAGAACCCGCGTATAGGTGAGAAGGTACTAGCGACAACGCATCACCGCTAAAGGCGTCGCCGCTAATAACTAAACGTACGATTAAACACGCGCCGTCAGATCAAAGTGTTTATGAACGGCTAGATGCCGTTCATTTAATGAACGGTGGATCCTCACTCATTAGCGGCGACAAGTCGCCGCTATTGGTGTCGCCGCTAAAGAAGTCGCCGCTATTGCCAGCTTTTCTTGTAGTCATGTAGTAAATTGGAGGGGCTAGCTAAAGATGGATAGCTAGAAAGTTTTTAAGAAAAACATCAAGTGAGGATACACTCCTCAAGGTATATTCACAAAATTCAGGTTCTCCATACTCAAATTACATGCTAGTTACAATCAAACATATCATATCGTGTCTAGCATTTTCAACTTGAAATAACATAATATACAAATCAAAATGGACACATTAGACTTAAGTACATAATCAAATTACAGACATTGGTAAAAACCTAGGCATTTGTGATCGTCAATAACGATTGCAAACTAGAAAGATCATAGGTTAGTCGCAAAACCAGAATAATCGTAAATTGATCATAATATTTGAGATGGCCGGAGTAGTCACAAAAGAACCTACAGTCGCAAAATGGTATTGGCTATAGAAGTTTTTCTGAAGACATTAGACGCAGTTGCTCGGTTGCTATTTGTGACCGAATTTACCGTCGCAAATACTCAGTTTTCTAGCTAAGTATGAAGCCTTAAATCTTTATCGTTTGTCTTAGAAAATAAAATAACATATAAATGGCTATATATGTTTTCTGCTTTAAAGGTTTGTTTGTTGTTATTAATTTTAAGGGTAAACTTTATAAAATAGCAAACAAGTTTTAAAAATGTGCTGGTTATATCATTTATATATTTATTTGTTTCAATTAGATCGTTAATAATTATATTTGTTTCAATTAGATCATCAATATTTTTATTTGTTTTAATTAGATCATTATTAATTTTATTTGTTTCAATTAGATCATTTGTAATTTTATTTGTTTCAATTAGAACATTAATATTTTTATTTATTTCAATTAGATCATTAATATTTTAATTTGTTTCATTTAGATGATTAATATTTATATTTGTTCAAATAAGGTCGCTAAACTTTTAAAGTATTTTAATTAAGTCACTTATATTTTTATAGCTTTTTAAATAATTCACATTTTTGTTTGGTAATTTAGTTTTATTTAGAAACATTGTTACGTACATTTTTGTAAATATTTTGCAACTTATGAATGATTTAAAGGGATGACAAACGTGCTATTCAAATTAAATATATAAAATTAAAACATCAAAGTAAATTTTAGTGATCTTATTGGGATAAAAAAATTACGAGTAACTTAATTAAAATAATCCTGAAACTTGATTAATATTTTACAAATGTATTCCTATGAGGTCACTGATTATTAAAACTGGTCCGAGTAATAGTATGCCACCATTATGGTACCGGACTTGTTACGAAGACATTAGGTTAAAACTATATGCGTAAGAGAAAGATCTCAAAATGTATGTTTAACCATTATTTTTATTTAAAATGTTTATTTGACCACTTCATTCCACTAATGTCCTCTGATCGTATTCAGGGGATTCCAACTATATTTCAAGGGCTTCAATTCCGACCATGTTTTGAGGTCGGACGACCGTGTTTGTGATTCCAAACGCCCGTGTTTAGGGGTCGAACACATACGTTTAGGCGTCGAACGCATGCGTTTAGGGTTGAACACCCGTATTTGAACACGTGGCCTATTTCTATCAAAAAAAGTTTGATTCAGGTGACAATATATTAGGTTCGTTGACGCCTCAATTAAGAGGTGACATATTAGGGAATGAAAAAATATCAAATCGATGTATTAGAGAACTTTTATGATAAAATTAAGGGAATATATGAGAATTTTCCCAAACTTTAATTGTAGAAATGTGTAATGTTTGGCTGTTAGGCATGCACTCAATGTTACGCATAAAACCTACTAAACACCGGTTCGTCAAATACATGGAGTCCTATACTCACGCGTTGTTCTCCAAAACATCATCTCCTACTAGGAAATATATATATATATATATATATATATATATATATATATATATATATATATATATATATATATATATATATATATATATATATATATATATATATATATATATATATATATATATATATATATATATATATATATATATATATATATATATAATATATATATATATATATAGGGTTAGGATCATTACAGAACCACTTTTATTTTCAGAACTACAGAACCATTGATTTACATAAATGTATATTAAGTCTGGTAATACTTGACCTGTTTTACATATGTGTATATCAGACTTGAACAATAAACTATAAAAAAAACTAAAAATCATCAGGTTTAACTTACATCTATGTAAACCAATGATTTATAATTTACATTTATGTAAGTCAATGGTTCTTTTAGTTCTAAAAATAAAAAATGGTTTGTAATGATCCTGATCCTATATATATATATATATATATATATATATATATATATATATATATATATATATATATATATATATATAGGGTATTGCTCAAATGAGAACTCTATGTTTTTGTATGAACTCTTTAACCTTTTCTAAAACATTGATCTTGTTCAAGTGTTACAAGATCATGCTATGTGTCAATATTATTTTCTTAATAAAAAAGGATAGTTTAGATATTTTACATAACCACTTAAATACAGATTTAATAAGGTGATGACAAGTGTCACAAGGTATACTCTTTTAATGTACTTCTTTTTTTTTATCTTTTAAAAGTTTACCCATTTTATTTTTAAAACCTCTACAACTTTTTTATATATTGTTAGTTTTTTATAAAGATTACACCATTAAACTCGTCTCATTTTTCTCTTTAATTCTAATATAGTTTTACAAAAAATTTAAAAAAAATTCCGGACATTCCATATTGCAGTAAATTACATCATAATATAATTAATTACACTGAATTACATTATATTGTAATTACTTATAAACTACCACTCATATCTAACAAGCAAATGTAATAATGAAACCTTTACAATGAATGTATTTAGCTACGTCATATTCATTTGAATGTAAATCCTAACGGTTACAATGATTACAACAAACTAACAACAATAGCAACACCATGATTACAACAACCTAACATTAAAATGACATTATACCATATAACTAAACCACTATACTAAAATTTCAACATTGTAATAAAATTAAAATAACAAAACTACACCATTGTAACAAAAAACACACCAATATAATTACACTTTTGTAACGAAAATAAATAAAAAAAATTACACAATAAATATGTATCAAAATTACACCACAAATGTTTTTCCAATGTAAACTGATGTAAATCAATGTAAGCTGAAGAAAATTAATAAAACTACATCACTGTAACAAAGAACACACCACTGTAATTACAATTTTATAACAAAAATAAACAAAAAGCTACACTAATTAAATTGTATCAAAATTACACCACTAATGTTTTTTCAATGTAAACTAATGTAAATCAATGTAAGCTGAAGAAAATTAACATTTTCTCTTGTGGTTTTTCTTCTACTATGTAAACATACCTGTAAAAAAGATGAGTATAAAATATAAAAAAATGATTTTAATAACCATCGTATAACTTGGATTACAAAATCATAAAAACACTTAAAAAGAGATTTCTAGGGTAAAAAATAAAGATGTTACTGTAGAATAAAACATTAAAACCTAACTTGATGGTGGTGATAGATAGGAGGTGTCACACCCCAACCTTGACGGCGGAATCGTCGAAGTGTGAGAATTACGATTGTTCACAGCCACATAACGCCATTGCCTGAAACATGTTAAAAATAAAAGGTCAACATATTGTTGGTGAGCATTCTATAGTTTTGATTACATAAGTATATAAAAGATAGCAATTCATGTTATAAATTAGAGAACAAGGTAACTAGGGATGTAAGACAGAATGCACAATCAAACCTTGACAAAGTTTTACAAGTCTCAAACGTTTACAAGTATATACGATTAGCTAAGTGTACTTGGATCAACCAAGCAGGCTTGTCAGGCCCATAGATCTATGACGTCGCCAGGCTAGCAATAGTTAATGATTGTACATGTATTCGACATTATATGGTAGCTACAAGATTCAACTAATCACAACATACAAGTAAATTGCCATAAGTTTACAAGAATCAAACGTGTTTACAAGTGCAACGTTTATAAGGTAATATGTTTCACCCAAAAGTGTGAAAATGATAAAATAGGTATAGAAATACTCACTTGGCGATTAAGTATATATTGGACGATTAATAAGAAATAATAACAATCGTCGTTTCAACGAATTCCTTTACAAGGTACCTAAAACGTATTTATTACAAGATTAATAATAAGCTTAACAATTAAACGTGAACTAGGGTTTTAGATGGAATTTGGGGTTTTGACAATTAATGAAATTACTTGTATTTCGATTTATTCGATAATAATTTGTTAATCTAAAATAATTGTTAAAGTATATTTTATAAGAAATTACGTTTGTAAATAATCGTGAAATTATAAGATGTATAATTTCTACAATTTACAGGACTATTTCATAATAAAACATGATATAGTGTCCATTTTTATAAAAATAATTATTTATAATATTTATAAATAATATTTTATAAATATTATTAAGGTTTTTAACTAAAATAAATTTACAGAAATTATTTATGTAACATTTTAAATAAGAAAAGTTTATAAGATTTATTTTTATAATTTTTAAGAATTTTTCTAAAATTTTTAGAGGCTTAAAAGCCAATTTAAAAAAATAAGGGGGTGCCCGGGGTCGAACCCGGGACCTCCTGTTTACCATCACACGCACCAAACCAGTGAACCAAGGGCCTTAGCCGTGGTATGTTTTGGTTTCAAATTGTTTTAAACATCAATTATCAGATAGCCCCAAATCGAAAGAAACCCTAGTTTGATTGAAGCAAAATTGAGGATCAAATCGATTATGTTAACGATTATAATCTTGGGGCTTTTGATCCCCATGTAAAAACGAGCAGATTGATGCTTTTAATTACCTGATTGGGTACTTAATTCGATAAGAACAGATGAAGAACAGGTCCGGGTTAGCTTGAATCCAAAGGATGATCAAACTTCGATGAAAATCAAATTAATTGAACAGATAGCTTCCAATGATGTTGATAATCGAAAGCCCTTTGTTAATTTGGGTTAATAGTGTTTGGAACAGGGATCTCGACTAAGTTGCAGGTCGTGATGAAGATGATGATCCATTTCTGTGTTTGTGGGTGTTTTATTTGCAATTGGTAACTGAGTTCGATTGGGTTTAAATAGGTGTTCGATTTGGTTGAATTATTTTGATTAAAGTAGTGTTTTAGTGGATGAATTAGCCGTTTGAACGGTCGGATAATAAAGTGAATTTTATAGCCGTTAATCGACCGTTTGAATGCGTGTTAATGTTAGATTCCTGTTCGATTTGGATCCAAGAAAAATTTCGGACCGGTTGTGGGGTTCGAAATCGAGTAATTTGGGTGTTTTAACCCTCGCCGGAGATCGGCCGGAGAGTCGTCGGACTCTCGCTGGAAAATCGAGGGGAAGGAGAGAGAAGGCAGTTGGTTTTGAAAATTTTACAGAAATGGTCCCTGAGCTTTGTATTATTATTATTTCATGTAGAAACTTCATTTTGAAGTTTCTAAAATGACACTAAACCCCCTGGACTTTATTATTACTATTATTATTATTATTATTATTATTATTATTATTATTATTATTATTATTATTATTATTACTATTAATATTATTATTATTATTATTATTATTATTATCATTATTATTATTATTATTATTATTATTATTATTATTATTATTATTATTATAAAAGATTAACGTCGCGAAATACGAGATGTTACAGGAGGCGTTGGTGGTGGCGGTAATGGTGTGCCCGTGGTATCGGTGGTGCTGGTGGAACGGAGGTTTTGGTGGCGACTGTAGTTGTGTGCTCATGGCGTTAGCGGTGGTGGTGGAAGAAAGGTGTTGATGGCGACGATGGTGGTGAGCACGTGCTAGCGGTGGGAAGTCTGGTGGTGTAGGTTGACTAGTGGTGATGGTGTGGAGGTCGAGCGGTGGCAGTGGAAGGGAGTTGCGGTGGTGGTGGTGGCGGTGGTCTACATAGATCTGAGAAAAGATGCTACTTTATAGAAACCTAACTTTTATATTTTGGATGAGCAAAAATTTTAAGGTCTGAGAAACCAAGATAGAACAAGAAGATAAAGAAGAAAATATACAAGAAAGAAGTGAAGAGATGATATTGTAGATCTAGATAGATCTACTTTGTAAGACGTGTTGTCTGACATTCAAAAGAAAAAGTACAAGCTCAAAAATTACCCAATTGCCATTCGATTCATCCAAACCATTGATTTGAAATATGCAATATTAAATAATAAATCAATGGCTAGTATAGAGTTAATGGGTTCTTACATTTATAAAGGGTTCTCACATGAACCCAATCTATATATATATATATATTTGTAAACTTACGTTACCAAAATCAAATAAGAATCAAACTAGGATCCTTAAACACTCACACAACTGGAGTACTATATATAGCTCGGGTTGGAAGTGAGTAGCTGAAGTTGTCGAGCTCGAACCACGACCTGAAGCCGCGCAAGAGCATGCATGCATTCTAACGCTATACGAGACTGCCTCCTCACATGCGCCCCTCGTACAACCGCTTGCAGCTTCACCAAACTCCTCAACGCCTTATACGCCCTTCGCGCCTGTGTAAACAAACACTCCTCCATATAAGAGTCATAACCACAAAGCTAGAAAACCACTAATTAACAAAAAAAACAGCAAGGTGTACAATGTACAAACATACAAGATGGCGTCGAAAGCAAGCTTGTATTCTAGTGGCGGCCGCGGTTTCACCGATGGATGAACCCTCACATCCGTGACCGTCGGTGGTGGCGGTCGGGGTTGATGGCGGCGGCGGTGGTGGTTGTTCTTGAGAGAATGTTGTGTTGGTTGTATGGAGGACAATGATGGTCTCAGAAGGATGTGGAGATGAGAGGAACAACTTTCTTCGGATAGTCCGAAACAAAGATTTAGGTGTTTTTGCCATTAAAAGTTAATTACAAGATCATCATATCGTGAGTAATAATAATGAGTGGATTTATATAGCAATAGCATTGATCGAATATGAGTTTGAAGTAGTAAACGTAAAGCAAGCTGGAGATGTGCGCACCATATACTATACAACTAAGTTTTGGCCATACCCGTTAGCGTGTTAGAGACGTGGGGGCGTGAAGTGTCAATTGGTCCATGATAGCGATTGTATGATTTAATAAATTTAAAACATATTATTTGAATATAAAACTGGTTGGTTTTGAAAGTTTATGAATGTATGGTCAAAGGTTTTACTAACTGTTATCATAATTATTATAATGAAAGTTTGGGATTAATATATATAGAATTTCTATATTACATACGAAAAGTAAAATTCCTCAAGATAAGAGAGATTTTCGAAATAAACAAACATATGAATGTTCTCAAAATAAAAATTGACTTACAATTCATCAATAATAAATTACTTTTTAGTAACCGATTTTGTCAGTATGTGACAACACGATGTTTTTTTTAGTGAAAAAGCAGCCTGCCAAGTAAAAACATCACAAAATGATAAGTCTAATGTTTACATGAAAAGCCAGGCAAGAAATCTTTTGGCAAAAAAGCAATCGGCGATGGAGCGTGGGTGCGGAAAAGCCAAAGGCTGTGGACTATGGATGTTGGCATCATTCTCTGTTAGTAGGTAAAAATTGTTTATGTTAAAAGTTTAAAATGTTCAATTTGAGAATTTAACTTTCCATTCAAAGGGACATGTGTGGCTTCCTAATGTGTCGATGCGAAGTATGTTTTGGCACCAAAGATGTCATGTGTTCGGCTTTTTGATCCAAGAGTACATGTTCATTTGGAGAATTTAACCTTTTTTAAGGTTTATTTTATGAGAGTTGACTTTTCATATGGTTATTTTAGAAATTTTCTCTTTGAATAAATATTGAAAAGTTAGATTCTAAGTGAACATGTACTATTTATTAAAAAATATTTATAGGGGGCGGACTCTATATTTATTAAAAAAATTTCACTACCAGACCGAAAATTTATACTATCGAGCCAAAAATTTACGCTAGTGATAAAAAAAAAGAGAGCCCTTCCCCCTCCCCGCGCGGCCCCAATGAAACTTCGCTCCTGTCTACAAGCGTCTTACAAAGATAATAGACTACCAAACAAAATCAATTGAAAATATTTGGAAATCTTGTCCTTCTAACGATTTTAGTGTCCTATAAAAGCGTTTAGGCCTAACGCATTAATATAAACAAACAAACAAACAAACAAACCCAGTATATCCCACTCAAGAACAGGGTCTGGGAGGGGTAGGTGGTGGCAAGTCTTTCCTCTATCCAGATAGGTAGAGAGACCGCTTTCAAAGAGACCCCTTGCTCGATAACAATTTTTTTTTAATTGTCAATAAACGTAACAAAATTATAATATTACAATGACATAACGTAATAGCTAAATGATAAATTTTTTATTCGATTTCATTGCTAGCGCCTATTTAAATTGAGTTTTTTTTATTTTCTCTCTTGTTGGCCGAGAATTGTGGTTTGGGTTTTTTGAAAATGGGCTTTTAGTTGGGTTGATGAAAATAAATTATAACTAATAGGTTTGGCCCAAAAAACTCGGTCCAACTATTTAAATAACACACATATATAATAAATAAAATTTAAGAAACAAATTTAAAATTTTTGGGCCCCTAAGTGAGTGCGCTCTAGACGATTGTCTAGCCCGCCGCTTCTCAGGGCCAGCTGTGATTCTTGTTAAGAAGTAGAACATTAACAAAGAATTCAACAGAACAAATGGCAAATTAACAAAGAAATTAAAAATGACAATGCACCTAATTATGTTCTATTTCATTAACACTACATACAGAAAGTAATAACATAAAAACAAAGGTAGTGTTATTGATCTTATTGATACAATGATTGAGGTACAACGGCCATCATCTATGGACATGTTTCTTGTCTTATTTTTTGTGCGTAAACTTTAAGTAGAGATCACACATACAATATTGAATGAATATGGATTTTTCAATCAATAAAATGTGGCAAAGATAAAATTAGGGGACATCAATATATCATGGCCAAACTACTTAAATTCATTGGTGTCACATATTCTGGCCCTTCACCATAAACGAAAGTTACAGCTGCGAGTTCGGAAGCCTTCTCGGTTGGATGAAACTTATCCCAGAACAAGAAATCGCCCCTATTCGAGCAAAGATTCACTCCTACGGTACAATCGGTTGTCCCGTTTCCACAGCATGCTGTTGCCACATCTTTAAACCCTGAAAATACATACCAAAGTCATAAATGTAAACTAACTTCAATTTCTAACTCAATACACTTATAAATGTAAATATGTGGAATTTATAAAACATACGGTTTCCGCGTGGGTTGTCAATAACATTCATGGTCATGTCATACGTATTCCCGAGTGAATACTTGAATCCCTTGAACATCAAACTGAACCCTGTCAAGAGAGGTTGCATTGACTTGTAAAACAATCTTGCGCTATAATTTAGGTCTTCTAAACAACCACCAGTATTGTTATATACGCGTGCAGCCGGGCAGCACCCAATCGGAGGAATTCCGATGATTGCAAACTTTCTTGCGCCTAACTCGTATAGGTTCTGCCAATTACGATCATGGCATCGATCTTCAGACGGATACGTACGTATGGATGAAAGTTCATGCTAAAGTTTTTACGAACCTTTAGATGTGCTCCATAGGCTTGAGTAAGGTTGGCAATGAATTGCTTGGTGTCTGCAGGTTGAAAAGGGTGAGTGGTTGCATATTCAACAATGTCATTGCTTCCTATGCTGATGATGTATATTGAATTCTGAAGTAGATCATCAACGGCCTTTGGTGAAACTAATAATTCTGTGATATTCCCACGAACTGTGGCGAATTGTTGGATTTGCTCCGCCATACTTATCACCCCATACTGGTTGATCATGAGGCATATTTTGTCAACGTATAAGAGTAAAATCCCACACATACATACATAGATAAATTTTATTACAAACACTAAATTTTTACATAATCAAAATTACATCTTTTAATATTTTTATCAGAAGTTATGTAAATTTTACACTTCTTATCTACAAATACACATGTTTATGTACATAATATATAATCCATTAATGTTTTCATAATTAGTTTTCTGAACGACTTTTAGTCTTTTGCCTTGTATAGATGTGTAAGTGTAAGCTATATATATGTGATCTCTACGTAAAATGTGACTGTATAAAAATTTTTCTAGATTTTACTAGTGGCTAATTAATATCATATCTTATCATTTTTTATTTAGAAAAGTTTTTAAGATCTATAAAATGAGTTATTTATTTTGTTTTGTGTGTTATACTATAGTCATGTTCCGTGAAAACCTTCTTTTAAGCAATATTCACACATGCACATAATTGAAAACTTACAAAAACTTGTTGGCCAGTTTCGCTAAAAATGCCACACCCTGCCGAAGCGAAGTTAGCTCCACGAAGTAAATTGCGTTTGAACGTGGGCTTATGTGCAACAAGAGATAGAAAAGGTGGTGGGCTTACTTTGTAATTCCCCAACAACCTTGCTGCACAAGTGAACTCATATTCATATTAATGAAAATCTTTAATCTAAACTTTTCTTTTAAACAATTAAACATAAAAAACTACAATGTATACCGATTTGATCAGCAGCATTTTTGCCATTACTAAACCTTCCGGTGGGTTTCGAGAAAGGAAAATCGATCCCGTGGTAACGGTGATTGGCTTTTGCTGTGCACTCTTTCAAGTAGTTGTTTGTCCCAACGTCCACGGTTGAATCCCCAAATATAAATATGGGTGCATTGGTCTTACCCCATGCTGCCGTAACTGTCATCACCATAATGCCATTAGCGAGCACATATGTCACAAACAGATAAAGCTTTTGTGCTGCAATCGCCATGTGATCGATTACTTGTGTAGTTAGAATATTATTGCAACTCAACTTCTACTTTTATAACAATGTTTCAGGGAAACGAACAATAAGATAGAAGTAAAAAACGGGAGCATTTAATACATTGTATATACCTTGTATTGTCCATTAATTAGTAACCCATTGTTTTTTATGTTTGTTTGTTAATGTCATCATCAAGAAATGTATGTAGATTACCATGTTGCCCATGATCGGTATTCACAACCAGTTGAGAATCAAAATAATATGAACAAGAATAAACAGAACTTCAATTTTACTGCAATCATCCAACCTTGACTTGTTTTAGTCAAACTTGGTTAATAATTATAGCTAACATATGGGGAAATTTATGTATGTACATGGGGATACTTATGAGGTCGGTCATATGGAAGTGGTTTGCACCAAACAGTTGGCTTTACCATTACATTAATGTTAAGATGGTTAAAAACAAGAATATAAAGACATTAACAACAAACAAATACAACAAACTAGCAAGTAAATGACTAAATATGAAAGATGTGTTTTTTTTTTTTAATTTCTAAAATGATGGTGTTAATTGTTGATTTCTTGTTTGTTTTGGTGCAATTTAAAAAAAATAGATGGTTTTGGTGTGTTTTTGACAATATATTGTTTTTGGGTACCCGTTGGTCTGACCAACGAACACACCTACGTGTCATGTTGATTCAACATGTGGTAGTGGGGGCCTGTGAGGTGACTAGCGAAAGTGTTGTTTCGCAAGACAAACTTGTTGTACTCTGCCAGTCAACTACTAACACCGTTTGACTGTTGTGCTCTCTTAGTTTGATTAGCGGATGTCAACAGTGCTTGATTTGACAACCCTACTTTATCACTTTTTGTACTTTAACTTTTTTTTAGAATTTTTTTACTTTATTGTATTTTTATTGACATACTTAAATTGAAAATGAAAGTGAAGATATGAGGAATGACATAAGGTTGAGCACTTTAGCTTATATACAGACATACTTAAATTAAAATGAATTCAATTTCTAAAAAGTCTGTCAAAAAAAAAGAAAGAAAGTTAAATATCTCAAAGAACTTAACCGTTAGTGGAAAGGATGTCTGACGAGTGAGATATGAATATTCAAAGTTGTATGCTTGGATTTTTTTTTAAAATCTGTCAAAAAAAAAACAAATTAAAATGGAATTTTTTTGCAAAGTTTGAGCAGAATTAATTCTATGTTACAGTCATACGTAAAACATAATGTGTGCTCGTGTCACTACTAGTAGGTGACATCTTCGTAACAAACTTACATGTTAGTGGAAAAGATGTCGGACGAGTGATATACGAATGTTCAAAGTTAGGTGCTTGAATTTTTTTGAAATCTGTCAAAAAAAGAGCAAAGTTAAAAATGGGTTTTGCAAAGTTTGAGCTGAATTGATTCTACGTTATGGCCTTATGTAAAACGTAAATGTGTGATGGTGTCTCTACTACTAGGTGACATGGTCGTAACGAACTTAACCATTAGTTGAATGGATATCGTACGAGTGAGATATGAAGATTTAAAGTCGGGTGCTTGGATTTTCTTTTAAAGTGACGGAACAAAAAAATGTACTAAAAATATTCATCTTAAAAAAATATACAACAAAAAGTGATGTGGGTCCAAGTGTGGATGAGCAAGCTTTAGTCTTTTTGGAGGTTCAAAATCGTTTATCAAAAGGGGCTTCACTGAAATGGGCATAACTTGGGCTAAAGTCTCCGTTTCAGGCCCGGGGCCAGTCAAAACGACCGTTGGACCGAGGAGCACGTTTTCACTGAAATGGGCACGTTTTCACTTTCGGAGTTATTTCACTTTCGGCTCAAAAACGGCTTATTTTAGGAGTTATTTCACTTTTTGTCTTATTTTTACATTTTGTTGGACTTTGCATTTGGCCCAGTTTTTGGCCCTTTTATGTTTTGTGGCCCATTCGAATTTGATTTTGTTTCTTTATATGTTTGTAAGAGTTGGGGAAAAAATTATTAAAGTTTATGAAAAATCTGTTTTTCCTCTCTATCACAGTGTGTGTTAGTGTAAACCCTGATTATCGGTATTCTTTGTGAATCAACGATAGTTAGAAGAATTGTTCCTAGTATTCTTGTTGAATCAACAGGCTCAATTATCTATCTCTCTGCTTCCGACTGCATCAGTTAGTATCAGAGCCAAATTTCCTGATCAAGATGCCTCCACGGAGAAGACCTCTTAATGATGTTCATGAGCAGGAATTGGAACAACGTATTATGGCAGGGACGGAGGAACAGTTAGATCAATTTTTTGATCAGTTGGCTGATCAAATGCAAGATCTGATGAATCAGGGAGGGCGTAATCGTAACCGTCGTGAAACAGAAGATGTTGACAATCCGTTTTATGAGGGTGGCGGTTCTTCTTCTGATGAACATGTACAGCAGAATCGAAGGGGTGATAGGGGTGATAACAGGCGTTGGGAGGCAGGAATGCAAACCAGCATTCTTGAATTCGATGGTGATACTTTGAATCCGGAAAAATTCATTGATTGGCTTGTTGTTGTTGAAGAAGTGTTCGAATTCAAAGAGGTTCCTGAAGACAAAAAGGTTTCGTTGATCGCTACCAGGCTACGTGGAAGGGCTTCTGTGTGGTGGCAACAATTGAAACTGACTCGGGAGAGAGTTGGAAAGCCAAGGGTCACAACTTGGAGGAAGATGAAGAAGTGCATGAGGGCCAACTTTATTCCTCATAATTACTAACGATTAATGTATCAGAGGTTACAAAATTTAAGACAGGGGTCCAAGTCTGTTAAGGACTACACAACGGAATTCTACCAATTAATTGCAAGGAATGACATTCAAGAAACTGAAGAGCAACTCGTTTCTCGTTACATTGGTGGACTAAGGGAGCGTTTGGTTGGAAGGAAAGGAATGGAATGGAATGGAATTCAGAAACTAGTATAGTTTTCAAGTAAAATTATGTTTGAGTGTGTAATGAAATGTAAAACCCAAGGGAATGTTTTATCTCAAATTCCCTTGGTTGTGGGATTTCAAATTCCCTCTCTAGGTGGAAGGATTTTGAAATCCCACAACCAAGGGAATTTGATGTGAAACATTCCCTTGGGTTTTGCATTTCATTACCCACTCAAACATAATTTTACTTGAAAATTATACTAGTTTCTCAATTCCATTCCATTCCATTTCATTCCTTCCAACCAAACGCTCCCTAAGGGTTCAGATCATGGAATTCATTAACAAGTTTGATCCGGTGACACTTTCTGATGCTCATCAATGTGCTCTAGCTTTTGAAAAACAAAACCGGCGTAGTGGTGTTTCATCTTCTGTTGGAGGAGGTTCAGGTTCGGTTAACACGACATCTCGTTTTGTGCCTAACCAAACAAAACAGGGTGTTGGTAGTAGTGGACCACCTTCCAAGGTAGTCGGCGGTAGTAGCATGAAGTGTTTTAATTGTGGGGAGACTGGTCATCGGCAGTCAGAATGTAAGAAAGTTGGTAAAAGAAATATGTTTGCTGATCCTGAGGAATGGGAAGATGGTGGTGAGGCTAATGACAATTATGAAGACACTCCAATATTTGATGAAGAGCTTGAGTATGTGGAAGAGGAGGTGGCTGGAGACGTGGGGACATGCCTGGTGGTTAGGCGTTCATGCTATACACCAAAGGCAAATGATAATGATTGGCTTAAGCATAACATCTTCCATTCAACATGTACTATGCTGGGGAAGGTTTGTACTTTTGTTATTGATTCAGGGAGCTATGACAACCTAGTTTCTGAAGGGGATGTTAGAAAGTTAAGCTTGAAAACAGAGAACCATCCTAAACCTTATAAGCTCCAATGGCTTAAGAAGGGAGGTGAGGTGCCAGTAACCAAGCGTACCCTTGTTCATTTTTCTGTTGGTAAAACATACAGGGACGAAGTCTGGTGTGATGTGGTTCCCATGGATGCGTGCCATTTGCTGTTGGGTAGGCCTTGGGAATATGATCGCAACGTAGAACATAATGGGTGGTTTAATACTTATAGTTTCATGTTTGACAATGTGAAGATAACATTGTTACCCACTAAACCCAAAGAAGTGGCTTCCAAACCTACTGCTAATTTGTTGACTCTTTCTCAGTTTAAGAACGAGCTGGAGGCTGGGGATGATCTTTTTTTGCTGATAAATAGAGAAGTGGTTGAGGGTGCTGATGTTCCTGATGCTATGGTTCCTCTACTTGAAGAATTTTCTGATGTTTTTACCACTGAATTGCCTGATGGTTTACCGCCTTTGCGTGACATCCAACATCATATTGATCTAGAACCTGGATCACAGTTGCCTAACATGCCACATTACAGGATGAGCCCAGCAGAGCATGAGGAGTTACGAAGACAGGTTGAGGAGTTAATGTCTAAGGGCCATGTCGTGAAAGTATGAGCCCTTGTGTTGTTCCTGCTTTGTTGACTCCAAAGAAAGATGGCACTTGGCGCATGTGTGTTGACAGTCGAGCTATCAACAAGATTACTGTGAGGTATAGGTTTCCTATCCCTAGACTTGATGATTTGCTTGATCAGATTAGTGGTGCTACCATTTTCACAAAGTTGGATTTTAAGAGTGGGTATTACCAGATTCGTCTTAGGCCTGGTGATGAATGGAAAACTGACTTCAAAACTCGTGAAGGATTGTATGAATGGTTGGTAATGCCTTTTGGTTTATCAAACGCACCAAGCACTTTTATGCATGTGATGAATCAGTTGCTCAGACCTTTTATAGGGAAGTTTGTGGTTGTATATTTTGATGATATTCTTATTTATAGTGCTTCTTCTAGTGAGCACCTCATACATGTCAGGCAAGTTTTGTCCTTACTTCGCAGGGATAGTTTCTATGCAGCATCAAAGAAATGTGTTTTTATGACCCCTAAAGTTCTGTTTTTGGGGTATATTGTTTCTGGCGGGGGAATACAAGTGGATGAATCTAAAGTAGCAGCTATTGCTAATTGGCCAACTCCTACTACCATTACTGAAGTTCGTAGTTTTCATGGGCTTGCTTCTTTCTATAGAAGATTCATTCCACATTTCAGTTCTATTATGGCTCCAGTGACAGACTGTATGAAGGGGAAGACGTTTGTATGGACCAAAGAGGCCGAGCTTGCTTTTCAGGTTATAAAAGCCAAGCTCACCACTGCACCTATCCTGGTATTGCCTGATTTTTCTCAAGTATTTGAACTTCATACTGATGCCTCAAAAGTCGGGATTGGTGGGGTGCTTAGTCAAGGTGGCTGCCCTGTTGCTTACTTTAGTGAGAAATTGACAGGTCCAAAGTTAAGGTACAGTACTTATGATTTGGAGTTCTATGCAGTGGTCCAAGCTGTAAAGCATTGGCGTCACTATCTATTTCACAAAGAGTTTGTTTTGTTCACTGATCATGATTCTTTAAGGCATATTCATACACAAGACAAGGTGTCGCATAAGCACGGGCATTGGTTAGCATTTCTTGAAAAGTTTACTTTTGTTGTTAAACACAAGACTGGACTTTCGAACCGAGTTGCTGATGCCCTAAGTAGGAGGAGTAATCTGCTTATGTCTATGAGGGTTGATGTGCCGGGATTAGATGTCATTCGTGAGCAGCTAGCCATTAATCTATATTTTTCAGTTATTATGCAGGATGTGCAGACTGGGCTGAAGTCGGATTTTCTTGTACAAGATGGTTTTCTGTTCAAAGGGAATCAACTATGTATTCCTGATTCTAGTCTGCGTTTACAGATTATTAAAGAGTTGCATGGGGAAGGGCACGTTGGTCGTGATCGTACTCTACAGTTGGTACAAACTTCTTATTTCTGGCCTACCATGAGGAAAGAAGTGGATCGTTATGTTAAGAGGTGTCGTATTTGTGAAGTTTCTAAGGTCACAGCTAGTAACGCGGGCCTCTACATGCCATTACCGGTTCCTTTGCAGCCATGGGTTGATATTAGCATGGATTTTGTGTTGGGGTTGCCGTGTACACAAAGGGGTAACGACTCTATTTTTGTTGTTGTTGACAGGTTTTCTAAGATGGTTCATTTTATTCCCTGTAAGAAGACAACTGATGTTGTTAATGTAGCATAACTTTTCTTTCGTGATGTGTATCGCTTACATGGATTGCCTTCTTCTATTGTTTCTGATCGGGATACCCGATTTTTGAGTCACTTTTGGCGCAGTCTATGGAGGATGGTGAATACTCAACTTAGTTTCAGTAGTGCTTATCATCCGTAAACGGATGGCCAAACTGAAGTTGTAAACCGTTCACTTGGTAATTTGCTGTGATGTCTAGTTGGTGATCATGTGAAAGCATGGGACCAGAAACTCTACCAAGCCGAATTTGCTCACAATCATGCTATTAATCGAAGTACCGGGTTTAGTCCATTTCAGGTGGTTTATTCTTCTCAACCTCGAGGCCCACTTGATTTAATGTCACTTCCTGCATCTAACTCGATTCCCAAAAAGGTTCAAGATTTTGTGGAGGGGTTGCATGAAGTTCATAAAGTTGTTCATCATAACTTGACCCAAGCGAATGCCAAGTACAAGAAAGCTGCTGATCAAAAACGAAGGCATGTTGATTTTGAAGAAGGTGACTTTGTTTGGGTTGTGCTAACTAAGGATCATTTTTCAGTGGGGGAGTACAACAAGTTGTCTGCCAAAAAGATTGGTCCTGTTGAGATCGTGCAGAAGATAAATCCTAATGCCTATCGACTAAAGTTGCCTAGCTATATTCGGTGTTCTGATGTGTTTAAAGTGAAACATTTGCTGCCATATCATGTGATTCTTCTGATGATGAGGCGGTTTGGAATTCGAGGGTGAATTTTATCTACCCAGGGGGAATGATGTGGGTCCAAGTGTGGATGAGCAAGCTTTAGCCTTTTTGGAGGCCCAAGATCGTTTATCAAAAGGGGCTTCACTGAAATGGGCATAACTTGCGCTAGAAGTCTCCGTTTCAGGCCCGGAACCAGTCAAAACGACCGTTGGACCGCGCAGCACGTTTTCACTGATGGCGGTTTGGGTCATCCTTTCAGCCTAAAAACGGCTTATTTTAGGAGTTATTTCACTTTTTGTCTTATTTTTACATTTTGTTGGACTTTGCTTTTGGCCCAGTTTTTGGCCCTTTTATGTTTTGTGGCCCATTCGAATTTGGTTTTGTTTCTTTATATGTTTGTAAGAGTTGGGGAAAAAATTATTGAAGTTTAAGAAAAATCTGTTTTTCCTCTCTATCACAGTGTGTGTTAGTGTAAACCCTGATTATCGGTATTCTTTGGGAATCAACGATAGTTAGAAGAATTGTTTCTGGTATTCTTGTTGAATCAAGAGCCTCAATTATCTATCTCTCTGTTTCCGACTGCATCAAAAAGTGATAAACTTCAGTTGTCAAATCAAGGACCGTTAGTTAAACTAAAGGAATAGAAAAGTCAATGATTCAAGCGTTGTTAGTGGTTGATTGCTACGTTTGAAAGGCGGAACGGTACTTCTGCTGGTCAAAATAGCGGATCACATGCCACCTCACACGCTCCCACTGCCACCTCACACGCTCCCACTGCCACCTCACACGCTCCCACTGCCACCTTTTGAACCAACATGCCATGTAAGCGTGGAACACCCAATGACCAAATTCTTCCCAAATCCCAACACACCAAAAATCATCAATTTTCTTAAAATAACACCAAAACAAAAAATTGCGTTAACTGATTAATTTTTTTACCAACTGATACACTTTTTAGTTTTTATCAAATGAGTCCTTGAAGTTCAAATATTTTTGAGTAAATTACCATTTGCGTCCCTGACGTTTTCTCATTTTAACCGTTTGCGTCCCTGCAGTTTCAAAGTCTCGATTTGTGCCCTAATGTTTCATTTTTATCCCCGTTTGAATCCAAATGACTAACTCCGTTAGATTTTTCAGTTCAGTCTTTGTGGAATGACGAAATTACCCTTAAGAATAAAAAATAAAAAAAAACTTTATGGGACCACCCATGTAATATTCTTCTCATTTGAGCACCCACCACCACCTACAACACACCCAATATGACTACCGGCAGCAACAACATCAACGGCGACGGCAGCAGCGGCAGCCTCCTCCGGCAGCCTCCTCCTACCATTACACGGCAGCAACAATCAACCTACGATTGGTGGTTACAAATCTAGAATCCGAGAAGTAAGTGGGATCATCGAAGCATAAAGATCAAGAAGCTCTACATGTAAGTGATGCGTATGGTTCAAACAAGTAGAATGCATCATTTCAATCTCTGTTCAGATGCAAAATAGGAACGAAGGGGGTTATTACCTTGAAATTAGGGTTTGGTTGTTTGGGAATTTGATTGAATTGAAGAACATGAAAGTTTTGTCATGTGGGAGTGAGATAAGAACATAGATCAAACTCCATCGGAGCTGATTGAATTAAAGATCAAGAACCCCCTTTCTCTGAATCAACAACCATCACCGCCACTGGAATTGGTGTGGGTTGTGGTGGTCGGTGAAACCTTGTCGGAGCTGAATTGAGGGAGATGAAGAGGGGCGAGAACAGATGCAGGCTTGCCTGAGAAACCCCATCGGAGCTGCGAGGAGGGTGGAGGCGACATGAAGCAGCGTCATTTGGTCGTGGTTCCGCCGGCCGGCCTTTGCAATTGAATAAGTCTACACGATGGCAACCCTGCCACCTCATCAGCCACATCAAACTCCTCCTCCGTCACAAGATCGCCGCGATCGCCACTCTCCTTCTCCACCGTTCCTCATCGACTGCACTGCCGATCTGACGGCCGATTCGACCTCCACTGCACCGCTGGCGGTGGGGTTACCGTCATTCCGGCAGATGTTGACTCGCCGTTGACCGGCTTCAACTACCTTGACGACACCGATTAGGAGTTTATTGAACAGTTGGTTCCCAACCCGGATCTAGAGACTCGTTTGATGTGGCTGATGAGTGGGCGTTTTTGGTGGTGTAATTGGGCGAAATGAAATTGATGATGATGATGTTGCAGAAGGGGATCTGAAGACGATGAAGGGCAGTGGTGATGATGATGATGTTGCAGAAGGGCAGTGGTGGTGTTGCAGAAGGGCAGGGGTGGTGTGACGATGAAATTGATGATGATGATGTTGCAGAAGGGCAGTGGTGGTGTTGAAGGGGATTTGAAGACGATGAAGGGCAGTGTGACGATGGTTTGTTATGGTGGTGGTGAGGAGGAGGTTGTGGTGGTGATGGGTGGTGGTGGTGTTTATGGTGGTGGTGTTTATGGTGGTGGGTGATGAAGAGATGAGAGAGAGTGTGTGTGTGTGTGTTTTGGAGAAGAAGGATGATGTGGGATTTCTTAAGGGCAATTCCGTCTTTTTAATAATAATTTAACTGGAAAACTAACGGTGTTAAGTCACCTGGACTAAAATGGAGATAAAAATGAAACGTATAGACTCAAATGAAGATAACACGAAACGTTAGGGGGCGGATGGTAATTTTGAAACTGCAGGGATGCAAGTGGTTAAAATGGGCAAATGTCAGGGATGCAAACGGTAATTTACTCAATATTTTTTACTAAAACAGTGCAAAACTAATTAACTTTTTATTAATTTGTATATAAGAAAAAAAAGTAAAACCATATATCGTTCTTTAATCAGATTCTCAACTCTAAAGCAACAGCTCGATTTTCCATTGGTTCTTCAATTTGATGATTCCTCGCGCGATTTAATTTTTGTTGTCTGATTCTTGTTATTCAGACGATTTTACGGTACGATGTTCAATTTTGACATTGACGTTTCTTGTGGTTTAGTTTTGCCATATCAAACTATTCTTGTTTTTTAGTTCTACCATCAGGAATTGTTCAGAGAGACATCAATGAGACAATGACCAAGGTTGGATCAAGTTGCCACTAAGAAGTTTCTTAAGGGTTTTTAACTAAGCTGGAAGTAATTTCGTAGGAACTATAATTACACATATAACGTACATAATTACGCAATAATATAATAATTTCATAAGTTATATTCATAATTACGTAAATTACATCTATTATTTTGCAAGTAAAAATTACTCAAGTTATAACAATACGCAAGTTGTATTTGTAATTATGCAACTTATATGATAATTACGTAAATTATATTTATAATAACTCAGTTAATTAATAATACACAAGTTATAAGCACAACACACTGAAGTTTTTTTTAATCTTGATTTTTTATGAAAAAATATACAAAAACTATACTCTAATTAAAGAAAATAAAATGCTCACTTTTATAGTATAATTTTATTTAAAAAGATAATTTAGTTTAAAATTATAGACGTCTAAAAAAGTTGAGGAAATTTTAAAAAAATCGACAATTGTATACTATAAAAGAGTAACTTAAAGTGACACGTGACAGCACCATAATCATCCTTATCAAAATTTTCCCGCCTCTCTCTCATCTTAAATAATTACCTTAGTTACTAATAATATTATTTAACATTCTTCATATTTAATAAATTAAAAAGAGATCTATTTATTAATGTTATTTCTAAATAAATAATTTTATATAAAATAATAAATTTTTCTAAAACATAAAACTTTTTTAAAAATACGAAATATTTTAAAAGTGGTATTTTAAAAATTCAATTTTTTAAAACCAAAAATAATTAATTTGGGAGATATAATAAGAAAATTTTTAAAAATGACATTTTTATATGGTTTGTTTTAAAACAAAATGTTAATTTTTTTTGGAAAAAAATCTAAAAATAAAATTTTAAAAAGTTGATATCACTGTTTTATTAGTTATAGTCATTTCTTATACGTAATTTCAGTCATATCATATTTTATAATTAATAAATTTTATTATATTAATATTTTATTTATTCAAACCGTGTAATACACGGGTTTACTAAAGCTAGTTTTTAAATATATCTCTACAGACTCCTTTTATGTGTGATTATTTCATATATTATCCGAATAGTTTATATCTTAAATTAAAGGTTGATACTACTTGCTACAGTTCTCACTAAAACAATAATTTATGTAGTAATCTTTCTCTATATATATTATTATATCGAACGTGGTGTCGTTAGTTTGATTAAAATCACAAATGACCAAAATAGTCATAAATATCATTATTAGAGTAATTATTAGTTGATGATGTGTAGTTAATCTTAGCACTTTGTTCATTAATCAATGCACGTGATCCGTTTTCACCGTTTTTAAATTTCACATGTTTTGTATAAGTGCATATCCGGTGAAACTAATTAGTTTCTTTCCAAAATTGAAATCATCAACCATACAAACCACTCATACCAAACCAAATTTTGAACAATTATTTGTGTTCAAAAAATCCCCACAATGCATGATTCAAAGAAGAGATCACACATGCATACGATATTATTGTCTTATTTTTTTCCCCAAAACTTTAAACACAGTAGGAACCACACATACAATATTGAAAGATGATCGATGGATGTTTTCAGTCAATAAATTGTGACAATGACTGAAATATTAGTGATCATCAACCGATCACAACCATGGCCAAACTACTAAAATTCATTGGTGTAACGTATTCGACACCTTCACCATAAACAAGAGCTAAAGCCGCAAGTTCGGAAGCCTTCTCAGTTGGATGAAACTTATCCCAGAACAAGAAATCGTGTCTATTCGAGCAAAGATTCACTTCTACGGTACAAATTACTGTCCCGTTTCCACAACATGCTTTTTTCACTTCTTTAAACCCTGGAAATACATATCCAAAGTCTTACCAAACCTATACATTTTTAATGAATATATGTCCCAAAAATATGTAGAATTAACTTATAGATATATTCAATTCATTGTAAGTGAACATACCGCTTCCATGAGGGTTGTCGATAGCATTCATGGTTACGGTATACATATTCCCGAGTGAATACTTGAAATCTTTGAGCATCAAACTTAATTCTGTCAAGGCTGATTGCATTGACACGTAAAACAATTTTGCTCCATCATTCATAACTTCTGCACAACCACCGGTGGGGTTAAGTAAGCATGCAGCCGGGGCGCACGTACCCAAGTGGTGCAATTCCGATGATTGCAAACTTTCTTGCTCCTAACTTGTACAAACTCTGAAAAGTTGATGGCACAAGTAAATAGATTGCCAAAGTTCACATGAAGGACCAAAAGACAATTGACTAGTAAACTCATTACAAACCACGAGTTGTGCCGCATAGACTTGAGTAAGGCTGGCGATGAATGGCTTGAAGCCTGTTGGATCAAAAATGTGAGTAACTGGATATTCAATTACATCATTGCTTCCAAAGTTGAAGATGTATATTGAATTTTGAAGTAGATTATCAGCAGCCTCTGGTGAGCCTAATAATTCTGTAATGTTCGTGCGAACTGTGGCGAATTGTTGAATTTGCTCCTATCACCCTATGCTGGTTGATTCATGTTTTGTCAACATATAAACGTACTCTAAGTTAAATCATTCATTCATTTATGTAATTATTATTATGTTTATAATATTACTAATAAAATACAACATTGTTACATGAAGATCTTTGAATTAGTATTTATAAATTTATACGTAAATATTAGAAGCATAGACACGTACACATATGTGTAGGTTCAAGTAGTATAATTCTTCGACCTACGTACATGAGACTTAATTTGCTATGGAGAAAAAAAGAAATCATATAAATTTATTAATCACGTACAATTAAAGAAAATGGTTATGATTAATTTATTTTACAAGTTTTCTGAATTCTCCCAATATTAAGGAGCTTGTGTTATCCATCATGAGCCTGTTTTCCCTAGCTAATAATGCTTCTAGATCATATATGAAACCTTACAAAGTGTTTGAGGCCAGTTTCAGTAAAAACACCAGCCCCTCCAGAAGCAAAGTTGACTCCACGAAGTAAATTACGTTTGAATGTGTGCTTATGGCGAAGAAGAGCGAGAAAAGGTGGCGGACTTAATGTGTAATTCCCTAGCAGCCTTACTGCACAATGATCAAACTCAACATCATATCATAGCAATGTGTTAGAATCATTTGAAAACTCAAAAGTTTTTAGAACTACAAAAACTCATATCATCACCTAACATTTTTATATATGTTTTATATAAAAATGATTAAAATACAATATTTAATCGTCTCTCTTAAGATTTAAAAAAAAAAAAAAAGTTCGAATTTGTAATCTATACATATGCAAACGTTATTTTCATGGGTTTTATGTAATTTTGATGGTTTTTAAGTTACATAATCATACACTACTATACAATATTGTGTGTAAAAAGTATAATATTAAGAAAAGAGTTAGTGATACGAGTTCTCGCGCGCAGTTCGAATATATTTATAAGTTCTGAAATAATGATTCTAACTCATTGTTAATAATCTTCATTTGCATTTAATATAAATGTTTCGTAATTTGGAACATATATAGCATGAACACAAATTAGAAAATTGTAAGACAAAAGGATAAAATACCGATATGATCAACAATGTTTTTGCCATTACTAAACCTTCCCGTGGGTTTCGAGAAAGGAAAATCGATCCCATGATAAAGGTGATTGGCCTTCTTAGTGCATGTTTCCAGGTAGTTGTTTGTCCCAACATCAACGTTTGAATCCCCAAATACAAATATGGGTGCGTCGGCCTTATCTATGAATGTCGCCCTTACTGTCGTCATCATCGACAGCAACAACCACATATAAAACAGACATAAAAAACTTCCATGCTGCAATCGCCATGTGATCGATTACTTGTTAATTAGGTAGTTGAAGATTGTTGGAATTGAAGTTCAACTTTTATACAGAGCTTCTAGGAAATGGACAAGAAGATAAAATCAAAAGATGGGACCATTCAATACAAAGTGTGTATTCACCTTGAAATTTCCATAATAGTAATCCATTCTTTTTGTGTTTGTTTGTTGTTGTCATCGAAATATGTACGTACATTACTATGGAGATTAATATGTACAAGTATATACATGCCTTGATGTCAGATTAATTGGTTAATTAAAAGCAACATCTACAAATAATAGCAGATCGGCAGATATATTGTATTAATCTATGTGTTATTTGTTTAATCACTCCTAAGTTATGAGTCCTATATAATATGTTAAAAAGTCAAATTTATTTTATTAAAAGGTAACAATCATAGTTGTTACGTATAACAACAATTTGTATACAATTATTATATTTCATGCACTTTGACTTTTTCATAAAATTTGTTTCTAGCAATACTAATTTTTTTCAAATTAACTCATCTACAGTCTTCAAGTTGTCTTGAACAATGAATTATTACTTTTTTTGAAAGGCAAAGTTTCATTAAAAGGGAGCTAGCAAGATGCTAAGATCCCAGCATCAAGATACATCATACATCAAAATCAAAAAGAGAAATTACACCAATTTTTCCAATCTAAATCATTATCCTTAGCACGGTATTTGATCCAGAGATAACTGGTCGCCTTTTGTAACACCCGTATTTTTTAGCAAGAAATAAAAGAAAAAGGAAGAAAAGAAAAGAAAATAAAAAGCAACTAAAAAGGAGGGACCAAAAGTGCCAAATGGGCAAAGTTGTTATTTATTTTGTACAAAAGGGAGGCATGGTCGCCCATAACCCCTGCACAATTCTTTGCATTCGGTTTTTAGAGAGAGAAACAGCAGGGACTTCGATTTTTAGAGAGAGAAAGAAGAAGAAATCGGATTCAAGGTAAGAATTGATGTTTTTAAGTTGTGCTTTGGCTAAGAAACCGAGAATGCATGTTCTTATGTGTGTGTGTTTGTGTTCGGGTTGCACTGTGTGTGTGTTTTAGGTGTAGAAACGACTGGGAAGTTAAGAAAGGGCATCCAAAACCCGAAGACAAACTAAGGTGAGTTCTAGACCCCTTTTTACCTGTTTTTAAATGCTTTGGGGCTGGAAAATGCATGTAAGTATGTTTGTATAAAACTTGGATTTTATACCCGTATGATTGAATGTATGAATGTATGTGTTTATGTTAAGTTTTGCCTAGAATCAGGTGAGCATGTTTAGAACTAGGCATTTTGATGTTTGGGATTTGGAATATGAATTAGATACATGTCCAGGTTGCTAATACGACCAACAGTGTGGTCGTATGACCAGGTGAATTTTTCTAAGTGTGTTGAAGAGTCCAATAGGACTCATACGACCAACAGTGTGGTCGTATGACCAGGTGATACTTTTCTAAGTGTGTTGAAGAGTCCAATAGGACTCATACGACCAACAGTGTGGTCGTATGACCAGGTGATACTTTTCTAAGTGTGTTGAAGAGTCCAATAGGACTCATACGACCAACAGTGTGGTCGTATGACCAGGTGATATTTTTCTAAGTGTGTTAAAGAGTCCAATAGGACTCATACGACCAACAGTGTGGTCGTATGACCAGGAGATTTTTTTTCTAAGTATAGGATGAAA
The DNA here is from genome assembly GCA_024085815.1 of Flaveria linearis. Taxonomy (NCBI): domain Eukaryota; kingdom Viridiplantae; phylum Streptophyta; class Magnoliopsida; order Asterales; family Asteraceae; genus Flaveria; species Flaveria linearis. The sequence goes on from CM044002.1 coordinate 27,721,624, forward strand.
AGTCCAATAAGGCTCATACGACCAGCAGTGCTCTTACGCCTAACAGGGCTCATACGCCCAGGGGGCTTATGCGCCCAACAGGGCTCAAACGTCCAGAACACAGGATTTTTACAGAAATTTCCTGCAAATCCGAAGTTCGAGGTTTTGACCAGGGTTGACTAGGGTTAATAAATGATGATGTTTTATGCATGTAATGATGATTATGATTAACCCTTGTTATTACTGATATTATTATCAGTGTATTATTATTGTTAACAATATTATTAATAAAATATTGTTAAGTATGGTATGATGCTATGTATGATGATGAATGTATGATGATGAATGTATGATGATGAATGTATGATGAGTGTGTATGTTCCTTGTAATTGTGTATGCTTATCTTTCTGAAACTTTACGAATAACGAGAATGAACTAATGAAGTATTATGTAACGTAAAGTGAAAGATAATGAAAGAGGAACATGATGATGAATGCATGTATTAACGAATGAACGAAAAGAAGAATGATGATGAATACATGCATTAATGAACGAACGAATTATGTCTTGCAAGCATTGAATAACGCGATTGGTCCTTCTCTGTGATTGACCATGGTCATGGTACCTCTACCGCTTACCTCTAGTACCGTGGCATACGTTTTGTTGTTCATATGTTGACTTCGGCCCGGTAGCTAATAACGATCGGGGTGTAGCATATGGTATTGGTACAATTCACCTTTCAATGCGTAAGTAAGTATGAACGGGATTCTTGTCATTCGACCACAGTAATCATAGCCAAGTGCTATGAAGTGGGTAAAGCCTGACAGAATCCATACGAGAAGTTAAAGATAACGATGAATAACGAATGATGAAGATAATAACGAATATTATCTCTGTGTACGTATGATGTATGAACGCATGCACGAAAGGATACTTTTAAATAAGTAAAAGTATGTTTTATTACAAAACTAGAACTCACTTAGCAACGCTGACTTTTATGTGTTTTCCAGTTGGCAGGTAGTGTTGCTGAGGATGGCACGAGGCGGCTACTCAGCTCTTTTGGGATGGCATTCTTTTGTTAATGTTTTTGTATTGTAATGCAAACAAACGATATTTTGTAATGGGTGTTGTATTACTTTGCAAAAGCATTTATAGTAAATTCAAAGTTTCCGCTGTATGGTTTTTATTAAGTTATATTAAATGTATGTTTTATGGGTGATGACGACCAACTGTGAGGTGCCCGGGAACGGGGCCTTACAAGCTGGTATCAGAGCCAAAGTTTAAGGGAAATGGGTAAATTTTTAAAATAAACCTAAACTTAAACTGAGAATGGGACATAAAGGAAGAGAATGCCATCTGAGTAGTTGCGTGCCATCAGGTATTTTCTTGAAAGTTAACCAGTGTTACGTGCGCATGTTATGTGTTTATGTGTACTGTTAGACTTAGATACTAATGTAGTCAGGACAGGTAATGCTCGGGGTATGAAGAGTAGAGTAAGTGGCTAATCACAACTGGCCACTGTAATTAGGGACTTACTATACTTGACATGAACTGAGCTATTTCCTTGAATGACCGTGTTGGTGTTTAAATCTTTCAGTGTGATAGAAGATGGTCGGTGGTAGATCATCTAAAGCTTCCCGTGGCGGTGGACGTGGTGATGAACCGCGTAACACGCGAGGAAGACTTAGGACAGAGAAAGTAGTTCATGAGGAAAACGAGACTCCTCATCAGGAGGAGGCAGACGAAAGCGTGAATTTGAGAGCCTCGGTAAAAGAGGCAGTGGTTGAGGAAGTACATCAGGTCATGCAGACGATCTTACCGTCTGTAGTGACCGAAGTGATAAAGGCAGTACGTAATGATGAGAGACGAGGGAGGAATCGGTCCTCAGGTAGACAGCAACAGACAGAAGCAAAAACAGTATTATCCGATGATGAAGAGGAAGAGGAAGAAGAGCAGTTACGGGAGACAGCCCAGGGTTGTAACTACGGGGCATTCATGAGGTGCAAGCCCCCAATTTTTGATGGTTCTGGTACTGCTACTGATGCTCACCAATGGGTGATGGAAATGGAAGCTGTCCTCGATATTAGTGATTGTCAGGAGGACAAGAAGGTGAAGTTTGCTACTCACTCTTTCACAGGGTCGGCTTTGTGCTGGTGGAATAATATAGTCCAAGCCGAGGGTAGCAGGGCTATAGGGAAGATGAAGTGGGCTGAGTTGAAAAGGCTGGTGATTGAGGAATTTAGTCCTCATCGGGAAATGGACAGAGTTCAGAGAGAGTTCCTGCAGTTGGAGGCGGGGACGATGACCCACCAACAATATACCACCAAGTTTAACGAATTGGCGCTGTTGGTACCAGAGCAGGTGACGCCGGTGTCTCGAAAGATCAACCGGTATATTCAGGGGTTGCCAGCTGAAATTCGTTGGCACTTGATTTCTGCCCGACCAAGCACTTTCAGGTCGGCAGTGGATTTGGCGGGAAGGTTATTTGATGAACGGGCTGCGTTGGTAAAGGCTGAGGGTAGCAAGAAAGGAAGTGGAGAGAAGAGTTGGCAGGGAAAGAGATTTGGTCGAGGTGATACCTCGACAAGTAACAAGAAGGCAAGGGTAGACGACCGCCGAGTGGTCGTGAAGGGAGCAGGGTTGAGGAAGTGCGGACAGTGTGGGAAAGAGCACTCGGGGGAGTGCAAGTGGGGATCCAACATCTGCTTTAAGTGTGGGAAGACGGGACATATATCAAGGGATTGCCGGATGGGCAAGTGTTTTAACTGTGGGGAAGGCGGTCATATGAGCAAGGACTGTAAGAAGCCGAGGGCTGAGGCTTCAGGGGTAAAGAGGACGGGAAGTGAAGGTCCGAGAGCAAGCGCCAGGGCTTTCACTATGACGCAGGAAGAGGCTAGGATGGACCCCGACGTTGTGTCAGGTACGTTTCTAGTAAATCAAACTCTTGCTTCTGTGTTATTTGATTCTGGTACTAGTAAGAGTTTTATTTCTGCTACTTTCTGTGCTAAATTGCCTGTTAGTTGTAAATGCATTGATGAGCCCTTTAAAGTAGAAACCGCTATTGGTAAGTCCACTAGAGTTACTGATGTGATAGAGGACTGTGCCATAGAAATAGAAGGTCATAGGTTTGCTGCTAGATTACATGTGATGCCCCTAGGTGGATTTGATGTAGTACTAGGGGTGGATTGGTTGGCAACCTATGAAGCGAATATCGTATGTCGAAAGAAGATGATTAGATTGACGGCATCTGACGGAAGTCTGGTGACAATATACGGTGATCGGGTAACGGTGATTCCGAAGGTGATTTCGATGGCGGTGGCGGGGAAGTGCATGAGGCGTGGGTGCAACGCCTACCTATGTTATGTGAAGGATGTGGAAACGCCAACACCACAACTATCCGACGTTCCGGTTGTGTGTGAGTTTCCAGATGTGTTCCCGGAAGACTTATCGGGATTGCCACCTGACCACGAAATTGAATTTCAAATTGACTTGATACCCGGTGCTCAACCTGTCGCAAAAGCACCGTATCGCTTGGCTCCGACGGAGATGAAAGAGTTGATGGAGCAACTGCAGGAGTTGCTCGACAAGGGCTTTATTAGACCGAGTATCTCTCCTTGGGGTGCTCCGGTCTTGTTTGTGAAGAAGAAGGACGGTAGCATGAGAATGTGTATCGACTACCGTGAGTTGAACAAGCTAACGGTAAAGAATCGGTATCCGTTACCGAGGATTGACGACTTGTTCGACCAGCTCCAGGGTTCCAGTTGGTTCTCGAGGATAGATCTTCGATCTGGCTACCATCAATTGAAGGTAAATGAGCAGGACATTCCTAAAACAGCGTTTCGTACGTGTTATGGACACTATGAGTTTCTCGTTATGTCATTTGGTCTAACTAACGCGCCAGCTGCTTTTATGGACTTGATGAACCGAGTGTGTCGGCCAATGTTAGATAAATCAGTGATTGTGTTCATCGATGATATCCTGATTTATTCAAGGAGCGAAGAAGAGCATGCCGGTCACATTCGGGAAGTATTGGAGACTTTGAGAAGGGAGAAACTGTATGCTAAGTTCTCCAAATGTGCTTTCTGGCTACGCGAGGTGCAATTTCTGGGTCACGTGGTAAATGCAGAGGGAATCATGGTGGACCCATCAAAGGTTGAGGCTGTGATGCAATGGAAATCACCAAAGACGCCATCCGAGATTCGTAGCTTCTTGGGATTGGCGGGCTATTATAGGAGATTTATTCAAGACTTTTCAAAGATAGCCTCACCTTTGACAAAATTGACTCGTAAGGACGTGAAATTCGTGTGGGGTCGAGAGCAGGAGACGGCTTTTGAGGAGTTGAAGACAAGACTAACACAAGCTCCTGTTTTGACTTTGCCCGAGGGGAATGAAGACTTAGTGGTCTATTCGGATGCATCCTATTCTGGGCTAGGTTGCGTATTGATGCAACGCGGAAAGGTCATAGCCTATGCATCTCGACAACTGAAGGTCCACGAAGTCAACTATCCCACACACGATCTAGAATTAGCTGCGGTGGTTTTCGCGTTGAAGATTTGGCGGCACTATCTATACGGGACGAAGTGCACAATCTTCACCGACCACAAAAGCTTGAAGTACTTCTTCGAGCAGAAAGATCTTAACATGAGGCAGAGGCGATGGTTGGAACTAATAAAGGATTATGATTGCGAAATCCATTACCATCCGGGCAAGGCCAACGTGGTGGCCGATGCCCTTAGTCGAAAAGAACGACCTGAGCCGATTCGGGTGAAGGCTTATCAGCTGATCATGACCCCCGATGTGATGACACAGGTTAAGGAGTTCCAAGACGAGGCTTTGAAAGAAGATCGTCTTAACTCCGAAAGGATGAGAGGCCTAGTTACGGAATTGGGTGAGAACACTCTTGGTGTTAAGACCTGATTTGGGCGAATGTGGATTCCTCGATACGGGGATCTACGTGGTAGAATTATGGACGAGGCCCATAAGACCCGATACTCCATTCACCCCGGTGCTACCAAAATGTACCACGATATGAAGAAAGACTATTGGTGGCCGGGTATGAAACGTGACGTAGTGGAGTACGTAAGTAAGTGCTTGACTTGCTTACAAGTGAAGGCGGAACACCAGAAGCCCTACGGGAAGATCCAACCGTTGGATATACCCGAGTGGAAGTGGGAACACATCACCATGGATTTCATCACGAAGTTACCACGTACCCCAAAAGGGTATGATGCCATATGGGTGATAGTTGACCGCTTGACAAAGAGTGCCCACTTCCTACCGATCCGCGAAACGTACTCATCTGAAAGATTGGCGGATCTGTTCATCAAAGAAATTGTAGCTCGTCATGGTGTGCCGGTGTCTATTGTGTCTGATCGTGACACCCGGTTTACCTCCAAGTTTTGGAAAAGATTTCATGATGCAATGGGGACGAGGCTACACATTAGTACAGCATATCACCCTCAGACAGACGGTCAGTCTGAGAGGACGATCCAAACACTCGAGGACATGCTTCGGGCGTGTGTGATCGATTTTGGAGGAAGTTGGGACAACCACCTGCCGTTAGCAGAATTCTCGTACAACAACAGTTATCACGCCAGCATTGGCATGCCACCTTACGAGATGCTATACGGTAGGAGATGTAGGACGCCCGTATGTTGGGGAGACATTGGGCAGAAGGAACTGGGAGGTGTTGAGGTGATTGAAGCAACGACTGAGAAATTGGAAAAGATCAAAGCCTTCATGAAGGCGGCGAAAGATAGACAAAAGTCGTATGCTGACAAGAGGCGAAGACCGATAGAGTTCAAGGTTGGAGACCGAGTCATGTTAAAGGTCTCGCCCTGGAAGGGAATCATTAGATTCAGGAAACGAGGTAAGCTAAGCCCGAGATATATAGGACCTTTCCGAATTATCGCACGAGTAGGAGAGGTGGCCTATCGACTTGAATTGCCAGATGAGTTAAGTGGAATTCATCCCACATTCCATGTATCTCATCTGAGAAAGTGCTTAGCTGATGAAGACATGGTTGTACCACTGGAAGATATCGAGGTGGATGAGCGGCTCAACTACGTGGAGCAACCAGTGGCAATCATTGATCGTAAGGAGAAGAGGTTGAGGAATAAAGTGGTTCCTCTTGTGCGTGTACAATGGAAGCACAGGAAGGGATCCGAGTCTACGTGGGAGACTGAAGAAGAAATGAAACAGCACTACCCACAGCTGTTTGAGGAATAACAGGTTTCGGGGACGAAACCTATATAAGGGGGGTGGACTTGTAACACCCGTATTTTTTAGCAAGAAATAAAAGAAAAAGGAAGAAAAGAAAAGAAAATAAAAAGCAACTAAAAAGGAGGGACCAAAAGTGCCAAATGGGCAAAGTTGTTATTTATTTTGTACAAAAGAGAGGCATGGTCGCCCATAACCCCTGCACAATTCTTTGCATTCGGTTTTTAGAGAGAGAAACAGCAGGGACTTCGATTCTTAGAGAGAGAAAGAAGAAGAAATCGGATTCAAGGTAAGAATTGATGTTTTTAAGTTGTGCTTTGGCTAAGAAACCGAGAATGCATGTTCTTATGTGTGTGTGTTTGTGTTCGGGTTGCACTGTGTGTGTGTTTTACGTGTAGAAACGACTGGGAAGTTAAGAAAGGGCATCCAAAACCCGAAGACAAACTAAGGTGAGTTCTAGACCCCTTTTTACCTGTTTTTAAATGCTTTGGGGCTGGAAAATGCATGTAAGTATGTTTGTATAAAACTTGGATTTTATACCCGTATGATTGAATGTATGAATGTATGTGTTTATGTTAAGTTTTGCCTAGAATCAGGTGAGCATGTTTAGAACTAAGCATTTTGATGTTTGGGATTTGGAATATGAATTAGATACATGTCCAGGTTGCTAATACGACCAACAGTGTGGTCGTATGACCAGGTGAATTTTTTTAAGTGTGTTGAAGAGTCCAATAGGACTCATACGACCAACAGTGTGGTCGTATGACCAGGTGATACTTTTCTAAGTGTGTTGAAGAGTCCAATAGGACTCATACGACCAACAGTGTGGTCGTATGACCAGGTGATACTTTTCTAAGTGTGTTGAAGAGTCCAATAGGACTCATACGACCAACAGTGTGGTCGTATGACCAGGTGATATTTTCTAAGTGTATTGAAGAGTCCAATAGGACTCATACGACCAACAGTGTGGTCGTATGACCAGGAGATTTTTTTTCTAAGTATAGGATGAAAAGTCCAATAAGGCTCATACGACCAGCAGTGCTCTTACGCCTAACAGGGCTCATACGCCCAGGGGGCTTATACGCCCAACAGGGCTCAAACGTCCAGAACACAGGATTTTTACAGAAATTTCCTGCAAATCCGAAGTTCGAGGTTTTGACCAGGGTTGACTAGGGTTAATAAATGATGATGTTTTATGCATGTAATGATGATTATGATTAACCCTTGTTATTACTGATATTATTATCAGTGTATTATTATTGTTAACAATATTATTAATAAAATATTGTTAAGTATGGTATGATGCTATGTATGATGATGAATGTATGATGATGAATGTATGATGATGAATGTATGATGAGTGTGTATGTTCCTTGTAATTGTGTATGCTTATCTTTCTGAAACTTTACGAATAACGAGAATGAACTAATGAAGTATTATGTAACGTAAAGTGAAAGATAATGAAAGAGGAACATGATGATGAATGCATGTATTAACGAATGAACGAAAAGAAGAATGATGATGAATACATGCATTAATGAACGAACGAATTATGTCTTGCAAGCATTGAATAACGCGATTGGTCCTTCTCTGTGATTGACCATGGTCATGGTACCTCTACCGCTTACCTCTAGTACCGTGGCATACGTTTTGTTGTTCATATGTTGACTTCGGCCCGGTAGCTAATAACGATCGGGGTGTAGCATATAGTATTGGTACAATTCACCTTTCAATGCGCAAGTAAGTATGAACGGGATTCTTGTCATTCGACCACAGTAATCATAGCCAAGTGCTATGAAGTGGGTAAAGCCTGACAGAATCCATACGAGAAGTTAAAGATAACGATGAATAACGAATGATGAAGATAATAACGAATATTATCTCTGTGTACGTATGATGTATGAACGCATGCACGAAAGGATACTTTTAAATAAGTAAAAGTATGTTTTATTACAAAACTAGAACTTACTCAGCAATGCTGACTTTTATGTGTTTTCCAGTTGGCAGGTAGTGTTGCTGAGGATGGCACGAGGCGGCTACTAAGCTCTTTTGGGATGGCATTCTTTTGTTAATGTTTTTGTATTGTAATGCAAACAAACAATATTTTGTAATGGGTGTTGTATTACTTTGCAAAAGCATTTATAGTAAATTCAAAGTTTCCGCTACATGGTTTTTATTAAGTTATATTAAATGTATGTTTTATGGGTGATGACGACCAACTGTGAGGTGCCCGGGAACGGGGCCTTACACCTTTACTTCGTGGATGATTTTGTATATGGGCCACCTCCGGTTATTGAAGTAAAAGTCATTTCTGACCTTCCACAAGATCCAGAATGTAGTATAGACGATCGCAAAATATGCCTTCTTTTTAAATTTATCTTTGCTGAAATTAGCGGGGAGTTGTAGAATATCCTCCAAGTAGAAAATCACAATCATAGGGATATTACACCATTGAAAAACAATACTCCATACCATATTAGCCACCACACAGTGGATAGATAGATGCTTGGCGTTTTCATCTACCCATCCCCATAGCTTGCAAACCGTTGAGATTACATTGATTCTTCTCTTTGCCAGGGATACCAAGGTTAGGATTCTATCTTTGGATGCTCTCCACATATGAATGTTCACTTTTTTTGGAACCCACTTACACCATTTTACCTTCATAGACGGTGTTTGTAGCGCCCCCATTTTTGATAATTTTCCTTTGATGTCTTTCACCCGGAAATCATTGTTAGAACCACAATTCCATATCCACTCATCCGACCGGTGCACTAGCTTAGAGTCTGAGATGGACGCAACAAGATGGTTGAGAGAGGAGGTATCATAGCTATTATTTATCTCATGCTTCCACTCCCAGTTCCATATGATCGCACCTCCCTGTAGACTTATCCGATCTGATACGGAGCAGCTTTTTGATCTTTCAAAATTGAATAGGGTGGGATATACATCACACAACGGGGAGTCACCAAACCAAGTATCCAACCAGAATCTAATAGCTTTCCCGTCCCCCACTTTTGCCCTTATCATCGATCTAAAGTTGATGCCCGAGTTCTCCAGGTCTGTCTTGATACTACAGATCCCCTTCCACGTACCCGACAACTCCGTTTTAACCGGTATAAAAAGATCACCCCTAGAAGACGTATGCAGAGAATGAATGACCTTTCTCCACAGTCGATCCGGCTCTGTTACAAACCGCCACCACCATTTGGAAAGTAGGCCTATATTTGCAATTCGCAGCGGGTCAAGGCCCAGCCCATCCTTTTCAACCGGTATTGTCACTAGATCCTAGGAGACCCAATTTATTTTTTTTTTCGCCACTATCTGTCACACCACCGCTTATAGCGGAAACACGAGGATGTAACTGACGGGATCGTCATAACACCTGGTTAGTTTACAGAGACAAAATAAATGCAAAGATCCATGTGTCATGACGTCACCTGACACAATGGTGACTTGTGTCGTGGTTAGTCAGTTCCACGACTAACATAGTCTATCGATTTAACAAAACCAAATCCAACATGAAATCCGACAAACAAAAAGTTCAACATAGTATTCATAAGCGAAATCAAATGATAGTCAAAACACTAATGCATGTCTACTGAAATCCTGAGGGTCTCTGCTAAGGCATCGGCTCTGGCTATCCTCTTTGATTATTATCACCTGAAAAGATATGCTCAAAAGTCAACACATGGTTGGTGAGTTCACAGGTTTAAACATAAATTGAAAACTTGTTGCTGTGCATGAGTTATGGATCATAAGTGTATACAGTTTATCACAAGTAATATCACATGAGCATCACAACTAAACCTATGACGAACCACACAGCAATTGTCGGAACATATTCACCCAGGGGTCGATCATAACCACGGTCAGTCTCAACTAGTATACTAACATACATGGGTAGGGGTGTCAACCCAATAGTACTATCAATATCTGTCCGTCGGCTCCAACACCGGAGTTAAATAGTTGTGATTAAAGAACCACACAGAAACTCATGCATAAGATATAGCTTGCAAACAGTAACACGTTAATCCAAAATAAATTGTGTTCACAGCTAGAAAGACTGAGCATACTTTTCCCCCAAAGATTTATAAATTTATAATGAAAATAGGGCCGTGAAACTCACCTTGATTGCACAACAAGGAAATAATGTTCGTACAACGATTAGGGTTTCGGTTAACCTGGATTTCATTTAATAGGAATATAATTAATGTTAGTTATTATTTACGAGTTTATGGTTAATAATATGATTAACGTTCGAATAAGAATTAGGGTTTCGTTAGTTTTAAGGTTAATAAGTAATAAGTTTATAAAGTAATTATTTACATTTTTAATCCTCTTGAGGAATTATATATGTAAATATTTTAAAAATATCTTTAAGTATAAATATTGATATGATTCACTATTAATAAAGCTTTATAATTATTTTAAATTAATAGAAATAACGTTTTAATTAATTATTAATCTACACCTTTAATTAGTATATTTTATAAGAAATAACCTAAAATTATGCTTGTAAATAATTTATAAAATTATAAAATCTTTATAATTTTCAAAATTATCATGATTTATCCATAATTAAAGATAATATAGTATCCAATAATAAATTAATAATTTAAATTATTATTTAGAGTCCATTTTTATAAACATAACTATTTATAACATTTGTAAATAATATTTTATTAAAATTATTAAGGTGTTTTAAATAAATAAATTTATAGAAAATTAATTAGGTAACTTTTAAAATAAGGAGAGTTTGTAAAACTTATTTTTATGATTTTTAGAATTTTTTATATATTTTTGTATAGGCTAAAAAGCCTTAAAAAATATGTGAGGTAGCCCGGGTTTGAACCCGGGACCTCTAGTATGGCAAGGAAGACTGGAACCGGTGAACCAAGGCATACAGCCGTGGAAGAACCCGGTTCCAAATTCTTTTAAACTCAGTTATCAAAGTTCCCCCAATACACAAGAACCCTAGATTCGATTTGAGTCAAATTGAACCCCGATTAGCTTCGATTACAGGCTATGTTCATGGGGCTTTTATTCCCCATGATGAAACGATTATGAAGATGCTTTCAATTACCTGAATGATGATGATTCGAAGTGAATCAATACGAAGAACAAGTCGCGATCAAGGTCGATTCTGTTTGATATGCAAAAGTTGATGGTAAACCAATTCACTGCACAGATACCTTCTGGTGATCTCCATGAACGAAAACCCTTTGTTAATTTCAAGTTAGGAAGGTCGGAGGGTGGTGTTCGACCTAATTGCAGGTCCGCGACCGAGAGAATCAAATGGAGTGTTTTTGTGTTTGTTTCAGATGCAATTCGAAGTGCTATTAGTTTAGGAATCATATAAACGATCGTTTTGATTAGTTTAATTGCATTATTGCAGGTTGAGTGCGATCGTTGCCTGTAAAAGAGGCCGAAAAACGTGGGTCGGTGTGGGATCGCACTAATCAACTTAATTTTTAAATTTTTTTGGGGATTAGGTTCGATTCTTGTTCTAGAAACATTCGGGACCGGTTTTTGAATTGAAAACGACTTAAAAATGGTTATGCAAGGTGGCCGGAGCCGCTCCGGCGGTGGCCGGAGGGTCGGCCGGAAACGCGGGGGGGGGGAATGGTTTTGATTTGGTGATTTAATTAATTTCCACTTTGGTCCCTGTAGTTTGAGTTTGGTAATCTCCTAACCAAAGTTTAAGTTTTACTTTTAAAAGAAATTACACATTAACCCCTGCAGTTTAAATGTTATAATTTTATGTAACACTTGTTAATTATAAATTTTAAAGTAATAACACTTATATTTCCTCTATTTACTTTATGATTACACTAATATGAATATTGTTATTATTATTATTAATATCACCTTTATTATTCTTATTATTATCATTATTACAATTATTATTATTATTAATGTTATTATTAATGGTTATTATTGTTATAATTATTACCTTCAATTTAATAGTTATGCTATCAAGTTTTATACTAGAATTAAAGACCAATAAACAAATAAGCTTATGTAACCCTCAAATTTTTACAAATGACATAAAAAGGTCCTTATAAAAATTTAAATGAGGTTAACTTTTATTTAACGAAAGTACGAGATGTTACACTACCTCCCCATAAGAACCTACGCCTTATTTTTTCAAGATGATCAATAACACCAATTGGTGCCTTATACAAGGAGAAATAGTGTATTGGGAGGCTATCTAAGACTGATTTGATTAGTGTGACCCGGCCACCAATAGAGAGAGCTTTGGCCTTCCATGAAGTGAGCCTAGCCTCAAAGGAATCAATAACCGGTTTCCAGCTTCTTTTTTTGTTCATGCTCGCACCCACCTGGAGACCGAGATAAGTAAAAGGAACTGAGCCAGCCTTGCATTTCATAGCTATCTTCATATTTTCTAATTCCTCCATTGTAGTACCAATACCGTATAAGACGCTCTTCTGCATATTCACTTTCAAACCTGACGATAGGTAAAAACAAGGGAGGATATAATTGATGTTCCTCCCATTTCGCTCCGACTATTCACCCAGAAGAAGAGCATCATCAGCATAGAGGAAATGGGTGATTGTAGGTCCATTATTTGGGGTTTTCAAATTACCTCTGTATAACCCAACATTGGCAACCCTTTTAAATATCACATTAAAGGCCTCAATTACAAGGATAAAGATGAATGGTGACAACGGGTCTCCCTGCCTAGTCCCACGGTAGCACTGGAATTCCTTAGTAGGTGCTCCGTTAACGAGTACAGAATCGTACGAGGAGGATAAAATACCCCTGATCCACATCCTCCATTTCTCAGGGAGGTTCATTTGTGCTAATACCAAGTCAATAAAAGACCAACTAACCGTGTCAAAAGATTTTTCAATATCAAGTTTATAAAGCATGGCTTTCATCTTATTCTTCTTAACCCATGAAATTAGTTCATTAACCATCAATGGACCATCCAAAATACTACGATTTGAAAGAAATGCTGATTGTTCCTCCGATATGATGCTACCGATAACCTTTTTTAACCGGTTAGCGAGCACTTTGGATATCACCTTGTTTATTACTCCAAGGAGGCTTATAGGCCGATAGTGTGACGTCCTAAAACCCAGCAGGACACCGGAGGTTCGTCACATAGTTGGATTAACATTTTAAACATATATCAGAGCTTTTATCATACAACGGAAGACTAAAGCGGAAGACTGAACATAATTACATGGCAACCCAACTTTATTTAAAACATTTTACATATAATTGTATTTAATAATACATTTCCCTTTTTACATTATTAACAGGTCCTACACCCTATGCCAGCAGCTACTCCGGGATAGCATCCTTATTTGGCTCATATTTGCTTTCCTCTATTATTAGAGGATTCTTCCTTACCTAGCACACATACAACACACTCAAAATATCAGATAAACTGGTGAGTTCTAAATTTTTATTAAAACATTAACAATATTTCATCACATACAAAAGTCATATTTATATGACAATATAAGAAAATCAACTTTAACTTTACTTTGTCCCACCGGACGTCAGTTTCCCACCAGAAACTGTAATTACTATCTCTCATCCAGTAGGATGCCAATTTAATCATCTAGGGTCGTCGCCATAAGATGTTCACACAGCTGAGTGATCGTCATCACTCCTTTTCACTGTACAGTCTACACACACAGGCATCTTACCCTAACTGGCCTGTTGAGATTTACATTACATCAAAACAATTTCTTTACTTATTGCCAATATCATTACATTAATTTGCACACCACACGTTCTTTCTTTTAGCACCAGTTTCAATACATTTTCATCTGTCATTAAATCCCATCTGACCCATTGGAATCATTACCATCACGTAATGATTAACAAATGTTCATATAACCATTAATTGTCCCAACCATTCATCATCCCAACTTTACCCTAATAGCCCTACGAGCTGCTAGTAATGTATAAACATCATTATCATAATTCTGGTGCTAAAAACATTCAAATTATTCATCATTGTATGTATGCTAGCCCGTATATTAAAACCACACATTTAAAAGGGCTTAGAACTCACCTTATTAACTTCCTCACGACAATCTACACAATCCACCTACACGAGATAACTAGTCCTTTTAATCAAGGTATATCTAAAGCAATAAACCTTGATTCAGTAAACTATTCTCAGACAGGACTCCTATGCGAATGAACACTTATGCGAATGAGCACTGATGCGACTGGCCCTATGCGGATGAACATCAATGCGGATGAGCATCCAATCGTGCGAATGGACCTCATGCTACTGAACCATGCGTTTGAATCATGCGACTGGACCTTCAGTCGTACGACTGACCATTCATTCGCACGACTGAGTCCTCATTCGTGCATAGTGATCACTCGTCTTCATACGGTCTTCTAACCAGGCGACTGGGTTCTCAGTCGTACAACTGAACCTTTATTCGCACTCAGTCGCACGACTAGACTCTCGTTCGCACGACTGAGGCATGCGACCGAGCCCATTCGTCTGAAATGGATCAGCAGCTGTGTTCTTGACGTTTTTTATTCAAACTTACTCAAAATTTGAGTTTTAACCATTCAAATCATGTCATATTCAAAACAGATCATATACACATCGTTTACAATGGTTTCGGATCATTATTTTATCAAAACTTCACAAAAACTCGGATCCGAATTCCCGGATTTTAACTTAGAAAAGAAACAGACCAAATCAATGATTTAAACGTGTTATTGGATCAAATTCAATCATATACACAGCTTATAACATATCAAGATTGATCTGTGACATTCAAAACTTACCAAAACGGAGTTGCCTTAGTCAATTTCGTGTGAACAGGGGTGTTTGGGT
The DNA here is from genome assembly GCA_024085815.1 of Flaveria linearis. Taxonomy (NCBI): domain Eukaryota; kingdom Viridiplantae; phylum Streptophyta; class Magnoliopsida; order Asterales; family Asteraceae; genus Flaveria; species Flaveria linearis. The sequence goes on from CM044002.1 coordinate 27,736,667, forward strand.
GTAAAAGGAACAAGATAATGGAGATGATGCAGATAGGAATCTGGTTTTGAACCCTCTTCACCGCCTTACTTATCCACACATACAACTTAACCGCCTCACACCCAGTCGCACGACTGAACCCCATTCGCACGACTGAACCCCATTCGCACGACTGAATCGTGCGACTAAAGCCCATACGCCTACCATTCGTGCGATTGAGACTCATTCGCACGTAAGGGGTGCGACTGAAGTTCATTCGCATACAAGTCATGCGACTGAACACCAATCTTAACAAACAAACTCAACTTAATTAATTAAACATAAATATAATACAATTACAAGTCCGGATTTAGAAACCGGATGTTACAGATAGTCATTTAAGGTTAAAGGATCTTGAGATTTTGGAATCAACACAATAAAAGAGGAAGAGCAGTCTTTGTTTATCACACCATCGTGATAAAACTTTTTTAAGACTTTTATGAAATCCAGTTCCAACACCTCCTAACATTTCTTAAGGAAGAAAAAATTAAATCCGCCCAGACCCGGTGCTCGATCACCATCACACTCCCAAACCGCTTCTTTGATCTCCTTGTTTGTGAATTGAGATATAAGGAACGAGCAATCCGTAACCGATAATTTCTTAAAGGAATTACATACCAGCTTCGGCCTTACCGACATAGGTTCCTTGAATTTGCAACTAAAGAAATAGAAGGCTTCTTTAATAGCTTTTGGGTTGGTGCACCATCATCGTTAACGAGCAGTCCATTAATTCGGTTCTTTGCCACTTTGTCGTTAGTCATTCCATGGAAGAAACTTGTATTCTCATCGCCATCAATAGCCCATTTGATTCTAGATTTTTGCTTCAGATCCTTAATCTCCATGTCCTCAAGTTCCATTATTGATTTACTTGTATCAGCCCGCTTTTGGAGAAGCTCGTCCAAGACATCGTTTAACTCAAGTTCCTTATCGTAGAAATCCAGATCTTTGTGCAGAGAGAACAATGTTTCTTCCTTCTTTTCCTTCTTCTTTCTTACCCAACCTTTTAATTCAGTTTTGATTGTCTTTAATTTAACTGCCAAAACTTTGTCTGGAGGCCCACGATAATTGACTGAGGACACCGCCTTTTGAACAACTTCCATAAAATCCGACTCATCAGCCCAAGAATTAAAAAATCGGAATGGAGTGGGCCCTTGCGAGTGAGGAAATTGAGAGATAAGGGTGAGGGGGCTATGATCCGAGAGTAATTTAGGGTGAGCAGTGAGCATAGCATTTGGCCATAATGACATGAATGTTTGACAGACTAGAAAACGATCAATCTTGCTCATCCGACCCTCCTTCTCGAACAAATATGTATAACGACAACCCCCCATTTGATATTCAACCAAGTCAGCATTATAAATAAATTCATTGAAGGCCCGAGCATTCACTTCCTTGAATTCAGAGCGCTTACGCTCCTCCTCATTTCTAACTTCATTAAAGTCACCCATCATAATCCACATTCCAGACCTTTGATCTTTGATGTTTAGAACTTTGTTCCATAACCTTCTCTTTAGATTAAGATCTTAAGGGGAGTAAATATTAAGAATGCTGACATTAGTGTTGATTCCTAAAATTTTCCCAGTCATCATAATAATTTAAAGACATAAAATTCATGATTCAACTACTGGGATTTTAGCTCCATTAACCAATTCACTAACCTCATACTCGAAGCCCTCTATTAGGAATCCTACGGAATCGCCCACTTCAACTACCACCCTAGCTTCATCACTCTCTGCTTGACCCGCATCATTCCTTGTGTCATTTGGGATTCCATCAGCAGGACCATTCTTCTACAGCAAAGCATCGTCGTTCATGGGGGAGGGGGAATAATTCGGGAGATTAGCAAGAAAGCCCATGTCTTGATGGATAGGGTTGCCTGAATTCCTCGATTTCAGGGGATCCTTGCGCCGAGACCGGGTTCTCCCACAGTTGATCGAAGGGGGGGTTAATGTCAATCATCAGGGCCTTAGGATTGATAATGTCCTCCAGATCAAAAGGGTCAGAGCCCAAACATTCTTCAATACGAGCTCGTTTTCTACGGTTAAGCCTAGTTGGATTGGCCCAACTATTCATACACCCATCCGGACTAGGTGGATTGTTTTTTGGGCTGGGAGGCATATCCGGCAGCCCATCAGTGGGAGTTGTGCCGGGCCCAGATTCTTGCCCAGCCGATTTTGAAATAAACGGGGTTGTTTGGGAATTCGAGCCGCCACCACCTTGCATGCTTTCATCATTGTTACGTGTTTTTACGAGCTCTGCATTAATTTCATTTGGCTGCTCACCCGGTGCGACTTCTGGACTTTCGACCTCCATGTTTACCGTCCCCGTGTTCCGGCTATCCCTGACGTCGACTGAGGAGCGTGCCCCGGCAGCTAGGTTATCTTTCTGCGATTGGTTTTTTAGCGGCAGGAGATAATCCGGCATCCACTCCTGCATGATTTCCGAAACAAAACACCTTATAATCTTATTGTTCCACTTGATCTGGACTTCCTCTTCGATTTTGCTACTGTTGGGGGTTAGGACTCCAACAATGTCGTAATCCAAATTCATTTCTAAGCATCCAGCTTTTGATGGATTGATCACTTGGCCAAATAGACCACCACATTGTTGAAAACCTCCGCATCCTATAGTTGAATATGAACACCATGTATCTTTAACCATGCAATACGCTCATAGGGGATAAGAGCACCATCCCACTCAATAAGACTGGAAAAACATTCATCCTTAATGGGTTCAACAGACTCATTGAATAATACCATGTTGTCTTTGTTATAAAAGGAGATGAGGATCTTCAGACCACCCAAGTATTTGATACTCTCTGGTTCCATACTAGTATTATGAATAATACTTTCCATATTGCAAATTATATCAACATTCCTTGCAATCCCAATTAGTGTGTTCTTCTTCCAATATCCTTGGAATTTAGGAATATGAACGGGTATAGTAATAGATTTCTCATTGTTCGAAGGTTGTCCAAGCAAAACCTCCTTAAAAGATTATAAACCACCAGGAACATGTTTGTTATAGGAATCTGCCACAGGCATACGATGTATGCTTGGTTGCCTAACATGAGGAGGGCGCTGCATGTCTGGGCGCTGAATAGGCAGACCATTTCTATCATATTTAGCAAGATTTGCTGAAACCTTAGCTCCATTAAATCTTACTGCATTGAGGACTTGTAACAGTTTCGTAGGATCTTCAACTTGTTCAAATCTGGCAAATGCATATCTATTACCCCTTTTATCTAAGCGTTTTGGAACAAAAACATCCAAAAGAGAACCAAAAACTTTGAGCTCCCTCCATAACCGGGTGCAGGAAGAGTCTTCTGAAAGATTAGATACGAAAATCGTGAGGTCCCGGACACTTTCACAGAAGGTTCTCACCCTTTTTGGTATTTGTCTTTGTTGTTTCTTCCTCGTCACTTCCTGCCAAGGCAGACAATCCTCTTCTGCTTCCACATCTCTGATCTCTCCATCTTCCTTGTCTTCTGATCTCTCAGCTCCTTGTGCATCATCGGGAATCGGGCATACATCAACACCATTTCTTGTAGTTGGTACGCAAAATTATTGCGGGACCAAGGATTTTTGTTATTTTTTTTCTAAGTGTATATTAATTTGATGTTGAAATTTTCCGTTCAGATCAGGTCGGACCATATAAATGAAAATTGATTGGTTTCCGTTCGGAAGGATCCAATAAAAAATTTTAGATCAAAGTTTTCAAGAATATTATCACTTGACGATAACGATTCACATATATATCAACTATTTTTATTATTCATTTAAAAAAATTTAATAGTTAAATCAAAACATATATGTGTGCTATAAATACGTGTGCATATAATAAAAAGATTATCAAATCATAGGACAACACTTTGATTTTAATATGTGGATATATGAAATAATCGATTGAAATAAAAAATAGTATATAACAGCCACAAGAAGCATTGAAGCAGGAATTGCAATTTGCTAATTTTCGACTAAAGTTGCTAATATTCTTCGCAAACAGCAATATGTAAGTAGTGTCTCTTCGATTGGGCTTTTAATTAAATAAATAAACGGGCTTATAAGTAGATTCAATACAAAAAAAAAACTTAATTGGTTATTGATTTTAGGCTTATTAGTTTTAACAAAGACCGTCTCTTAATTTAATTGTTAGTGAGCTAAATATTAAAAAAAATTATTTGAGTTTAGGACTCATAAAGTTTTTCATAGGAGTTGGCATTGAAAAAATCGTGGGATCAAATAAAAAAAAACCGTTAAAATTGCACGCTACATATATGTATATAAAAATTTATCGGGTCGATTGACCCCCCCCCCCCTCATATCCGCCCCTGGTCAGTATGGTTGAAGTGATGAGAAAAGAGCAAAGATAGTAAGATGATAACAACAATAAAACTGCTTAAGTGCTCATTGTTAGTTTACGTGAGAACTGAGGAGAGGAACAAAGAAAAGAAGATTTATAATATTCAAAGTTGTGATCGTGAAGGTTAGGTTGAGAAGATGATGTTCTTATTTCGTCGGGTTCAATCGGAAACTGGAAACCTAGTCAGAGTAAGAAGGTTAATTCAATTCATGTTTTGTACTCTATACAACAAAAGGATACATAATTTAAAAATTGATCCATTTCATTGATATATAAATTTTCAATTATTCCGATTACCGGAGATGGATGTTGATTCCCATTATGGTAAAACAATATTCTTATGATTCGAAAGCCAAAATGTTTGGCTAGGACCACTTATTATTATTTTTAAGTATCTTGTCACTTAGAGGTTGTTTGATTACCGCTGACTCAGTAAGATCTGACTGCGTCAGAAACTGACCCAGTTAGAAGTTTTGACTGAGTCAGAAGTTGATCACCCATTTAGAAGTTATGACTGAGTATGCATCTGGCTGAACCTTAACTGTTTGATTCAGTATCTGACTGACTCTGCTGAATGATAAAAATAACTAAAATTTTAAAAATAGCCAGATATTTAAAGTTGACAAAAACATAGTTTAAAATGACAAATGAAATCTAATGGGTTAAAGTTAACAAAACCAAAAGTCCAAGGGTAACATCCACACAAATCATCGTTAGATTACTATGCACATTGCCCCTTTCCAAAGAAATCGACCCAAAAGCACCTCTTCTAAACTCCGTATCCTATATTCAAAACCCAAACCCTAACTGTGATCCAATCTCCATTTGATACAATCGCACTAAATCGTCATTAATTCTTCAATTCTCATTCAAGTTTGAACTATGGTAGCGGCTATGGTGAGCTCCGCCGGTGGTCTATTAGTGATGCTTAACGAGCCGCATCTGTAGCTAAAGGAGAGGATGAAGAGGAGAGGAGCGGCTTGTGGAGCGTCTTGAACAGCAGCCGGCAACGGCGAGAAGGGGAGGTGGAGACGACCGGCTGCTGTTGGGGGGCGAGAAGGGAAGATGGAGAAGAGGTCGGACAATAAATTGGGTCAGCGCTCAAATAGATTAGATCTCGGTCAGACCCATTGGACCGGGTCAGCGAGCAAGCGGTGCCCATCAAACACCCTGACCGGCTGACCGAGTCAGCCAGTCAGCGGTCATGGGTCCGGTCAGCTCTATCAAACAGGGCCTTAGTTGCGTCCATAAGTGAAAGAATGATGGTTTATATGCATACTAATCCCAAGACCTGTGTGTTACATGAGTTGGAAAAATTAAAATAAAAACAAATACAATTAAAAATCATTAGTTAAGTTAGTGTTAATATATAATCATGCGAATATTAAATAAGTATGCATGCATGTTAATACACGAAAGAATAAAATACATACAAAAATAATATTACTATTTACAAATTACAGTTCATATTCTGTTCTGTTCAAGCCACCTCATACCAAACCAAATTACAATTCATATTCTGTTCAATACAACCCTATATTCAGAACCAGATCGGACGTCGAACCGGACGCTTTACTGGTTTGGTGGTCGGACTGGTCGGACCGGATTTAAGAAACGGATGACGTCATAATTATATATATAGTATATTATATATATAGTTATATATATAACCAATATAAGTAATTTATATGATTTATATATGTATTTTATAGTTATATATAAAACTTAAGTATATTTGTACATCTAACACACTAATTTATAGTTCAACACCCTGTTTTACTCAAAAAAATCAAAAAAAAAAAACGAAAACCGGTCCGAACCGGTCCGGTTTCCCCGTCCGACCACCGGTTCGGGAAGAACCGGCTGGTTCGACCGCCCAGAAACGAATCATACCTGACCGGACCGGCTATCGGACCGATCCCCGTTTGAACCGGTCGGACCGGCCGGTCCGATCCGGTCGTGAAAACACTGCTATATACAAAACATGATTGAAAGGAAAGATCACACGTAGAGATCATTCTGCATGATCTTATTATTTTTTCCCTAAACTTACAAACAAGGTAGTGACCATACATACAATATTGAAAGAAGATGCATGTTTTCAATCAATCAATATTGACATATATATATATATCATAATATTAGAGATCATATCATCAACCGACAACCATGGCTAAACTACTAACATTCACTGGCGTAACGTATTCGGCCCCTTCACCATAAACAAGAGCTAAAGCCGCAAGTTTAGAAGCCTTTTCGGTTGGATGAAACTTATCCCAGAACAAGAAATCACGCCTATCCGAGCAAAGACTCACGCCTACGACACACTCCGTTGTCCCGTTTCCACAGCATGCTTTTTTCACTTCTTTAAACCCTGGAAATAATTAACACATAACAAAGGATTACTAACTTTGTACACTTTTCAAGTAAGGTTATGTCCCAAAAAATATGATGAGCTTGTATATAGATGTATTCATTTTAAGTGAACATACCGCTTCCTCGTGGATTGTCAATAACATTCATGGTCACGGTATACATGTTCCCTAGTGAATACTTGAAACCTTTGTACGTCAAACTTAACTCTGTCAAGATAGATTGCATTGACTTCTGAAACAATTTTGCACCATCGTTCATAGCTTCTGCACAACCACCCGTAACGTTAAGTATGCGTGCAGCTGGGGCACACCCAAGCGGTGCAATTCCGATGATTACAAACTTTCTTGCACCTAGCTCGTACAAATTCTGCCAGTTTTGATTACAACATCTTCAGACGGATATATAGAAATGAAGATTCATGCTAAAGTTCGACCAAGAGATCGATAATTGAGTATTGAATTAATACGAACCATGAGTTGCGTTGCATAGGTTTGAGTAAGGTTGGCGACGAATTGCTGGAGGCTTATCGGAGAAAAAAAGTGAAAGCCTGGATATTCGATTAGATCATTACTTCCAATGTTGATGATGTATGTTGAACTTTGAAGTAGATCATCAGCGGCCTTTGGTGAACCTAATAATTCCGTGATATTCTTGCGAACCGAAGCGAATTGTTGGATTTGCTCATCCATGGTTATCACCCGATGCTGGTTGATAATTTATAATTTGTCAACATTTATAGGTACTCTGAGATAAATCTTGTTCAAGCACACACTTTTGTGTATATGTAGATTCTTAATAAATTTACAAACGCGAGAACCTCAAGAATAAACATAATTTTTTATTTATTTGTGTTTATTTAGATATAACACACTTTTAAAATACAATATTATAATTTGAATATTATGTAATTAGTATATATGCTTAAATTGATTGTACTCAACTTCCCAAACAATTATTAAATCGTCTATAATCCTTTTTATTATATTATAAAACGAGTCTTTTATATATTCTTTTAATTAGTGTGGTATGGCTATAGATTTTTCTTTAATTTACATGTTATATATGCTACTTGTCGCATCACAAAATAGATATGTGTAATTTATTCTCTAATCTACACATATGCAAACTTGTTATAAGCTAAAAGAATTATGTAAATTAATTAATTACAGATATAAGAATTGTTTTAATATTATATATATTATACATTTTTTATTTAACTTTCAATAATTAATAACTAAATGATTTAGATACTAACTAGTTCTTGTAATATTTGTGGATTAGTACAGTTTCGCACATATGTGTTAAGTCATACGTCGGTCTACAAATAATCATAAACATTTTAATATTCAAAAAAAACGCATGAACACATTAATCTGATAGTTTTTATGTATATAATTTATACATGCAAATGTAGGAAATATAAAATTTGAAAAATACGAATCTTTCATCAAAAAGTTAAAAACTATATAGATTTGTTCTCACAGTTAATTAGTGTTCTGTAATAGCCAAAGGCCTTTCGGTCTAAAGACATTTGGGTGATTGTTTGGCTTGGATCTTTAAGTTAAGTCTCAGGTTAAAACCGGACTTACGGAGTTTTTCTTATAATGATCGGTTTTCTCTTTGATGGTGATTCTAAGTAAGTCAGGTCCAATAATGTCAAGATCAGGTTCGTTTTAAAGAATGGAATGGAATTTGAATTGGAAATGAAATTTGAATTGGAATTTAGAAAATCCTACTTAAATCTCATAATGTGTTCGGTTGTTATAATTATAAATGGAATTGGAATTTAAAATTATAAAATGATATAATTACCATTTTAATTTTATTAAGAGCAATTATAAAGATCTTTTTGATTATCTATCATTCTTGCTTATCGGACGCGTCACCTCCATCATCTTCTCACATTATTTTATTTCACATCCAACCCCATTTGTTATTCTTCTTAATCTCTATAAACACCACCACATGTTTACCCCTTCACCGCCAAAACACCCTTCAAACTTCAGATTCATGAAGCCGATTGTTCTTCTTGCTTTCTTCTTCTTCATCACATCTATGTTCGCGCCGCCCCTTTCAGAAACGAATCCAGAGCCTTCTCACGGCTCTTCTTCACATCTATGTGACGAAGATCACACCGCCATCGTCTACGGCGAAGAAGATCTCGACGAAGAAGACAACGAAAGCGAAGAAGAAGATCGCATCATACACACCCAAAACGTCGACGAAGACGACGTCGATTTGATCGACGACGACGACGAAGAAGACGATTCCATGTCCTCCGCCGCTGGAGAAGTCACCATCGCCGTCGCCGGTATTCCAAACGTAACCACCACCGTTGCTGCCGCGACTCCGACGGCGACAACCACCACCACCACCACCACCACCACCACCGCCTCAATCGTATGATCAAATGCCGGAGATGAAGCTGAGAAGCTGAGAAGGGTATTTTGGTAAATTGCCATGAATTCCTGTCAAATCCTCTAATTTGAAGGATTTGGAAAGATTTAAATTCAATTCCAATCCTTTTTTTGACGAAACGAACAACATAAGGAATGGAATCTACATTCCAATTCCATCAGAATTCCATTCCATTCAATGAAACGAACGCACCCTTAATATATATTTTTATGTAATTGGATTGACTAATAACTAATGTGATTATAATATCCATCAAACAAGTTAGGAGGTACAGAGTGCACATTTGTTTGAGTTTATTATAATCTTTGATATTTAAAACATCATTAGGGGCGAAGCCCCTAATTAAGTAATGGAGGTTCCAAGGGGGCAACACCCCTTGACGGGAGTCTGGGGGCAGCGCCTCTGGTAGCGGGGTGCAAGGGGCAGAGCCCCTGACTCTCCTTGAAAATTCAAGTGGAAAAAATACGCATTTATAGTTGTTATTTAAATTCAAAATAAAACTGTCAAATGACAGTTTTCCCGACTCTCCATGAAATCGAATTGCATCATCATTGTTTGTCACTCTCTCGAATTCTTCTTTTTCTTGTTCACGAAAATCGCACAACAAAAGATACTAGTTCTTGATCTCTTCTAAGTACTTATATCCGATTAATTTATTCGAGTGAACCATCGAATAATTTCGATCTAAAAGTGATATTCACGACTCTATGATTATCAAAGTTTGATTTCCTGTATTCTATACATCTCTGCTCACTCGGTATTAGGATGGTTTCAAACGCTGGTAAAAATAAAACTTTTCTATAATAAACTTGACTATTTTTCCCAATACTACTGCTAGATCATGGTTGAAGCCTTACAAAATGTTCCTTGCCGGTTTCTGTAAATATGCCAGCGCCTCCGGAAGCAAAGTTGACTCCACGAAGTAAATTACGCTTGAATGTGTGCTTCCGACGAAGAAGAGCGAGAAAAGGCGGTGGGCTTAATCTATAATTCCCTAATAGCCTTACTGCACAATGAAGTGATCGAATTCGAGTTCATATCATATTGACATTAATAATCTTTATTTGCACTTGATGCAAACGAACTATATATGAAGTTAGAGTAAATTACCATTTGCATCCCTAACGTTTGTTCAATTTAACCAGTTGCATTCCTGCGGTTTCAAAGTCTTGATTCGCCCCCTAACGTTTTATTTTTGTCCCGTTTGAATCCAAATGACTAACTCCATTAAATCATTCAGTTAACTCTGTGTGAAAATGACTAAATTGCCCTTAATAATAAAAAATTGAGTAAATTACCTTATAGGACCATCCATCTTCTCTGAACCCTGAACACATACACACACACACTCACTCTCATCCCTTCACCACCCACCACCATAAACCTCCCACTCATCAGCCATATCAAACGGGTCTCCGGATCCGGGTTGGGAACTAATTGTCGGAATGACGGTAACCCTACCGCTGGCGGTGCAGTGGAGGTCGAATCGGTTGTCAGCGTCGACGGTGCAGTCGACGAGGAACAGTGGAGAAGCAAAACGATCTCCGACGGTGGCCCCAAATCAGGTATCCTCATCCTCACCAACCACCGCCTCTTGTGGCTCCCCAACCCCGAATCACCATCGCCACCGTCGCCATCTTTCGGCGGTGGCGGTCCCACTCGCCGCCATGACCCACATCTTCCACACCATGAAGTCGATCAAGGGTGTGTTCTCCAGCCCTAGGGTCTGATTCGTTTGTGGGGAAGTTTGCCGGTCGTCGTCGGCGGGTGCACCGTCGAAACCGACAGTGGTTAACCATTTTCATGGTGGCCAAGGGTGTTTTAGAAATAATCATAGATCTAGTAGTGGGGCGACTATAGTGGTGGAGATAGGGGTTTTGGTGGTAATGATAGGTGGTTGTGATAGGGGCTGTAATGGTGGTGAGAGTGGCTACGATGGTGGTGATAGTGGTATGAGGTAGTGGTGGTGATGGGGGTTGTGGTGGTGGTGATGGGTGGCTACGGTGGTGGTGGTGGGGGCTATGGTGATGATGGTGATGGTTGGCTGTGAAGGTGGTGATGGGTAGTTGTAGTGGTGGTGATAGGGGCTGCGGTGATGGTTATGGGTGGCTATGGTGGTGGTGATGGGGGCTGCGGCGGTAGTGATGGGGCTGTAGTGGTAGTGATAGTGGCTGCGGTGGTGGTGATAGGGGCTACGATGGTGGTGATGGAGACTACGTTGGTGGTGGTGGGGTTGCGGTGGTAGTGATGGGGCTATGGTGGTGGTGATAGTGGCTGTGGTGATGGTGTTGGGCGGTTGTCATGGACTCATGGTGATGACCCGGTGGATGTGGTGGTGGTGATGGGGGTGGTTATGGTGGTGGTGCTTTGAAGAAGATGATGTTAATGGATAGGACCCATAAGGTTTTTATGTTATTATTTAATTTTAAGGGTATTTTCATCTTTTTAATAATAATTTTAATAGAAACATTAACAGTGTTAGTCATTTGAACTCAAATAGAGATAAAAATGAAACATATAGACTCAAATGAGAATAACATGAAACGTCAGGGGGCGGATGGCAATTTTAAAACCGCAGGGATACAATTGGTTAAAATGAACAAACGTTAGGGATGCAAATGGTAATTTACTCATGAAGTTATAAGACAAAAACGAATTCAGTACCGATATGATCAACAATGTTTCTGCCATTACTGAACCTTCCGGTGGGCCTCGAGAAATGAAAATCGATCCCATGGTATAGGTGATTGGCCTTAGCGGTGCAAGTTTTCAGAAAGTTGTTTGTCCCAACATCAACGTTTGAATCCCCAAATACAAATGTAGGTGCAATGGTCTTATCCGATGATGCCCTTACTGTCATCATCATCATGCCAGTAGCGACCACATATGTCACAAACAGAAAAAGCTTCCATGCTGCAAATATCGCCATGTGATCGAATACTTGTTAGGTAATTGAAGATTATCACAATTGGGTTCAAGTTTTATAGAAAGTTATATGGAAATGGACAAGAAGATAAAAGCAAAAGATGGGACTGACCGGATCATTCAATTTAATACATTGTATTCCCTTTACACAATATAATTGTCCACTGTATTCTTAACTATTTTTTACAAAAATTTACATATGCATGCTTGTTTGTTAGTGTTGACATGATATATATGTGGGTGGATTACAATGGAAATTGATGTACGTACAAGTATATATTAATGAACTCATTGTCTCGATGTCAGATTGTTAAAAACAAGAACATCTGTAAATTAAATAACAGCACAAAGGATTCAACTTACTTGCATGTATGGAGTCGAAGAAAACAATATGAACGGCAAATTCGGATCAAAAACTGCGTTAACTAGGAGGTAGGAGAGCCAGATAATTTGCAAAAAGGGATCCGCGTTAACTAGGAGGTAGGAGAGCCAGATAATTTGCAAAAAGGGATCCATATTGAGAACCGGCTATATTAAGGGAATAACAGGAAAATAAGTACTTTTTATCTTATCTTTTTTTTACAGATTGAATTTTAATAATCCAAATAATTATTAATTAGCCGATGATAATTCTTAATATTAATTTGATCGATTACACTCTCAATTTTCACTTGATCATTAAAAGCAAACCTAGTAGCATAATTTGCATAGATTCACACTTGATTTACATTTATATTTCACTCAGTTATGCTTGTATGTTATTATATTTCTTTCATAATGATCATTGTCAACAAATTGAGTGCAAATCTATCCTGTCTAATAAACAAAGCTTTGCTTTGCCACATGTCAATTTCTTAAGCAATGTATTGTACACGTGTCACTCTCTCAATCACTTCTATTATTTTTTTCCCACTTAGGTTTTCAATGGATCTTCACGCGGATCCTATTCGGGTTATATGTGAAAAATAGGTCTTTCCCAAATACACATCTCACCACTTTTCTATTTCCAATCTATTCTCCAACCCTAATCGGCCGACAAGTCTCCTCCACCGCCGCTTCTCTTCTTCGTCTGTTTCTCCATCCAGTTGATCTCCTTCGCTTTCAACAAGTTCCATTTGATTACTTATCTTCTTTCTCCGTCGTTTTGTGCTAGGTTTGTTCTTTTATCTCCTAAACTTTGTTTTACGCTGTGATTCTTCCGATTTTGTTTGGTTTGGTTGAATCTTCTGTACATCATTAACAACCTAAACTTTTTATGACTTTTGGTTGAATTTTTCATGTCGATTTCTTTTAATTTGTTCTTAATCGGTTCTAGGGTTTTCATCTAATTTGTGTTTTACTATGCAGGACATGTTTGTATATTGTTTTATATTTGTCTATTTAAGGTTGTTGTTGAATCACCATGAAATTTTCAGATGATGTCATCCCTGCACAATTGTAATCTTTCCATCTTCGCTGCTTCATTTCTATTTCAATATTGATTTCAGTTGTTACCTTGATGCACATACCTGAAGATGATATCAAAAGTAGCTTTTGAAAGTCATGATTACCTTAATTAGTTTACAATGGATATTTTATACTCTTTTTTTATTTATCATTTTTAGGGTTCTTAAACTTTTGAATTTATTTATACAGTTGGGTGGGATGAGCTTTGTTCAAAATGAACTTTTACATTGTCGTGTTGTTACATTTCTTAATTAGGTAGCAATATATATTTGTTTTTGTTTTTGTTTGTTAGGGTTCTTAAGCGTTTGAATTTAGTTTTCTCTTTGGGCGGGATGAGCTTTTGTTCAGAACTTCATACTGGATCATTATTTCTCAATTCTCACACATTGTTAGTTTATTAGGACTTAAATAATTTATTTATTTATTTATTTATTTATGGTGTTTAGTTTAAACTGAGATCAAAATGCTTAAACTAAGATCAAAATGCCATTCACAATTGAAAGTCTTTCTATATATGGCTTCATAAGAGGGTGAAAAGATTGATTTTATTAATAGTTATGAATGTTTTAATATCATTTCAGTCTTTGAAAATACAACTAACAAAAGTGTCAAGTTCTATGTTAACAATTATGATGATTATATCTTAGGGGGTGTAGAAAAACCAAAGTTTTCCATTTTCTTTGTTTTTGTATATGTTCTTTGAGACTTCTGTTAATATCAATTGTTGAAGCTTCTAATTTATAGTTGCTTACACTTTTGCAGTCAAGACTTTAAGCAAATACAAAATTAATACTATTAATACCTTGACATAATCAGGTATCTAAAGTTTCTCTATTATGTTTTAGTAAATGCATTCTAAATCTAAGTTCAATTAGTGTAGGCTACTTGCACATGGTTGACATGTGATCTAGAATCATTTGGATTAAAGGTACTGACTACTTAACTTGATGCATTCTAGACTAACTAATTTGCATTTGTATCGTCACGTTTATAATTTGTAGGTTATGTCATCTAAAGGTATTAATTGACGCTCATTGTTATGTTGTGCAATACTTACATAGATGTTCTTATTCTTTTGCACATTGAGAATCATATTAATAAAAGAAATTGCATTTTTGTGTGCTTTTGTTTTATGAAGCGTGCATTAGTTTAAATGTTACAATTGGATGCCTGAGATAACAAATATGCAGCATCCTTACTCTTTTCTTTATTTCAAATAAAACGCAAATGTACATTTAATCAATTTATTTTATGAAGTTCTAATATGTTGAATGAAATAAGCCAGATGCCAACAAATTTGGTTTCAAGTATGTTTGTACGCTTGGCTTTTTCAAATCCACTTTTATATTGTAGTGAAAACCAACAAAACTGATACAAATGTTTCAAGTATATTTTTATACTTGGCTTCTTCAAATCCACTCTTACATTGCACTAAAAGAAATGAAGAGGATGATGTCATTGATGACAGATTGTTATTTGAAGCCAGTGGGACTTCTACTTATGGCAGTTCTATTTGACCAAAAGAGGGAATGATGGGGAATGGTAAAGATGATTATAACATCTCGTATTTTCCGTTCAGTAAGTTAACATCTTTTATCCTTGTAAGGACCAATGTTGTTGATTTTGTAATTTATGGATTATTCATGCTTATCTCCTAATTGACTTTAAGTCTTTTAATAATAATAATGATAATAACAATAATAATAATAATATTTATGATAATAATAATAAGCATATTAAAGATAATCTTGTAAATAAAAATAATAATAATAATAATAATATAAGGTTTATATCTTAAAACTTGTAATTAATATGTTTTTACATAAAATAATAACACTTTAAAACTACAAGGCCCAAATTGTAATTTAAATTAAACTAATATTAAAGTTTGGAATTTAATAAGCAACACCTAAAACTACAAGGGCCAAACTGTAATTAACAAAACCCAATATTTCCCCCCCTTCACCCCCGATTTTCCGGCGGAGCTCCGGCCAAGCTCCGGCCGAGCTCCGGCCGCCCTTAAAACCCCAAAAATCGCCTATTTTAAACCCCAAAAACCGTTTCGTATCGTTTCAAGGGGTGATTAGAACTTGAATGCACACTATAAACGCGTTTAAACACCGGTTTCTAGCATAATCAATTACATAACCGATCCACATTAAACTACATAGCCGTTCGAGATTTAAACCATAATTAAAACCTAATTAATCGAACGTGAACAATCATATTGCCTTCCCTAATCATGTAATACCTTCAATTTCACCTGAAACACACGTAAACATCACCTCTGATTCCTTTCACCACGCGGACCTGCAACACGTTCGAAAACCACCATCAAAGCTTCTAAACTCGAAATTAACAGAGGGCTATCTATCCTTAATATCATTAGAAACTAACTGTACAACGAATTTGATTATCGTCGTCGTTTGGGTATCAAACCGGTGATACATGGTCGCGATATGCTCTTCTACTCGTTCTCCATTGAAATTACATCAATTCAGGTAATTAAACCCTCATACAGACTCGGTTTTACATAAAGAATCAAAGCCCTAAGTTGGATTTCATAAACAACAACAATCTGGTGTTCAATTTGGCTTAAAATCAAACTAGGGTTCATAGATTTTATGGGAAAATTTATGGGTTGTGTTTTATCATTTAAAAACCATCAGCTAATGCGGCTGAGGCCTTTGGTTTACTGGTGCGGGTGCGGGAGTGTGTGTTTGAGGTCCTGGGTTCGAACCCAAGGACCCTCAAACCCTTTTTTTATTTAATGTTTTCAAGAGTTTTAGCCTTTAAAAAATTTATAAAAATTCTAAAAAAATTATAAAAATCAGTTTTATAATTTTCTTTATTTTAGTAGTTAATTATTTATTTTCTATAAAATTATTCTTGTAAAACCTTTGATGTTTTATTTTGAAATTTAATTACAAATGATATAACTAAATATATTTATAAACTTATTAAACTTTTAAGACACCATATTTTTCCGTAAATTTATTTAATAAAATATTTCAATATTTTTGTTAAATAGTTTGGATAAGTAATATATTTAGTTTTTATTCTCTTATAAAATAGATTTTAAATATTATTTTTAATATTAAAACATTATATTTTCAATGATACTTTAATTTTTTTTTTTAGCTTATTTGTTTCAAATAATAAATAATAATAATTGGTCCAAACTTAACCTTTTAAAATCATGATTATTTTAATATGTTTATTTAAATTTTATATCTAAACTTTATTAGTTGTTACAAATGGCTTAATTTTATCTATTTCTAATAAAATACATATATGGTAAATGTCTTTATTAAGATATTTAACGTACTTACAAAAATCCCTAAATTCCGCTTAAAACCCTAGTTATCGTTAGAACGTTAAACTTATTATAATTAAACTTTAATATTGTAAATACATATTCTTAGGTATCTCGTGAAGGTTTACGCTGGAACGTTGCTTATTATTATTATTAATCGTCATTCTTATACTTATTTGCCAAGTGAGTTTTCCTTGCCCCTTTTTTTTACTTTATTTCACACTATTTTGGGGTGAAACATGATACTTATACAACTTACACTTATAAACGTTGAGACTTGTAAAGCACTTGCAATTCATCTTTTTATTTTGTCATGGTTATTTGTGTGTTGTAAGTGATTATATGAGATACATAGTTTGTTTACAATCATTAACTATTGCTAGCCTGGCGACGTCTTAGATCTTTGGGCCTGACAAGCCTATTTGGTGCTAAAGTCGATGTATTGCCGACTCCTAGGAGCCGTATGCTTGTGCACTAGGGAACCAAATGCACTTAGCCAATCTTATATACTTGTAATCAAGTCGAGGTTTGGTTGTAACGATATGTGTTCTATAACCTTACTAGCTTATAACCTATGACATGAATTGCTACTTGTAATCTTTTCATATTATGTATGAAAATCTTGGAAACTCACCAACTATTTATAGTTGACCTTTTATTTTTAACATGTTTCAGGAATAACCCAAAGATGTGTTCTACTCTTTGAAGTTTATCTCACTTAGGACTGGACTTAGAGAAATAAACAATGATCTTGTTACTTTCAATCTTGTATTTATGATGTATCTTTATTTGAGCCTTTTACTTGTAATGTTACAATTGAATCTTGATTAATATATTGGATTTAATAATAGCGTTATGTGGTTGTGAACGATCTTAACTCTCACACCTCGACGTTTCCGCCGTCAAGGTTGGGGTGTGACAATGATGATCATAATGTTGAATCACTAGAGTTGATTAATAAACCTTGGAAACTACTAACTTGCAATTAAGGAACTTGGCTGCTGTTTTGAAACCATATAGGTACAAATCCTTCTTTTATCTTTGTTAAATGTTAAAGATTCATGAGCATTTGGTAGTACAAATCAGTAAATCATATGCTAAGCAGAAACTTTTAATGAATCTACAAGTCCTCTAAATTCAAGGCATTCTTTAGATTTGATTAGAATGTTTTGATGCAAATGTTCAATTGTCAGCTTTTAGTATGTTGAACTCAATTTAAAACCAATCGAAACTTAAGTGTCATATAAGTGATTATGTAAATGCATATACATTATTCAATCTCCATATAACATCAACTGAAGTTGCTGCTTGCGAATGCTAGAACCCAAACTATACGAAACCTAATATGAACATAAACTTGGTAGTGAATAAGTTTTTGGAAGGGGTAAATATATTTTCAACGAATGAGTGTAGAGCCCAGGGCTTTGGTGTTTCATTCACTTATCACACAACATGACTAGAAAACTTTTGGTATGTTTGACAATCTACCAGAGGACAATTATTATGTTGACTGCCATTTTGTTGATATGATCTAAACACTCTGTCCTAAAGGAATGAGAGTGTTCAACGTGTATACTTGTAGGAATATAAGGCAAGAATAATTTTCTTTTAAAGTTCCCATAAAAAGTTATTACAAAATTTACAATCCGAGTTTCATTTTCTTTTTAATAGGTTCTTGTGAATATAAGCATGTTCTTGTGAATATAAGCATATTCTATGTCAATGGAGCTAATAAACCCCTACAGTTAGTTGACTCAAAACTTAAAGAATATGGGCAAGGCAATTGTAGTTACCTTTGCATGGATCATTGGTAGCCCTATGTTCAATGGAATATGCATAAGAAGAGCTCATAATATTTTGGTAGTTTTATTTTCTGTAAATTTAAATTATAATTATACTTATAACAAAACACTTGAATTCGACTTTAACATCCTTTCTCTGTGGATTTACTCACACATGATGGTGACATAGTGTATACCTTAGTTTTCTAAGATGTTAAAATTGTGCTACTCATATGAAAGTCCCTTTAGTTTAGGTACGATGTACTTATTTGATTATGTATATATGTATAAACTATTATCTTAACTGTATTTAAAGTGTCAGTATTTAAAGTCATGAAACTAAACTATTGTTTATGACTGACTCTATTTCTATGTTATGACTTATGCTACATCTTATCAATTATTTACAAGTAAATAGCTCCCCTGTTTCTTTCTCATCATCTATTTTATCATAATGTAAAAACATTGCTAATCTTAATCCTGCACTTAACTTGCTCAAAATCCAATTATCCAATTAATACCAAGTAATGGTATTAGCTTAACATATAGCAATTGAACTTGTTACTGTTTTATGTGCGATGTAATATGCATGTATATTTTTTTGTCTTCCTTACCTAACTTTATTGGCAAGTGAAATATTGTTTGGAAGCTATATATATTGTAAATTCTTAATCTTCATTATTTATTATTTATAATTTTTTAAATATTTATTATTTCTTAATTACCAAAGGTTGATAACATCTAACATCCATTTTTTAAATAAAAAAAACTTATGATTTTAACAACTTAAATTTATTCAACCCGTGTAATACATGGGCTCTAACCTAATCAAAAAATATATTGATGATTATGTTACTATGACTATTATTGGTAATAGAAGAGAAAGTTAAGAGTCTATGTGATCAAATTAATAGTATCGATTATCATCAGCTAAACTGAAATAATTTAGATTATTAAAATCCAATTTACAATCTTTTTCCGCAATAATAGAAATTGACTGTTTGTTCACTCAAAAAAATAAATATCCCCAAAGTCAACCAAGCAATCACACAAAGTTTTGAAAAGGACTATGGGCTCTACGAAAATAAATAATCAAATCAATGAATGTGTAAACGACGGTTATGTTTATCTTTAGAAGAAAATATTGATTGCATGGCTAAAATAAGGGGCCTAAATTTTAGCTTATGCTAAAAACGTATTACATCAAAATTAACTAAAAATAAAGTTAATGCAACTCAAATAATATATTACAATAGTCCTTGAAAAAGTTACCTTAGGCATAAAAATATTGCATTAGCCTAAAATAGCATGTATCAAATGTTGCACTAGGTAAAGTTATACTAGATTTAAAGCAATATTTTGTTAGATAATATATTTATTGTTAGCAAATACATTTTTTTGTTAGAAGATGTAATATTTTTTGCAATGTTACTTTTATAAAACTGCATTAGAATTATTTTCTAATAGTAATACGGGTTAAATTTTAACTTGAGAGAGTTTTTTAAAAGCAGAGGCTAAATTTTAATCGACAGCAAAATTCAGGCTATGTTTAAGCATGCTAAACAAATGCTGGATTTTAAAAGGATTCAAGTGATTTGTAAAAATGAAAAATATTATAAACTGTGTTATAAATATAGATACGATTATATATTACTAGTGTGGTTATCAATAAGTAATATAAATTAGCTAATTTTATAAGTTTTTTCTTTCATATATATACTTGATGTATCTCATTATATGATATCTATTCTCTCTATATATCTCTTTTGATATTGTTATGTTATTAGGCTAGTTTTAAACACATTATCAACACGAATTATTTTTAGAGTCAGATTGTATTATCATAAGGTAAGTTTTGTTTTGTTATTGAATTTTAATCATTCTAACTTTCATTTATTAGTTGGGATTAATCCCAATTCAGAAAATATTTACAGAGCGTTTGAGTTTATTTCCCTCCAATAATCACTTATATAACTGAGAGTTAACCCTGTTATCTTTTTATGACATGGACTTCTTATGTGGTCAGAACATTAAATAGGAAATTGAAATCTACCATCAGGTCTATCAATTTAAACTTCTGCACCCTGAAGCCCGTCAATTTTCACCTCCTGAACGGAACCACTTGACTCATTAGAGTTAGATTTTAGGTGACGATGGAGGCTAGATATTGGAAAAAGGACCCGATGGAGGTTGGGCAGCGGCTGAGTTAAAAATAAACTTAAAGTTGACCACATTTCATAAAAAATGAAACTAACATGTTTAATTTTTTGTTAGTAAGGTTCGTTCGAGAAATATAAGCTCAAAGTTGGGAGTGTTTGTAAATATTTTCAGAATTAAGATTAATCCAACCAATAAATAAAAGTTGAAGTTATTAAAATCTAATTACTTTTTTACTTATCATTGTTCTTTATTCTCTCATACATAAACCATACTGTAATTTATACAAATCCTAGTTACGTTAGAGGTATCTTACTTCTTCTGTTTAATCTCTTAAAGTAATGCATTGTAATTTATATAGTTTTGGATTAGATAAAGATTATATGATAGATTACGGCTTATATTGGAAAAATATTTGAGATCCTTTTAGAATCGAAATAAAAAAGTTGTATTATAATAATATATATAAATTCCTTTGGTCGGTTACTACATTAACCGAAGGTAATTACATAATTTTACAGTGGAGTTGATATGTGTCACCTTCCTACCTTTGCTGATGCATGTAGATAGCACATCTGAAGGCAGATAGAGAAGATCATCTCGCAACAACCACCGCCTCCGCCCACTCTACCTTCTCCGAGTTCTCCCCTTTCCGATCTCTCTCTTCATTTTGAAGTGCAAGTAGTATGAGCTTAGGCGAGAACCGTGTTTGATGCTAATGATAGTTGAATCTGGGAACTCCAAGCGAATGGCGGTTTCGATTTGAGGTGAAGAAATTAGTGAAACAATGTGGGTGGGTTGATTGAGTTCCATGAAAGGGGGATTAGGGCGATGATAAAATAATAGTATAATAGTAATAATAATATATAGAGGTTGATGATTGGTATAGAGAAAGATTATCTTGGTTTTTAATTGCAGTCCCTGTGGTTGATTTGGTTCAGGTATGTCATCAAATCTCGTTCCTCCATTGTTGATATACAATCACTATGTCGACCTTTTATCATCTGTAACTTACTATTGGTTTTGATGATCTCCGGTGCAATCGATGTTGTCAGCCGTAATAAGGCTAAGTATTACAATATCTCTACCGTCGATTGACATCGAGTTATGATACATGATAATTCTGAATACTGATTAGTTGTTTTTTTACATCAAAAATTTAATAACCTCTTTAACAATTTTGTAGCAAATTGGATTTTAAATATATTTGAATTGATGTATTCCTGGAAGTTGTTTTTCTTACGTACTAGAAAATAAGACTAATGTAACTTTTTAGATGTAACCCTTTTCAATTGAGTTGCATTTGAGTCTATTGCAACTTGTTTAACAAAAAGGTTGCACTACAATATATAATGTAACTTTTTGAAAAAAAAATTGCAAAAAATAAAATAAATAAATTACTTTTAGCGATAACATGTCGTCGCTAATAAATTTTCATGAGGGCGGGTGTATTTCCGTCCACCGAGCCAAACTTTATTGCGACGACAAATCGAAGCAGAAAATAAAATTTGGTCAAAAAAAAACCAAAAGTCTATAGAGGCGACATGTCATTCCCATAGCCTAGCCTATAAGGACGACTTTTGTCGTCGCTATAGATGTTGCCTCTATAGGCTCAGTTTCTTGTAGTGATTACAACCTTTTTATTTAAAGGCTGCAAAATTACTAACAATTGCAACCTTCTTTTACTAATAATTCAATTAGAATTTGTAACTTTTTTATAAGAAAGGTTGCAATTGTTGATGAAACAAGAAACTTTTAAATAAAAAAAACTAGTTTGCTATTTATATAAATTTTTGCTATTTAAATAATATTTTGCTTTTATGATATTTGATAGAT
Source organism: Flaveria linearis (assembly GCA_024085815.1). Taxonomy (NCBI): domain Eukaryota; kingdom Viridiplantae; phylum Streptophyta; class Magnoliopsida; order Asterales; family Asteraceae; genus Flaveria; species Flaveria linearis. The sequence goes on from CM044002.1 coordinate 27,759,302, forward strand.
CACTATTTTTTTTCTTTCAAAATCTGCAACTCACTGTTTCTCATCGGAGCAATCTCGAAACGGGTAATTGAACACACCTATTTGCTCTATTTTAGATGGGGATTAAAAGCCCCATGAACCTAATCAGTAACAGAGTCGAATCGATGTCCAATTTGGGATCGATCGTTTCTAGGGCTCATATGAAATAGGGGATTATTCCTATTTGTGTTTAAAAGAATTAAAAAATTATTTCTTACCGCAGCTGTATGCCTGGTTCACTGGTTCCCCGTTTGCTTGCAATCCAAGAGTTCCCGGTTTCGACCCCGGGCACCCTCTTTATTTTTTTAAAGGCTTTCTAGGCTTTTAAAAATTACAAAAAATACCTAAAAATTATAAAAATTATTTTATAAACTCTGTTTATTTTTAAAATCATCAAATAATTTTCTGTAATTTTTCTTTAAATTTTAATATTTATAAAACATTATAACAAAAGTTATTTTTGGATATTTCATGTAAAATGGACTTTAAAATTATGGTTTAAATTAACAAATTATTATTGGTCCAAATGTTACTTTTAATTATAGTTTAATCCTGTTATTTAAAATAATTATAGAAAATATTTACACTTTATATTTAAAGTTTACCCGTTCTTATAAATAAAGTAAAACTTGTAAACATTACTTATTTGATAAGATAAATACAAATTAGATTTTATAAATTTAATTATAAAATCTTACTAAATTAAATACAAACTTACATATTTAAATAATATCTAAAATTTATTTAAAACATAATGATATGTTAAAATCATTATTAAATTAATCAAATTTTATGAAATGCAAAATCTTTAGTTATTAAAGAATTAACAAAATTAATTAAATGATTTAATTATATGTTTATAACAAATCCTAGAAAAGTAAACCCTAGATCAATTGAACTCCATGTTCAAGATCTAACTTATTTAGGTTATGGATTTGTATATATTTGCTTATGTGAATTATAATTCCTTAGGAGGAATTTACTAGCTTGTCAACACCATAAAAGAACTAAGATGAGTTCATACTTAACTATTCCCCTTTTTAATCATTTAAATATTTTGGGAAGGTATACATGTTGTAATTGAAATTTCAAATTATTTTTATGTATTATGTTAAATAATAAATTGATCACATTTATGATTACATATGGTTACAATGAAAACCCTTCTCTGTATACTGGACTATTAACAATGTAGGGATCTTTTGGATAGTACTATCGGGGTGTGACTTGCCCCCACAAAGGTGTGGACATGTGGTCCTTACCAAGATGCACAAAGATCTTATAAGTCATTCAGGATGACTGTTTTGTGTTGAGAAGGTAGATGTGCACTATGTGTAAAGTTTGTCATTATAATTCCACTTACAACCCATATGAGGATAAATGTAAAGGAGGATTTGCTCCCTCTGATTGGAAATTATTATAATTAATATAATATACACATAAAAAGGATAATAAACTATGATACATGGGCAATTCCTATGTGAAGGATTTGTTGGCTTGTACTTAGTTAGTATGTGGGATAGCGGGTTCACCTTATAAAAGGGTTCCAACAGGCTATTCATATACAAAGTGATACCAGTGGGTAGTTTATACTCACACTTTTACAGTAAATCCTACTTGATGATAATTAATGGTTTATCATTTATGTTTTACTCACCTATGAACTCACCAACCCTGTGTTGACACTTGATTTTACATGTATTCTCAGGTATCTACTACGAGCTTATGGACATGCACGTAGGATCATATAAGAGCTCAAGATACATATTGCTTATTATTTGAGATATGATTAGACGTGTCGTTAAGAAACAATCTATCTTTTATTTCCGCTACGTATAATATTTATTACTCTGAATATTAATGGAATGGTTATCTAAAATTCATCATATAGATAACTGCATCTCATGTGTGACTAATGTGTTCGATCCTGTTTGCTCACTCCTCCGTGATAAATTCCAGACCCGGAATTTAAGGGTGTGACAGATTGGTATCAGAGCCGTTGGTTAGAATAAGTTAGGAATTGCATCTAGCCTATAGCCACACACAATAGTTGCACAAAGTAAATTTCCTTAGTTAGAGATCGACTAGGATTAAGAAGTTATATGCTTAAACTTAGATACTTGTCTCCCTAAACTTAACTTTGACTTTTTGACTCTCCCGATAAATGAACTTCCTAAACTTATTCTCAACGACATGTGGGATCTACACTTATCGTCGTGGGTCCAATTCCTTAGACTTTATGTCTAATCTATGAAAATTTTATCGAGGTTTTGATTCTATGAACCAAATAAACTTGTGTGACACATAGACACCTGTATTCTGGATTTCCTGGCAAAAGGCCTTCGGACTAAGGCAAGCATATCATATAAATCTCATTACGAGACCAGTTATGTTTACCTGGGGATTTCTGGGATGAGTGATAAACTATGGTCAATACACAAGTCTCTAAGAAAAATGGGTCAAATTACCTTGACGTGTTCCATTTGGTAATCTAAGCTACGCTTGTCCTAACCTAAAGAGAGACTTGTTTCCCTAGTACTCGTGCCTTGCTGAATTTAATCGAAAAACCCAGTTTTCTTAAATTCTCATCTATCTTACAGTAATTGTCCATACTTTGAATATTTGATATAGAATGCATCTATTGAATATATCAAAGTGTGAATTCTCACCAAACAATTTCATGATAGATGAACACATCAGCGGGCAGAGGTAGAGGTAGAGGACGCGGTAGAGGAACTGTCCCAAGAGATGTGAGTCCATAAGGTGGTTTGAGAGATGTGAGTCCATCTTTACTATATCTGAATGTCCAGATACGAATAGGACGAAGTATGCCTCAGGAGCATTAAGTGGAGCTGCACTCTCGTTCTGGAAGACTGAAGTTTCAAGACTTACTCTCCCACTAGCCAATGCTATGGCTTGGGATGAATTCAAACAACTGATAAGGGAAGAGTACTGTCCGAGGGAAGAAGTACAAAAGTTTGAAACAGAGTGCTGGAACCACAAGATAGTGGGATCTGAGATTGAAACTTATACCACCGAGAATCATGAGTACGCAACTTTGTGCCCACATATGATGGAGCTTGCTCATAGAAGAATTGAAGACTATATTCGTGGACTATCTCCAGTCATCCAGTCTATGGTCACTTCCTCCAACCCAACTTCAATTCAACAGGCCATTAGGATAACTCACAAGCTGACTAATAAGGCTGTGGCTCAAAGGAAGTTGCCACCAAGGATCAAGGGTAAGGGTGCTGCTGCTGAAAGCTCAAGAAAGAGAAAGTTCGAAGATTCTAAAGAAAGTGAGAATCAAGGTGCAAACAAGAAGTAACATCCAGAAAAGAAAAGTGACAATCAGGGCATTCCGCCTAGATGTCAGAGGTGTAACAAGCGTCACCATGGAAAGTGTACTATAGTTTTATTTGACACGGGAGCTGATAGAAGTTGCGTATCCAATACTTTTTATAAGCACTTGAATGTGGAACCTGTACCCCTAGATGAGTCATATGTAGTAGAATTGGCAAATGGTAAATCCTTGACCGCATCACAAATTCTGAAGAACTGTAAACTAGGTATATCAGGTCATATCCTACCAATAGACCTCATGCCCATTCCTTTGGGAAGCTTTGATGTGGTAGTTGGTATGGATTGGCTATCCAAAAACTCCGCAGAAATTGTATGTAAAGACAAAATGATTCGCATACCCCTACCAAATGATGAAGTCCTGTGTGTTGAGGGAGATAAGACTGGTGTTGTGATGGGAGTTATTTCCTACTTAAAGGCTCAAAAGTGTCTTCGAAAAGGACATACGACTGTCCTAGCCTTAGTCACTGATAAAGATAAGAAGGAGAGGAAGATTGAAGATGTACCAGTCATCAGGGAATTTCCTGAAGTGTTCCCTGATGAACTGCTTGGTTTGCCCCCTAGAAGAGAGGTCGAGTTCTCAATTGAGTTAACACCTGGAGCTACACCTATAGCTCGGGCACCATACCGTCTCGCACCTTCTGAACTAAAAGAACTATCTGACCAGCTTAGGGAACTCCTGGATAAAGGATTCATCAGACCTAGCTCGTCACCATGGGGAGCACCAGTGTTGTTTGTAAAGAAGAAAGACGGAACCTTTCGGATGTGAATTGATTATCGAGAACTGAACAAAGTGACAATCAAGAACCGTTATCCATTGCCACGTATTGACGACTTATTCGACCAACTTCAAGTTTCAAGCATTTATTCAAAGATAGATCTTAGAAGCGGTTATCATCAGCTGAGAGTCAGGGATGAAGATATTATGAAGACGGATTTCAGAACTCGATACGGTCACTTTGAGTTTACAGTCATGCCGTTTGGGCTAACAAATGCACCTGTCGTGTTCATGGACCTCATAAATCGTGTATGCAAGCCTTATCTAGACAAGTTTGTCATTGTCTTCATTGACGACATCTTGATCTATTCTAAAAATAAGCATGAGCATGAGGAACATCTAAGATTGATCCTTGAATTACTAAAGAGAGAGGAGCTCTATGCTAAGTTCTCAAAATGTGATTTCTGGATAAAAGAAGTTCAATTCCTTGGTCATGTGATTGATGCTAATGGCATTCATGTAGACCCAGCTAAAATTGAATCCATCAAAAGTTGGCCTACATCTTCTAATCCAACAGAAATTAGACAATTTCTTGGCCTAGCCGGCTATTATAGGAGATTTATCGAATGATTCTCCAAAATAGCTCAACCATTGACCATGCTCACCCAAAAGGGAGTAGCATATCATTGGGGACTTAAGCAAGAGGCTGCTTTTCAAACACTGAAACAGAAGTTATGCAGTGCACCTATACTATCCTTACCTGACGACATTGAAGACTTTGTAGTCTACTGTGATGCTTCTGTTCAGGGACTGGGATGTGTTTTGATGCAACGAGACAAAGTCATAGCCTATGCCTCAAGACAGTTAAAGGCTTATGAAAAGAACTATGCAACTCATGATCTAGAACTAGGAGCAGTTGTGTTTGCTCTTAAACTATGGAGACACTACCTATACGGTACTAAGTGCACTATCTATACCGAACACAAGAGTCTTCAACACTTGTATAATCAAAAGGAGATGAATATGAGACAGAGGAGATGGCTTGAACTACTAAACGATTATGATTGTGCCATCAAGTACCATCCCGGTAAAGCAAATGTTGTGGCTGATGCTTTGAGTAAGAAAGAACATACGAAACCTCGTAGAGTACGAGCCTACAACTTACCATTCAAAGCAACCTACCGGCACAAATTCTGAATGCACAAACTGAAGCATTAAAAGAAGAAAACATTAAAGATGAAAACCTCCGAGGGCTAGACCAACAGTTTGAAGTTCATTCAGATGGAGTACGCTTTATAGCAGAAAGGATTTGGATACCCCTATACGGGAATCTTAGAAGCTTGATCATGGATGAAGCCCACAAGTCTAGGTACTCTATCCACCCAGGTGCAGATAAGATGTATTACGACTTGAAGCTTGTTTACTGGTGGCCAAGAATGAAGGCGGATATTGCGACTTATGTCTCAAAGTGTTTGACTTGTTCTAAAGTCAAGGTCGAATACCAAAAGCCTTCAGGAATGTTGACCCAACCAGAAGTCCCCGTGTGGAAGTGGGAAATGATAACCATGGATTTCGTCACTGGCTTACCCAAATCTCAAACGGGCAATGACAGCATTTGGGTTATTGTTGACCGTCTCACCAAATCAGCTCATTTCATACCCATTCGTGAGAAAGACAAGATGGAGAAGCTTGCAAGGATTTACATCAAAGAAATTATCTCTAGACACGGAGTGCCAGTGTCTATCATCTCTGATCATGACGTACGATTCACATCTATCTTTTGGGATAAACTCCAGAAAGCTCTAGGCACTCGCCTAGATATGAGCACAGCCTATCACCCTCAAACTGATGGCCAAAGTGAAAGAACCATACAGACTCTTGAGGATATGCTTAGGGCTTGTGTTATTGATTTTGGAAAGAACTAGGAAGGTCATCTACCTTTAGTAGAGTTCTCATATAATAATAGCTATCATTCGAGTATCAAGGCGGCACCATTCGAGGCCTTATATGGACGTAAATGTAGATCACCGCTTTGCTGGGCAGAAGTTGGAGATAGTCAACTTACTGGCCCAGAATTGATCTTTAAAACTCATGAGAAAATTGTCCAGATAAGAGAACGCATGGCTGCTGCCAGGGATCGCCAGAAAAGCTACGCTGATAAACACCGCAAGCCACTTGAATTTCAGGACGGAGATAAAGTTTTGCTAAAGAAACTCCCTGGAAGGGAGTTATACGCTTTGGGAAACGAGGGAAATTGAACCCTCGCTACGTGGGGCCTTTTGAAATTGTTAGAAGGATTGGCGGTAGCCTATGAATTAAATCTACCTGCTGAACTTGGTGGTGTGCATAATGTTTTTCACGTATCCAATCTAAGGAAGTGTTTATCTGATGAATCACTGGTTGTGCCTTTAAAGGAACTGCAAGTAGATGAGAAACTCAGATTTGTCAAAGAACCAGTTGAAATCATGAATAGGAAAGTTAAACAACTAAAGCATAGCAAGATTCCGATTGTCAGAGTTCGGTGGAACTCCCGGCGTGGTCCTGAGTTCACTTGGGAAAGAGAGGACGAAATGATGCGCAAGTATCCTAACCTGTTCAAGGATGTTGCTATAACATCTTAATTTTCGGGACGAAAATTCCTCTAACAGGGGGATGATGTGACAACCCGGAAAAATTTCGTTACCTTTAATTAAACTATAGGGTTTAAACAAGTAATTTCTTAAACTTGTTTGTATTTATTTTATAAAATAAATTTATGTGTTATATGTAAAATTTAATTATCTAGTCAAGCTTAAAATGTTAAATAAATAAATAATAATAATAATAATAATAATAATAATAATAAAATTTAGTATTAAGAACCTAACCCTAAAAGTTTTGGGTTAAAAATATAACATTTGAAACTTGTTTTAAAACTTTAAGCATGAAATAATAAACATTATAAACTACAGGGGCCAAATGTGTCACATCCCCGCTTATAGCGGAAACACGAGGATGTAACGGACGGGATCGTCATAACACATTGTTAATTAATAGAGATGCAATAATTAATGAAAGACAACGTGTCATGACGTCACCCGACACAATGAAAACTTGTGTCGTAGTTAGTCAATTCCACGACAACATAGTCATACAAACCAAAATAAGTATAAGTCCCACAAACCGGGAGCAAGTAATCAAAATTTGTATAACAAGTAAATGTCAAATGCAATTGTCGAAGACATCCAAAGTTTAAATGATGTAAGCCTAAGGTCATCGCTAAGGCAGCATCCCTAGCAATCCTCATTAATTGTTACCTGAAAAAATATGCTCAAAAGGTCAACATATTGTTGGTGAGTTCGCAGGTTTAACTAGTAAATAAAAACTTGATGCTGTGTAAAAGTTTGGTAGGACATGATTGTATGCAGTTATAAGCAAGTAGTATCGCATGAGCATCACAACTAAACCTATGACGTACGAAAAGAATTTGTCGGAACATATTCACCCTAGGGCCCGTTCCTGGCCACTGTCAGTCCCAACTAGTATACTAACAAACAAGGGTGGGGGTGTCAGCCCAATAGTACTATCAACATCTGTCCGTCGGCCCCAACACCGGAGTTAAATAGTTATGAATACAGAACCACAAAGACAACTCATGTATGTACTAGATAAATACTTACAAAACAGTAAACACAACAGTCCCAAAGATTGAATAAGTTCACAGCATGAAAAAGGGTTGAGCATACTTTTCCCCCTTAATGTTTATAAATATTGTAATAAAACGGGGCTGCGAAACTCACTTTGAAATGAGGTGAAAATAAGTGAATAAAAGACTTCAAAGAATGCGAGCGACGAACGGTCAAACACCTATAATAATTGAAACTAGGTTGTCAAATGTGTTAAACTAGATTAGACGTGTTCGGTTGGTTCGGGTCGGTTCGGGTTCGACGCGCGACACGCACACAAGTAAATATCCACATTCGGCATACTATACTATAATAACGATAGTAATAACCATAACAATATTAATCATAACAATAATATTAATAATAATAACAATAATACTAATAACAACTAATGTTAACAATAACAGTAACAATAATAATAATAATAATAATAATAATAATAAATATAATAATAATGATGATGTCGTTAATAATAATAGTGGTAATAATAACAACTAGATACGACCCAACCGGCACTCAAAATAACGACATGTATGTACGTTCATTCAACGTACACACAGTTACGTATACATACCAATTAACGCGCACACGACCAAGCACACACGTATATTTATGTATGTATATATACACACCCACACTCACACATACCGATCATATATACATATACATGACAATATATATATACATAACACACACATAACAAATATATATATATATATATAACACACACTTAATATATATATGTACATGACACACACATAACATATATATACATAACACACACAACAGCACACACTCACACACACTGCAGAACACACTCACACACACTGCAGACACACACTGTAGCACACTCACACACACACACACACACTACACTCACACTCACACATGCATACACACTATATATATACATACACAGCCATATACATACACCAACATACACACGGTTACACCATACACACACTATACATACACATACACAGTTATATACATACACACACACTACATATACATTCACGCACATATATATACACGCACGTACAAGGTGTATGCATATATATACACGCACCGATACATACATCCGCATATATATACAAATACATACACACGCAACAGCTTACATATACATACACATACGCGTACGATAGTTGCGTGTGTGGCCACAACGCAGCCGAGTAAACCGAACCAAACACGAATTCGAAACGTAACGATACGAAAAGGGATGAAACGAAAGCTACAACAACCGGTTACCTTCGAAACGCGACGACGGAGGGACGACGGCGTCAAACGGTGGCTCGCGGCGGACGGCGGTGGTACAACGGCTGTGAACGGTAGTGTATCGTGTGACGGCAGTAGGGTTCGCGAAAGGGGGGCTGAAGGGTTCGAATGAAGCTGCGTAGATTGTATATATATATTTTTAATATTTGCAATTTAATCCACAACTTTAAATTAATTATTCCCTCAAGTTTAATTAAATTACACTTTGAACCCTGAACTTTAATTATAATAATAATAATATTAATAATAATAATAATACACTAATAATATATATATATATATTATTATCATTTATATAATGTTAAAGAATTTTATATTATTAATAATATTAGGGTTAACACAGTTTCGATTTGGGAACGAATTAATGACGCAAAATAATAAATGTTTGGAAAGAATTAAAGAGTTTTCGAGTCAATTGACGGACCTGATAGTGACGGATGTCACAAAATGTGTAAATTATTTAAAACCCAAACCCCCTCTCCCGTCGTCCTCTTCGCCGCCGGCCACCGGCTCCGGCAGCCACCAAACCACCAAAACCACGCGAACTTAACTCAAATTAAACACCCCCGACAACGATTCGAACCAAACAATTTAAAATATGAATCGTTTAGTGAAAACTAGAGCTGTCACCAACCACCCAACCGACCCACGATTTTCGGCTCTTTACACGCCACAGATCGCACTAAAACTAAATAATAATCAAAGTAAATGCGCACTCACGAATGTTTAATCATATAAAATCGTCCATCGAGTTAAATTTCGTTTGAAACACAACAAACCATCACATTCAATCCTTCCTCTGTCGCGGACCTGCAACTCACTGTTTCTTATCGGAGCAATCTCGAAACGGGTAATTGAACACACCTATTTGCTCGATTTTAGATGGGGATTAAAAGCCCCATGAACCTAATCAGTAACAGAGTCGAATCGATGTCCAATTGGGATTGATCGTTTCTAGGGTTCATATGAAATAGGGGATTATTCCTATTTGTGTTTAAAAGAATTAAAAACTTATTTCTTACCATGGTTGTATGCCTAGTTCACTGGTTCCCCGTTTGCTTGCAATCCAAGAGGTCATGGGTTCGACCCCGGGTGCCCTCTTTTATTTTTTTAAAGGCTTTCTAGGCTTTTAAAAATTACAGAAAAATACCTAAAAATTTTAAAAATTATTTTATAAACTCTGTTTATTTTTAAAATCATCAAATAATTTTCTGTAAATTTTCTTTAAATTTTAATATTTATAAAACATTATAACAAAGGTTATTTTTGGATATTTCATGTAAAATGGACTTTAAAATTATGGTTTAAATTAACAAATTATTATTGGTCCAAATGTTACTTTTAATTATAGTTTAATCCTGCTGTTTAAAATAATTATAGAAACTATTTACACTTGATATTTAAAGTTTACCCGTTCTTATAAATAAATTAAAACTTGTAAACATTACTTATTTGATAAGATAAATACAAATTAGATTTTATAAATTTAATTATAAAATCTTACTAAATTAAATGCAAACTTATATATTTAAATAATGTCAGAAATTTATTTAGAACATAATGATATGTTAAAATCATTATTAAATTAATCAAATTTATGAAATGCAAAATCTTTAGTTATTAAAGAATTAATAAAAATAATTAAATCCTAGAAAACCAAACTCTAGATCAATTGAACTCCAGGTTCAAGATCTAACTTATTTAGGTCATGGATTTGTATCTATTTGCTTATGTGAATTATAATTCCTTAGGAGGAATTTACTAGCTTGTCAACACCACACAAGAACTGAGGTGAGTTCATACTTAACTATTCCCCTTTTTAATCATTTAAATATTTTGGGGAGGAATACATGTTGTAATTGAAATTTCAAATTATTTTTGTGTATTATGTTAAATAATAAATTGATCACATTTATGATTATATATGGTTACAATGAAAACCGTTCTCTGTATACTGGACTATTAACAAGGCATGGATCTTTTGGATAGTACTATCGGGGGTGTGACTTAACCCCACAAAGGTGTGGACATGTGGTCCTTACCAAGATACACAAAGATCTTATAAGTCATTCGGGATGACTGTTTTGTGTTGAGAAGGTAGATGTGCACTATGTGTAAAGTTTGTCATTATAGTTCCACTTACAACCCATATGAGGATACATGTAAAGGAGGATTTGCTCCCTCTGATTGGAAATTATTATAATTAATATAATATACCCATAAAAAGGATAATAAACTATGATACATGGGCAATTCCTATGTGAAGGATTTGTTGGCTTGTACTTAGTTAGTATGTGGGATAGCGGGTTCACCTTATAAAAGGGTTCCGACAGGCTATTCATATACAAAGTGATACCAGTGGGTAGTTTATACTCACACTTTTACAGTAAATCCTACTTGATGATAATTAATGGTTTATCATTTATGTTTTACTCACCTATGAACTCACCAACCCTGTGTTGACACTTGATTTTACATGTATTCTCAGGTATCTACTAGGAGCTTATGGACATGCACGTAGGATCATATAAGAGTTCAAGATACATATTGCTTATTATTTGAGATATGATTAGACATGTCGTTAAGAAACAATCTATCTTTTATTTTTGCTACGTATAATATTTATTACTCTGAATATTAATGGAATGGTTATCTAAAATTCATCATATAGATAGTTGCATCTCATGTGTGACTAATGTGTTCGATCCTGTTTGCTCACTCCTCCATGATAAATTCCAGACCCGAAATTTGAGGGTGTGACAGAAACCATATAAGTTTTGAACATCGGAACTTTCTATGTTGTTTGCAGTAGGTCAACGGAAATACACTTTCCTATATGATGGAATGACACATTCCTAAAAGTATTTGTATTCTTTATGTGAAGTTGTAGTATATGGGTGGTTTCACATTGTAGGCTTGAAGATGATGAAAAATTAAATTAGAAAGCTTGAAGATTGTGAATAGGGGTGGTTTCACAAAACTGAAAAACAAGGTACTTGGATGCAAAAATAATATTATACGATTATCCGATTACTAGCCCCACCCCACCGCATCCCTCAAATCTTGATTCTTGACCTGTGTTGTGTTTATCGGCTGCATCACATTCACGAGCATTCTATTCTACCTCTGCTTTCATTCCCTCAATCGAGCTGCTTATAAACTGCTCAGTGTTTTTCTTGATATGCAACAATCGTAAGCTCAAGCTAAAAGCTTTTTTAGGGTTTCAGTCGAATGACGATAATGGGTTGTTGCCTTCCCTCTCGCGACTCATCGGATCGCTTCTCCGACCGATGCTTCAACGTCTTCCCCTGTCTCTCCGATCCCGGTAATATCACACCCTCCTCTTATGTGTGTGTGTGTGGCAAAGTGTTCATATTTGAATCCGATTTGTTGTTGGTAATTGTGGTTGCAGCTAGAAGATCTACCTTGTGTTTGAGATTGGCTTTGGTGATGCTGCATCTAATCTTCGTTGGTTTTATTTTCATTTTTGATGAAGAGTTCAGAGAGAAATCGAAAGAACAGCCTTGGTGAGCAGATGCCCATTTACTGGCATACACCTCTATGCTATAACCTAAGTACAGTAGGATTATTATGTAAGGTGTCAGTTTTTTGGGGCATGAAACTAAATTGTTGTTACTGATCTTGTGAAGGCTGTACGTTAGGGGCTAGTTAACTCAATTGTTCAAGAGCATGCTTGTTTAATTTAAGTCTGAAAATTTTGCTAAATATGAAAGCTTTTAAATGTTAACGTTTGTGTTACAATTCTGTGTGTAATCACCTTTTAATGACTTGCCCCGAACCTCTTTTTCTACAGGTACACATCGATCTATATGTTGTTGGTTGTTGCTACATTAGTTCAGTATTTCTTTACCTCTGGTTCTTCTCCAGGGTATGTGATGCTTCTGTTTATATTTTGTTTTAAAACATATATAATCTTTGGTATGTGCCTGCCTAGCAGTAGAGTAGATTAGTGCTTTGTGTAACAGTTATGCGCCTGATTAGGTATGTGCTTGATGCAATGAGAGATTTTGCTAGGACGGAAGCTTTATTGAGGGCATCAGAAGTTTCAAAGTAAGCACTTATTCCAACATTAAGTTTATGTTCATAATTTTGTATTTCCAATGATGGATTAGTTCTGTTAAAATGAGGCGAATTGTATCATGTACGTATCTTGTAAGGAAATACATTGTAATTTATTTCTATATTAATGTGAATGATCAAGCAAAGACAACCTGCTTCAAGTAAAAATGGCAGTGTAGTTGTGACGATAGACAGAAATCAGTCGGGAGAAAATCTCGTAGGGAATAACCCAATGAATTGGACAAAGATGGTGATGGACATGTACCCACCTGGAACATCTGTCAGGTATTTGCTTGTTATATTATTTGTGCTATGCATTTTTCTTGTGCAGTTGATTATGTTTTTTTATATTAGTATGTGGCAGTGGGGTGTTATGTTATGCATTTGACAATGTGGCTTTATTGAGCAAGGCTTGTTGTTAATATGGATAATGTAACATTGGCCATACAAGTATTTAGAAAGTTACATTAAGGCCATCTGAATGACAAAATAGCATTACAAGCCACCCAAGTATCAGTTCCCTTTTGTTTATGCTAATTCCGGCCAATAAATTGCTGGAAGATTGTAACTGACTGAAAACTTTAGCTCACTCACTAACAACTTGTGTTTGTTTCAGGACTTACACATGCTCTTACTGTAATGTTGTGCAGGTACCTCGTTTTTTGTACCTTTCTTTTGTACGGCCTACTTGATGTTGTTGTTAAACTTTCAACTGGATGATTACTAAAATTCTTAACGGTTATGAAGTTAGATGGGAAGTGACTTAAACTTTGCATTTGGTTTAGCAGGTTACCAAGTAATGTCATAATTTAAAAATGGTTGCCAGAATAAACGATCGATTTCCCCTAAATGTCTTTGCTAAGTTACCAAATATGAATGACATCTATAATATAATACTATTGATATGGGCATTACCTAGTTTAAAAAAGGTTGTTTATTCTCCCATTCTGTTAAGTTTATGCTAAATTAGGGATCACTCATTTTTCATGTTCAAATTTGGGGCAATTTCATATATACATTATACTCCTAAAAAACTTGCAATAATATCGTATTCATTTAACCAAAAAAAATTAACACTAAATATACCCAATTAAAACACTAAAGTTATATTTTAACAATTTCATTAATTTATATTTTATAAAATGATTATTCTACCTTCTTCTTCACCTTACTCTTCAAGCCCTCATAACCTAATTACATAAGAGATGGGTATTTGTGTTAAATATATGAAAATGCGTATATCTGATGTGATGGTTTTTGTTTGGTAAATATGGTATTTTTCAAATTTTGGAGGGGATATACGAAGTTACCCCTAAAACTTAATGCTCATTGGAAATATTTGTTGCAGCCTCCAAGAGCAAAACATTGCCATGATTGTGATAGGTGTGTTCTTCAGTTTGATCACCATTGTGTTTGGCTGGGAACATGTATTGGTCAGGGCAACCACTGTCGATTTTGGTATGTAATTTATACATATTATTGACGACTACTCTTTTTTGTATATCTCTTTTGTTCTTTTTTTTTCTTTTCTAATCTTTTTATAACTTGTTCGTCTTTTGTTAAATGATTGATAGGTGGTACATTCTTGAGGAAACAGCCTTAAGTATTTGGACTGGCATTTTGTATATTAAGTACTTACAAACTTCATTTAGTAAAGCATGGTATGGTTTCCTTTTAGGCCTTCCTTATTACTTGATTTTTGTATACTCATTTCCAACTTGTTTTTTTATCATATTTAAAGAGGGATTATAATATTTTTTCATTTCATTCAGGTTGGTGGATGTGATCATGATCATTCTGCTATCTATTTTGTCAATTGCATTAATATTCTTCTCCTTCTTCTTCTATTCCATAGGTGATTTTTTCTTTTTGATATTTCTATATACATGTGTCATTTCTTACACAAAATACACATAAACACACACACATAAATTATGTGTGTGTCTGTGTCATTAATGCATCTCTAGGTAATCAATCCACCTGAATTTGCAACTTTATCTATCTTTTCAGCTATCTAGTTGTGACAAATCAAACCACCTATGAGCTTGTGAGACGCCGGAGAATACCGTATATGAGGTTAGTTGATTAATCATATGATTTCTTTGCCATATCTCTATGAAATTTAATAGACTTTACCTGCAATAGACCGGGACTAGTTATATAAATGCTGCTATGCATGCATGCTTCCAGTGATTTGCTAACAAAGATGGTATCAGAGAAAATTAGCAAAGAATTAAAAATGCAACCACGCTTCAACAACCAATGTATGCAAATAAGTGAATTTGTTACAATGTGTGCAAACATGTTTTAACTCTGATACCATTTTATGTCAGTGTATGCAATTAAGTCTACTTTTCCCTAAACAATAATACGCAGTTTGGTAAAAAAAATTGGTATCTAGTTAAGACATGATTTCACAAAGTGGTAACTGGTAACATATCCAGTTAGTTTCATGCATTGGTAAAAAGTGTGAAACTTTTTTGTATTTATTAATGGCTAGAGAAGTATATGATATGTATTTAATAATTGGAGGTTAACAGACAGGTTGGTCGGGTTTTACAGGTCAAATCAGGTAATTTTGGGTACTTGTTGGGCTGAATTAATCAGAACCTGTTTTGTTCAGAGCTTTACGCTTTTTAACATTTAATTAGTTTGTCAATATATAATTACAAAACTATGTATTTGTAGAGTAAGCTATTTGTTTTAATAGAATGATTAGGCAGTTCAATGCATTAATAATACGCTTTGGACAATTTCAACCCTTTTGACATACTTGTCCTGTCTCCTTTTTCGCTAACTTTTTGATTATTCGACCACTTATAGATTTAACATGGCCTGAACCAAGTAAATAGGTCGCAATTTCTATCTCTAAACATAATACTAGGAAAAACGGCTATCCTTTAAACACCATCTAAATCTTGATCACAATAGAAAATTTGTGTTCCGGATAACACGTAAAGGATCAGAAATTAGTTATTGATTAATCTACCTGGCTATATCTTTCTCCATGTGCCTAAAAGGAGTTGACATTTGCCTTTTTCTAGCCAATTAGTTGCTTTAACATAGATCTCAATTCATGTTTTGTTGCCTTGTTGGTCTCATGCAGAAATATTGATTACCACATTTGAAGTGTAAGTATGTTAAGAGCTTACTTGTTGTCTATTAATGTTAGCTAGGGAAACCGATATGAATTGCTTGTAACTTATGGGTATGGACCAATAACTAAATGCAACATGAAACAGAAACCTTAAGTACATATACGGATATACCATAAACACGCACGCACGCACATGTATTGCTTACACCTTCTTGAGAAAGAGTACAAAATTATAACTAATATTGCTCAGTTTATGTTACTGTGGTAGTGCTGATGACTTGTAAACGAGAATAAGGCTAGGTCGTGGTTTCCCATGTGTGCATGTATTAGTTGTTATAGCATTTAAGACCACATGCAGGGAAACAAAAGCACCAAGATGACACCTAGGCAATTACTGTTACACAAAATGTAAACTAGCAAGAGGTCCTAAAAACTTTACGGATCCCGATCCAAATGTGAACATGGGAAGTGCCATGTACTTCTCCAAAATCATGAATGGGTTATGGGTGTTTGGATGTGATATTCGAAAGTGATCATTTGATTCTGCATCAGTTGAATCAGATTAAGCGGTATACTGGGAGAGTTTATTATTATGCTTTTGCTTTTTATTGTTTGAAGTTGTTTGAGGGTTTAACAAACAGACAATTTTTTTTAAAAAAAAATTCATGCTTCAACGACTCAGAAGAGCATTTTTGTGATAATGGTGAGATATGTCGAAAAGATGGGAGTAAAATTTTTTATATTTTTTAGAAAAAGGGTAATTGCGTAGTTTTGTTTTACATTTAATTAATCAGTTTGATTGCGTCTAGTATTGCAACCACACATGATCAGTTTTTAAACACAAATCCAAACTCACTCTAACACTTGTAACTAACATGCAGATCGATCCCAGAAAGAGTGTATCCGTTCAGTAAAGGTGCATGCAGAAATTTATACAACTTTTGTTTTGCAAGAACAAGCGTATATGCCATGGAACCACTACCAGGTGCACATGAGCTAGAGCAGAAGTCGGTACCATATACATGTTTTGACGTCATATCGTGTAGATGTTGTTGCTGAACTTGTTACTTGTTACTTATGTTCATATGCTGATTTTTTCAAACAGTGGTATGTGTGATAATATTAGTATCTGACCACATTATCGTTTGTTCCGTGACTCTGTTTTGATCTTTGTGTTTAATCGAGAAAAAAATTGAAATACATCGGCTTTAGATCTTGCCTCCAGGTTCAGTTTGTTTCCTTGGTTTCTTTTATTTTCTTTTTGTTTCGTTCTGATGATGTTCTAATCAAAACTTGAGGCTTTATCATTCATTGCCAATATCTTGATTTGAAATCGGTTTCAATCAGTTTTTATCATTCATTTGAATCATAAGTCTATCTCTATTTCGTCTTGTTTTTCTTGGAGCCCACTCAACGGGTCTCGATTTATCGGATGAATGACCAGCTTGAATCGTTTCGGGTCCCTATTATTTATGTTGCCATAATGAATAGTAAGATACTTTGTTATTTTGCATGAAATTAATCAAAATATTGGACATTTATTCCCTAGAAAACACCATCCAATTTTCAGAAAATTTCTTTTCATTTTAAAAAATGTTCACCCAATCATATACATATAATAAACATCACAAGATGATTTAGTAGTAAGACATCTTAAATGGTTAATGTAGACTTGTAGTTTTGAAAAAATTATATACATATAATAATTATATTATTCTTTTCCTAGTTTTGGCAATAATCAGTTTGGCACAACAAGACAAAAGAAAAGACAATTCGATGGAAGAAAGTGTTAACATCCAAATTATTGTTGATGATTGCATGAAAAAGACACGAGTATTCAATCAAATAAACAAAATAATAAAAAAAATAAAATTTAAATACTCTTTATAGATTTTCACTAAACCCTTGATTATTGAAAATGGTTTAAATATGAATAATGATTAATGACTATAATCTTAGATGATTTTAAACAGATTGCATTTATTGACATAACCAAAGAACATGAAACAGTTGGGGATAAACCGATAAACTGCTACTTCAGTAAAAATGGATCATATGCTGGATATATACTCTTTACAAAATTCTGACATTTTCTTCGTTATAACCAAACAAATAATTAAGATACTGAATTTGTATAAACAAAAGTACATGGCATATTTAACCAGCTCTAAAGTTGTAATCAGTAAATAAAATTAAAAAAGTAACATTTCTCACTTGGAACCTTTATTATGAGCAGAAAACTAGCTGAAAATCTCAAATCTGTTCATTTACCCCCACCAGTTTTCCACTTGTTGATGGGAAAGATGGTGACTTTCCGTCTGGGCGGATCTCTGGTGGTGTTCTTTGGTGTATCTCTGGTGGTGTTCTTTGGTGGCTGCAACGGTGGCCGCCTTTTAATTTCATCTTCATCTCTGTCATCCTTGAAATCTGCTAGTGGCTTTAACTCAAATGCACCCCTATTAAAATTTCTTGCAACCTGATGTATTGAAGTCGTTAGAACATGACCCTTTATGCTGAATTGTATGATTTGACCCGTTTGAAATCAAAATAAAAAACACACACACGCACAACCCAAATCAACCCATTACCTTGAGTAAAATCCATACTCTAAGAGAACTACTCAGGATAGCTAGCCTTGTTCTCTTTCCAGAAGTTAGGTAACTACCCATATAGCGATCAACCATTAGAACAAATTTTGGCCATGTTTCAGGCTTTCCAGGATCTGGTTTATCCAGCTGTGCCTAACACAAATGAAAATGGTATGAACGATTATCCTTATTAACTCACTATTTTGGTTTTTCTATTGGATTTGGACCACATTGGTAAATAAAGCAAAGAATTACTCACAAGCAATCGACAAATCTCACGCTCAATTTTAGAAAATGAGGTTTCTAAAGCTTCAACTCTCCCGGTAGCATGACAACAAGAACAAGGTTCACTGATCATAAATGTCACACTGGGTCGTACCTGGTCGAGCGCAAAAGAGTTATCATGCTTCAAAAGTAATGCAGATTTTTTTTTCTTCTGAAATAATGTTATTGATGTATAATCCATCTTTTTAATGAATTATAGAATCAAAAGCTACATGTAACCGTCTAGAAAGGAAAAAGCCATACCCTTTTTCTGGTGATCTCCATCAGCCCATGCCTTGAAAGTTCAGAGACTTTGACCAATGAGCGGTCCCTCTCAACTGCACTTTTAACCGCTTCATAGACCAATCTCTTATTTGCTGAAGAAATATATTCACAAACAAAAATGTAGCTGTCAGGTAATGTTGATACAGAAACAGGCTTTCCTGTATGAACATTTCTGGACATAAAAAAAAACACAGTGGGAGGGACTTAGTAGATAGAGAGAGACTTACAATCGTCTGACATGTCAATGAAATCGACTACAATAATCCCACCAATATCTCTCAATCGTAATTCCCTAGCAATCTGAAATCCATGGATAATCAATATTAAGTATTTAACGTGGAGGAAGAAAAGGAATATACCGCTTGAAAATCATATTAGAATAATTGCAGAAAATAGTCTAAATTCTTCAATAATCAGCAGTTTCAGCTGTTTTAAAGAGAGAAAATGGACAAAATTTTGCTTCACCATATCACAATCGGTAAACAGAGAGCCTTAAAGTTGCTAACATTGTCATGATTACTTATTTATATACTTCAATTAAAGGAACATAATTGTAAAATAAACAAGCACATATAAAATGAACTAAATGATAAACATACATACTTGCTTAGCAGCTGCAAGATTGACTTCAAGGATAGCTTTCTCCTGTGACGTCCCATGACCAAGCATACACTGCCCTCCATTCACATCAATGGAGACCAAAGCCTCTGTTTGTTCAATAACTAGATAACCTCCATTGGAGAGTGCAACCCTACATTACAAATACGTGTTTAACTACAATAAATATTGGAAAATATATACAAATCGAATATAAATAATATTTCTCGAGGTAGAGACTGATATACAGGTTTACCATTTTGATATAAAAAATAAAATATGAGGATAATGGCCTCTTGTTACAACTGCATTTGGATTTTCTAATTAACTGTTATTTAGGTTGAGTTTTATATTTACGTACTAAAGACAAACTTACAGCAGACTTTGTACTTGCCTGATAATTTTAGTTTGTTCCACAAAAGTTGTGATGCAATAAGGTAAGTCCTAAACATGCCAATAATCAGAGCGTTGATTCTCACCTTTTACTTAGCATGTTGTTAAGTTCTTCTTCAATGTTATACTCATCAAAAAGTGGATTTTTTTTGTTGTACAACTCAACACGATTGCAGAGATCAGGAGCCATATCCTGAAGATAATTTGTAACCTGAATGGAGATACAAAGATTCAGAGGCTGATAAATAAGTGAAGGAAAACCAGCGCAATGTTTAAAAAAACACACACACACAACGTAATAACATGTTAAGCACCGTTTACTCAATCAACCGTAAAATGAACATACACACAAGTGAGTAAGAAAAGTAATATGAATACATCACCACAGAGATATTTTGATATGCTTAGACAAGAGATACCTCATGATATATCCTTGGAGAATCGACTACCATTTTCTTCACCTGAAGATGGCCAAATGGAGCATTAATACATATTCAAAATGATGCCTAAATATCAGACATTACACAGCTATCTTGCTAATATCACCTTATGATTAAAATAATCTTGGACAACTGAGAGTGTTTGGCCCATTGCTCTATGTAACATAGCAGGAATTGCACCTTCAACGCCTTCATCAGCTGCAAGGGCTGCGGATGTTGCTTGTTCAGTAATACTTTTCCACATTGAAAGCAAGCCATTAAGATCCTTTTGCAGTTCTTCCAAAGTATGACCAGCAGCAACCGTCCTTACAGTCAGACCGAACCCAGGTGGTTGCAAAGTCTTTGCTATGACCCGCAACCGAGTTCTCTCCACCCCAGATATTTTCTTGGAAATTCCCACCCTATTGCAACGAGTCATCAGAACCTGCACATTGTTTAAATCCCTATTTAATAAATAAGATTAAGGTCAGAATATGTACCATTTTGAGTTAATAGCACAAAAAACCAACATACTTTCTCATTTTGCAGCACCCCCTCAACATAATTTGGGTATATTAAATGTTTTTAAAATACACATACTTGTAAAGTTTTTAAATAAAAAAAATCTTACCCCCTTTAATCAGGAAAGATTTGATAAGGTCGCTTTCCAAGTGTGCCGAAACGTTGATGTGGATACCCTTACTAATCATATAAGATGATGTGGATTTTTATTTAAATTGGTCAAAGTTTGATTAGGTAACCCTCCAAGTCAGTAAAAAAGAGTATGCATGGTATCCACATCTACGGTAAAGTCATCTACATGGCCTCCACATATGTTATGATTGTGTTATTAGTTGACATTTAACATTTGTTCACAGCCATGTGTATTTGAACAAGTTCACAAATTTTAAGATGCTCAAACTGGGTTCAGGACTTATTATTGAAAAATGAGAAAGGATGCTGATTTTTATGGTATTACCATATTCTTAATACATATTGGGTTGACTGGCCAACATCTTTTTATTCCTTTTTTGCTAAATTTATAAGAAATTGATGCATAATATGATTAGAAACCTTATTAAGAGATCTTTTTATTGAAAAATGAGAGAGGATGCTGATTTTTATGGTATTACCATATTCTTAATACATATTGGGTTGACTGGCCAACATCTTTTTATTCCTTTTTTGCTAAATTTATAAGAAATTGATGCATAATATGATTAGAAACCTTATTAAGAGATCAGTGTAATCTTTTAAATAAACAAAGTTAAGAGGTTGCAAGCATCTAAATACACATCAGGTCACTTTCCACCCATTTGAATCGTCTCATTTAAAACTATGTTTTCCAAGTATACCCGTTGGATACAAATATAACCTTAAAACCAATTTTTAAGTAGACAAGCTCAAAATTGCCACCTCTAAGCATGAGCATATTCAGAATAGGACATACCCAGAATCGGCTCCTTAACTTTGGATAAGCTGTCAATGTAGGGCCTTTGGTACCCAATCCCTCTTTGACAACTTGGACAATTATTTTTGTGCCTCTTTGAACTTGGGCCCACGTACTTTCATCGGAACTAGTTTCCTTAGCTTGAAGTTGATGGACTGCACCATTTAAATTTCCATTGCCAGCAGTTATAGTAGTCATGGTTTGACTATGTGAATTATTTCCAATTGGTTGAAATATATTCCTCTTGCCATTAATATACAAGACAGAATTACTAACCACGTCACCGTTGGCATTTCCTTCAAAATCTTCAGATACATCAAAGTCATCATCTATATCATGCTCTTCAAAATCATCATCATTATTCTGATCAGGATCATTAATATTATCAATGAGTTCCACATCTTCTGAAATGAGTTTTTTCTCATTAACCCTATTAGGATGTTCTAGAAGCTCCACAAGCAAAGACCCATCTGCTGATCTTTGATTTTTAGAATGTGAAAATGGAGGGAATATAAATGGCTCAAGATGATGCCTTATTTCCACAAGAGAAGCCCTAGGGTGCCCAATGTTTACAAATGCACCACCCATGTGGGGAACTAGTTTTGTAACAACTCCTATATATACACTATCACACTGCACGTTATTTTTTATAGGTTCTAGTAATATTTCAACCAATTTTTCATCTTCCATTACAGCAACCCTTTGCATGGTACATAAAGAAGAGTTTATCAGTATAACTGTATCCACGCATACCTCCTGCATACCCACCCCTACTCTACTATCATTATCAAGAAACAAATTTTTTGGAATTTCCTCAAGCTCGTTAACACTAGGTTCATCATGAGAGACTATTTCTGTAATTCGCAGTTCCTCATTGTTTGTGGCAACCTTTATAGGTAACCAAGGCTCCTCAACAGGGTACTGTCCTTCTGAATTATGTTGCTTCAAGTTTATATTATCTAATAAACTTGAAGAATCTGTTTGCCTAATAGATCTGAACACCTCAGAAGATTCTAGAAGCCAGGGTTCCTCTACAGGCTGGTAATTGCTGCTGTATGATCCATAAATATCTTCAGAACCAAAATCATCTTCAAAATCTAGATCACCCAATAACTGTTTCGAGACCAAAAAGTCACTTCCTGAATTTTCCAATTTTTTTCCTTCATCTGTCAAATCACTGGAAGCATTTGAGTTTTCAGAAACATATTGAAAATTAAGTTTTGGTTAATGCAAGCGTTGCTATAGTGAATATATACCTCTAGCTTGAGAAGAAATCAATGGTTGTCCAGGGAGCCATGTGTCCACCATCCATGACCCAAAATAATTCGGTGAAGGATTGCGGATACACGATCTAGACAATGACCTCCTCAGTAATATTTTCCTGCTTTTTTTACCAGCTAAATGTGGTGAAAGTAAGACTTCAGGTCTTAACATCCACAAGATTTCACATACAGATTGCATACCTCCTGTGAAAAAACAGCTAAACAAAAAGCATCCTCTACCATGTATCTCCTGAAATCCAACTAACCACATCATGATTTAAGATACATTAATTTCAGTCAAGTGTTTGTAATCTAAGTTTATACAAATGTAACTCAAAATTACATAAGCTGCAACTAGTAGATATGTTATGAATTAATTGTGCACTTTAAACAAAACTGAAATATCAGTTGCATTGTGAACAAGATTTCATAATGAATCTGCAACTTACTAATCTGTTGTTTGCAATGACATGAAAGATAATACATAAAAAAGTGCATGTTTGATTAGAATTAGTTCCAAGTTACAAACTTTGGCAGCAACATAAACTGATTAAAAATATTGGCTTAATGGCTTTAAAAAGAATATAGACATGTACCATGCATTTACCTAATTTGGTGCACTCTCTAAGTACCTAATTGCACATCCTAAAGAAAGTGGTAGTGGTAAGCCAAAAGACTTACAATTGCCAGCATACGTCCATGATTCTTAATTTCAAAGACAACTTCAAGGTAAGCCAAAAGACTTATAATTGCCAGCATACTGTAACTGATTTTTAATCTCAAAGTAGGCAAGTGTAGCACATTGCAATCTCCTAATTGGGATAGAGGGATAGCAGATCCCATATCCCTAACGATCCAAATTTGACACTGATTATAGGTAACAGTATAACACAAATTGCTTTCCGTGAATCATAAAGACAAGAAACCTCTACGAAAAGCAAAACATGCTTTCAGTTCCTTCTATTCTTGATGAGTAATCACATAAGTGCATATAATAAACATGTTTTCTAACAAGAAATGGATGACTGTTCACAAAACCTTAATGAAAGACATACTCGTAGTAAAACATTTCATGGGAATCCAATGATTCATTGTATCAATCATCTTTTCTAGGTTACAAAACTAACCTAGAATCAGGACACTAACAACAAATACGAAAATAATCAAGTTTCTAGAAATTGTCTAGACAAAGAAGCAGGGAATCATGTTGCATCACCCACATAAAAATGTGAAATAAAATTACAGGATAACTGTATACACATAGCCATACACTTTAAAAATATACATGACATCAATTTTCACACTCCGGTAGAAATTAAAACTATTTAACGTACAACAGCTTAAAAAATGGTATGACCAATCTACTCAATTCTTTAATCTCCCGTGTAGATAATATGAGCATGCAGTGTAACAAAATTTAAGCTACACTTTTCTACAAACAGTTGGTGTGCATAGCAAGCAGGACCATGGCAATGGAGTCCATCAGAGTAAAACCTAAACAAAAGTCTTCCCAAACCCATAAAAGACTAACAAAAAAGATTCAAAATTTGGCATGAAAACAATTGAGCACAAATAAAAGATGATTAAAGAATAAGAAGCAGATTGAAACATCACAATTGGGAAATAGATAGAGAGGAAAACGATGGGGAAAGAGGGATATGGTAAGCGTACGATGTGGGGTTCTGCACAAGTAATGAAGGGGGTGTAGAAATGGCGAACTCTGCATCCACCAAGATAAGGAAGCAAGAGGCAACGAGATGGGGGGTCAAATTTCGTCAAGTTTTCGTCGACACCAAATTACACATAAACAAACATTCTTACTTGATAAAACTATAGATTCGAGAGAAGCGATTGTTTATTTATTTTCAAGAAAAACATATAATTATTACGTTTTGTAATAACTTATTATTTTTCAAGTACAACGAGCTAGAATATGTCATATGCAATGAATGACATATAAATGTTCAAGATGGGGTGTTGTATTTCAAGACGAAAACATAAAAATCATTTTCGGTGGTCTCGGTTAAAAAGTTATCGTATGATGGTGTTTCTACTCCGTCATAAAATATTCTGGAATGGAATAGGTGGGTGGCTATTAAGGTGAATGTTTTCGCTTGAAGGGCCCTTTTATATCGATTACCAATGTTCGATGAACTTGTGAAATGTCTGGATGTGTGTTGTTTATGTCCTTCAGCAAGCGAATCTATTGATCATATTTTCACTTTTTGCTTTTTCTCAGTTATTGTCTGGCAACACATTAGTACGTGGTGTAATATTCCCCCTATTTTCGTTTTTCATTCACCGACTTAATGCAGGTTCACAAGTATGTGTCTCGGGAACATGATGAAAAGGAAAGCTATTCAAGTTCTAGTAAACAGTGGTTTTGGTGTTTACGGGGAGCCTGTAACAATTTCACTTTCTCAAACAATCCTATAAAGATTGATGAGATCACTAGGGAGATAAAAGTGTTAGAGTTTTTCATGAATAAAAAAAGAGCTTGTAAGTTAGTGTTAGACTGGGATGCATAAAAGTATTTTTATTTGTAGTGCTTGTGGCTCTCCTTTCTAGCTCTTTGCTGGTTTAGGGGTTGTTGGCTCCTATTTTAATGAAAGCTGTCGTTCGAAAAAAAGGCAATTGTTTTGTTTTATAAATATCTTCATGTATATGTTTTTTTATAAAATTTCTATTTCTGTATACATCTTTTGATTCTATAAAATTTCCTCCGATGATCATTTTTAACTTTGTATCCTTTAGTTTACGTTATAGTGCTATTAGGACGTCATTTCTTCTTTGAATTTTGATATTGTTTGAGCGGATCCATCTTTAACTGATGGTTAACGACTGGACCGTGTACCGACCATGTTTTAATTATTTATATTGTTCTTGATATCCTTCGATAGGAGAATCTTATGTTTCAAATATTAATAAAGGCTCTCCTAAACTAGTACATCTTTGTCAAATATTTACCAAGATCAAAGAGTGTAACGGGATACTAAATTAGCGTATTCTTGATTCTTATACGGTTAATCATATTACATGGTAACAAGAGTATACATGATATAGTCTCTATCTCTATCTTTTATCTCCTCATTTTTTTTTCGAATTTGCTTAACCAAAGTAATTTTAATAAGAACGCTCTTAGTGTAAATCTCATCCAATGACTTTGACATATAAATTTCATAAAATTGGTGCATCGTGATTTACAAATCACGCATGGTTTTAAACTTGTTTCTATTTATAAAATACCTATCCATAAGTGACTATGTTTTATACCAAAATCCTTGTTGCCTTGATGATCTTGTATTTCAGATAACTTCGTTTCATTAAGTGTTGAACTTAATCTTGAAAAATTATCTGGAAATATGTTAATATGACACGATCAATATATTGATCGACCTTGTATGTGAGTGTGGTCCTTCTGTTCAGGCATCAGTTAGTCAACGTTGATAAAAAAAGTTTGAGGACGATCCATAATCGACCATGGATCGTCCATGATGTTGTTGATTTGTCACTTTGATCATTTTGGGGCTTTATATTTCATTTGTTGCATTTATGACTAATCTTAGCAAATGAGAGATATATTTTTAGTACATAAATATCTTAGAAATACATTTAACCTACACGTACAAAATGGTGCATCACCAAATAAAGTTATAAAATGTGCACGTATGCCTCAACAAAGAAGATAAAGAAGAGTTAGTTTTATCATTGGTCCAATTATGAAAAGATTGTTGGGAAATATATATTCAGGACCGATGTTACAAAACTACTTGTCATATTCCTACCAACGACTTCCTCTTGGTGACAATGTAAAATATTTGCTACCGATTGACATTCTCTATCCATTAAGGGCTACAAAAAATAAGTACACATAAAAATTTAATTTATAAAAAAATTAAGCGTAGAATAATCATATTCCATATTTCATAAATTTAATTTATGAAAAAAATAAGCTTACAAAAAAGCTAATACTTTAACTATTAAATAAGAGCTTATATCATAAATTTTATTTTAGTTTGGTTATATATGATAGAAGCTCTCATTAGTCAGTACGTGTCATCGTGTGAAAGGAAATGCAGTCGGCATAACTTAAGAGCATTCCGATAGATGTTTTTCATATTTTAAAAACAGCTACATAGAACATCTATTGAGTTTTTACCATAGGGTGGGTATGTTTTTGATGAAATTATTCTAATAGATGTAGACCCCATGCATCACATATATAGATATATTAAAGATAGAGAAGAAATGAGTGGTTAAAGATAAGATAGTGATGATATGATAATGTTTTTTAGTTTTCTTATTGGAGTGATTTTAAAAATTTTAAAAAACTGACATGTCAGCTCAACAGATATGTTTTTGTTTTTAAGATTTCTTACTGATGCTCAGTGATCACACGTTTGGTTCTTTAGTTTCACAAAACCATTATTTACCTTCATAAAAATCAGACTTAAAATAACATTTAATAAATATAAATTGCTAACCGTCTCGAAGTGCCATACGGCCATACGTACATGGAGATTACTCTTTTGACCTTTTCAAAGGTTTCTGCAAAAAGGTATGTTTGATCTATGATAAAGCATCTTCTTTGGTTCTTGGATTCAAGGTAACAAGATAAATTTAATTTTTGTTATACCATGAAATGTTCTCAATCTCGGGTTGGATTGGTCGGTCCAACCAGGATTCGGTAACTCCGCTACTCTGATTTGTTTTGTGTTGAAAAAACCGGCAGGTTGGTAGTGAATTGCCGGTCGAACTGAAAACCCGCATGCCGGTTGTTTTGCTGTTTATTAGTTAGAAACAACTCATCCCTCATTTGCATTAACCTATCGTAGATCTAGAGGTAACACATATGAAGAATGACTGATGTCGTGGGGAACTTCAATGATGCAACTTTTTAATCTATGATGTCAGGAACAGGTGTAGACAAAGAGATTTAAAGATAAAATAGAGTCCTTGGAATATATTAAGATGATACAAGTGAGAAGCAAGAAAGGAAGAGTAGGTCATCAAATATAACACATTTTTAGATTTTGTGTTAGCCTTTCAAGAGCTATATAATCAGCTGCATTGATCAGGTCTTAAGATTGAATTGTTTATGCATTTTCGTTTATAAATAATACAACGTTTATGCTTTGTGCTTTAGTTCACATGAACCCGAATCAACGCATACTACATGTATTTACCATTAATCTGTAATCACTTTTCATATTTACTTAGAGTTGACATTTTGAAAAGAGTTTATTTCTTGATTCTTATTGTAGATGACAAATTGAAAGAAAAGTAAGCAAGGGATAAAAGAAGAACGTGATACAATTTCAGTATCAACAATGACCAAAATTATCAAAATGTTTAAGGAACCTGTGATGGTACTTTGGAAATTTCTAAGGTAACTCTACTCAATTACTCATTTACTAAGGGCATTTGTTATTTTGTTTCTATAAAACCCATTCTTGAAGAAAATGTTGTTTTGTCTAGAACATTAACAGTTTTTCTTTTACTTTCCTCAAAGTTCAATCATAAGAGATTTGGTGTCTTCTGTGAAGTCAAGAACTTGCAATTTGAGAAACCATGTTGTAATTGGAAGCATTCTTCAAAAGGTCCCTCTTCCATACTTCATTTTAGGTACAATTTAAAAAAGATTATGCTTTAGGTAAAATCTGCTTGGAGTTCTTTAATTTGGATTAAAAACAAACGCTATCTGCAGCTTTTTTAAGATTCTACTAAGTTGAGCCAACCATTGTCATACAGTATTATTCTAAATGTTAAATAGTTCTGTCATACAATTATGAATGTGATGATTTGGTTTAATATTTGTATGATTTTGCTTTTGATTAGATTTATCAACTAGAAAATGAGGACTGCAAAGAGTTGATGTGAGTTTTACAATATGATATGTTATCTTTTTGACTTGCCAAAAGATAATATACAAGAAGATGATTTTCAAAACGATCCCGATGGTAAAACATATAATTATCATTTTTGGTTTTGCTTTAAATAAAGTAGATACATTTTCATTCATAAGTTTTTTGTTGACTTCCCCTCAAGCTCTTTTCGTGTGTGGATGCTTTAAATTGTTATTCAATAGAGCATGTTATTTGGTTACTTTTTAAGAGTACTATCAAATGGGTTGTTAAAAATGTAATAAAAAGGAATTAAGGGAAATACATACAGTACTATTTTAGGAAATTCAAAGTTTGGATTGATGAATGATTATAAAAGTTCAAATTGATTTTTAAATTTTTTTATCTTGATCATTAGGTGAAGAGAATCACAAGTTCTGTTCAAGGATGCAAAATTCAATGTTTGTATTGATTATAACTTGAGATTTAGGTGCTGTTTGATTTTTTTACAGGAAAACGTCTTGCAGTCTGCGAACCACATCTGCAGACATCTGCAGCAGAAGAGGTGGATCAAACGTCTGCAGTCTATAAGAAAAAAACTGTTTATTTTTTAAAAAACTTAAAAACCAAATCACAAACATACTTCATAAATCACAAATCAAACAATAGGGGCCGGTGGAGGGAGGCGGGCACAGGGAGGCGGGCGCATGTGGGTGGGCGCAGGTGGGGGAGGGGGCGGCGGTGGTCCGGCCGATGGGAGGATGTGGGGCAGCGGTGGTGAGACTTGATAGGGAGGGATGGGAAGTGGAGGTTCAAGTGGTGGGAAGCGGAGGTTCTAGTGGTGGGGGGTGGGATGTATTGTAAAGTTGAGAAGATGTTAGAAGACCTGAGAAATGGTAAGTCCATATCTTCTTCACGCAGACGTCAGGAAGATGTTTTTTTAATGAAACGTCTTTCAAAAATCAAACAGTCTGCGTTCTCAAAACCTCTTCCCGCGTCTGTGTGTGCGCAGATGAAGAGGTGGAGAAGGGCTTTTTGGAAAAAACAAACACTACCTTACACTATTTTTTATTTTTATTTTTATCTTTAGTCATCTGTGGGTGAAGAGACTTGCAAAGAGAGTTGTAAGTTCTTCTCAACGATGCGGAATTACCAAGTTTGAAATGATGAATGTATACTTGAGATTCAAACTAAATTCTTTTAGTATTCTATCATCAGGTAGAGAAAGTCAGTGATATTTTAAACACATATATTATATTGATAAGCATGCTACATTGATGCAAAAGAACTCAAGTATGATGACATTCCTTTTTTAAAACATGTTTTACAAGTTTTAGCTTATCTAAACAAATTATATATATTAATTAATATCCGTAAGAATAATTCATACAATAGTTATTGTATACGGTGGTGTTATATATATGTTTAATACTAAAGAAAATATAATTGTGTTATATAGATGTTTAATACTAGAGAAAATATAATTGACTATCGTACAAAAAATTTTAGGTAATATATATACGGGTCACCCGCCGCAACGCGCGGGGTATTCTTCTAGTTTAATTTATGAAAAAAATAAGCTTACAAAAAAGCTAATACTTTAACTATTAAATAAGAGCTTATATCATAAATTTTATTTTAGTTTGGTTATATATGATAGAAGCTCTCATTAGTCAGTGTGTGTCATCGTGTGAAAGGAAATGTAGTCGGCATAACTTAAGAGCATTCCGATAGATTTTTTCATATTTTAAAAACAGCTACATAAAACATCTATTGAGTTTTTACCATAGGGTGGGTATGTTTTTGATGAAATTATTCTTCCACAAGAACACAAAAAATAAATAGATGTAGACCCCATGCATCACATATATAGATATATTAAAGATAGAGAAGAAATGAGTGCTTAAAGATAAGATAGTGATGATATGATAATGTTTTTAGTTTTCTTATTGGAGTGATTTTAAAAATTTTAAAAAACTGACATGTCAGCTCAACAGATATGTTTTTGTTTTTAAGATTTCTTACTGATGCTCAGTGATCACACGTTTGGTTCTTTAGTTTCACAAAACCATTATTTACCTTCATAAAAAATCAGACTTAAAATAACATTTAATAAATATAAATTGCTAACCGTCTCGAAGTGCCATACGGCCATACGTACCCCTCAAGTGGGTCAAAGGATGTGGGTGTTTGGGAGTGTTTTTTTATTTGTTTTTTAATTTATTAACTTTTAAAAAGTTAAAAAATCATTTTATAATATTTGATAATCTGATGATTTGATGACTGTGAGAAAAATAAATTAATAAATCACTTAAGGTAAAGCTTAAAAATGACTTTTCAAAAGCAATCCCATCCACTCCCTATATCAACCAATTGACCCGAACCCAAGTCCAAAACTCCAGCAATGTTCACCTCCACCGGCAACAACCTCCCACCGGAGATCACCGAAGCAATCCTCCGTCTCTTACCGGCGAAATCCCTCGGCCGCTTCAAATCCATTTCAAAGAAATGGTACTCACTAATCTCCGATCCCCAATTCATCAAAACCCACCTCCATCAAATCGCCAACAACCCCAAAATCACCACCAAATTGATCCTCATCTCCGACGATAAATCCCTCTACTCACTCCACATCAACGCACACCCCCCGTATCCCACCACCGACGACATCCCCGCAACCGGAAAAGACTTAACTTTCCGATCACCTCCGATCAGGTGGGACGATATCTTAGGCTGCTGTAACGGACTCGTATTGGCGAAACAAGAAGACGATACGATCTTTATCATGAATCCAACCACACGAGAGCTCTTTAAAGTTCCAATTTCCCCTTTCGCACTCCCAGATCAAGAGAGTTTTGTCATGTATGGATTCGGTTACGATTCGTCCACCGACGATTACAAAATATTATCGATCTCGTTTTGGGACACCGACAACGAGCATAACCCCGATTGCACGGATATGTTCGTGGCTGTTTATAGCTTGCGAAACGATTCGTGGAGGAACTTGCGTAATTCTCCTTACGATCACGCCGTTGGGCATTTGACCAGCGGTGTGCTCGTCAACCAGAGTCTTCACTGGTTGACGAGCACACGCCCTGGGTACTCAACGGTGATCGTTGCTTTTAATTTAGTAAATGAGGAATTCAACGAAATCGAATTGCCTGATTCGATTGTGAATGAAAATGCTGTGTTTAATGAGCTGGTTGTTCTTGGTGGGAAGCTTGGTGTTTATGGTACTCCGGTGGGTGATGATTTGTGGGTGATGGAGGAGTATGGTGTTCGTGAGTCTTGGATCAGGGTTTGTATTAGTGGAGTTGAGATTGATCCTGTTAAGCCTGTGTGTTTGGTTGAAGGAGGCAATGGGGATATTGTGTTGGGTGATGAAGATGAAGTTGTTGTGTACAATATAGATGAAGGAAGATGTAGAAATGTAAGGATTGAAGGGGGTCCGAGTGGATTCGCCGTTGGAGGTATGTATGTTGAAAGCATTGAGTCACCTAAACGTATCATAAGAGCACCTTGATTAACGTTAGGTAGAGGTGGCAAAATGGGTGGGTTGGATTGGGTTGGTTGTTAGGTTAGAATAGATTGAGTCGGGATGGGTTTGGGTTAGTATGGTTATTTAGAAAAAAAGGTCAGGATGGGTTTGGGTCAATATGGGTTTGGATCAGGATAGGTTCGGATCAGGATGGATCATTTTTAAAAAAGTCAACACTATTTTACTAGTTTTCTACAATCCAACAACACATCTATACTATATATAAGCAAATGAGAAGGGCAAGGATGTCATTTCACACAAATCTCTTAAATTTAAGAGTTTTACAACCTTTAAAGCTCTATGTACAACTTCTAAAGCACAAAGAGATCCTATGGGATTCAAAATTTAAACCTTAGGGGCTGTTTGATAAAACTGACTGGGTAAGATCTGACTGAGTCAGAAGCTGACCCAGTAAGTTCTGACTGGGTATGCGTCTGACTGAAACTTGGTTGTTTGATTTGGTATGCGTCTGACCAAATCGATTCACACCACCACCACCGCAATCCACCGAACCACCACCAAATCGATTCACACCACCACCACCGCAATCCACCAAATCGATTCACACAACCTCGGTCGATCGAACACCCAAATCTCCTCTGCCAACCGACAGCCACCATCAATCTCAAATCTTCGACCCAATCTCCGACCACCACCATCGACCGCAACCATCATCATCAACAACCATCACCAACCTGTCAATCGAATCCTCAAATCAACCCTTTCAAACTTCAAACATCAGTCTACTGCAATCACACCTCCGAACCATCTGCAGAAGCTTCGACCGAACCCAAATTAACCAACAACCACCATCGACCTTCAACATCATCCTCGACAGCAACCATCGACCTTCACACCAATCGATTCACCAGGTCGATTCACCAAATCGATTCACCAGGTCGATTCACCAGGTCGATTCACCAAATCGATTCACCAGGTCGATTCACCAAATCGATTCACCAGGTCGATTCACCAAATCGATTCACCAAATCGATTCACCAAATCGATTCACCAAGCCGAAGCCGATTGGATTGCGGTCGATTGCAGGCAAAGGTGGTGAAGGGTCGGCAAAGTGGTGCGGTCGATTGCAGGCGAAGGTGGTGAAGGGTCGGCCGAGTGGTTGCGGGTGTAGACCGAAGGTCTCCGAGGGTCGACGAGGGTAGGCCGAGGGTCGGTCGAGGGTCGCCGGACGGATGTGGCCGAGGGTCGCGCAGGGGAGGGGGGTTGTGGAGGTGAAGGGAAGGCTGGTCAGCCTGGTCAGTGATTATTTTTAAGGACCGGGTCAGCAATGAGACCTGGTCAGCTGCGCAGTTTCCCGAAATCAAACGGGCTGACCCGCTGACCGAGTCAGCCGGTCAGCCGGGTCAGCCCCATAACAACAGCCCCTTACTGTTACAGATCTCTCCCCACCACCAAACCCATCGGCTCCGCCAACCCTTCGAATCACTCTCCCTCAAACTCCCCCACCACCAAACCCATCGGCTCCGCCACCGACATCCACTCCTCCGCCACCCCCTGCTACTGCAAGCTCCGCCTCAAACACTTCCCCCCACAAACCACCATCATCCCCCTCTCCTCCGCCACCTCTCCACCCGACACCACCACCTTCTCCTCCGCCGTCGTCTTCCACCTCGACCCACCGGCCCTTCGCCGCCTCCAAGGCAAGCCCCTCCTCCTCACCATTGCCGTCGCCACCGGCGGCATGGGAAACCATCAGCATATAGCCGCCGATCGAACCATGTTCAACGTCTCACGTATCGCAAACGCCACAGCTATGCCACCAAATCCAACCAGCAGCGGGTCGTCAAAACCCCTGGTAATCTTCATAACCATTCATCTCTGATG
Organism: Flaveria linearis; assembly: GCA_024085815.1. Taxonomy (NCBI): domain Eukaryota; kingdom Viridiplantae; phylum Streptophyta; class Magnoliopsida; order Asterales; family Asteraceae; genus Flaveria; species Flaveria linearis. The sequence continues at coordinate 27,794,002 of CM044002.1, forward strand.
TATTATCGCATTTTCTTCATCTTTCAATAACTTCTAATTTGATATCTCATTTTCCGATTTTGCGTGAAATTGGATGGATCTACTGCTTGAAACGAGTGTTAATTTGGTTTATGTCCTCACATACTTGATTTGTATTTAGATTGAAGAGGCAAGAGAAAGTGGCATTGAGCTCGAGCTCTAACCAGATGTGAAGGTATTGTTTTCATCTTGAATCTGTTTTTTATACGAAAGTATATAACATCTTTTGTTCCTTAATGTTTGATCTCTGAGATGCATTTCTTGCTAACTGCAGGCTAAATTTCTGATGATGTTACCTCTGCGCTCCATTTCAAGGTTTTGGGGATATTTGTCCAGCACGGTGAGTATGGGCTCATTATGACATAAATGATTAGTTATGTTGTTGATTTAGAAGTATTTGATGGTTATATGCAACATGTGTTACTTTAGCAGCTTATAAGATGGAAAGGGTGTGCATTCCAGTTAAAGTCTTCACCCTTCTAATTTCTTTTAGCAAGTTAAATAAGCAATTAAGCAGTTTGTATGCTTCAATCTTTTAAGCAAGCGTTCACCATCTTCATTGTAGTTCTAAGCATAAACCTATAACAACCATAAATGTATTTCTTCATTTGTTTGTTATTCTCTTTTTTTTAGTACAGACAATGCGTGCTCTTCGTTGTTATCATTAGAATACAGGTATATAACACTGACTTAGCTTTTACATTGAGCAAAGTTAAAGTATATTTCAAGCTAGCATATTATATTGTAACCAGGCACAAACTATTTAGAAATTAAGCTAATGGAAAATTGTATGCAACTGTTGTGTACCTAACATGTTTGTATGCTATTGTAATCATATAAGGTTTTGATTATTGGTCATGCTTTTAATAGTCTCTTGACTATTATTGATGAATAGATGATTTGTCCCACTGTTTAGTAGTTTAACCTTATGGTGTTTTCTTTTCTAGGAGCTTCCTGTTTGGCTAAGTCCATATGCTCATAGAGCTTGGGCTCGTGCGTTTCATTCAAGTAAGTTATGGAATCGTCAATTATTTATTCATTTTTTTTGTTACTTTAAAGCAAAAAGATTGTTCGTAAGAGCAAATAAAGACGTCTGAAACATTTAATTTCAAGTAACAAACTATGTGCTATTGTCATTCTCTTTTTAGACCTGGAAGAAGTGGCCTTGCCCCTGGATCAATATGCATCAGTTAAAGATTTTTTTGTCCGATCTTTAAAAGAAGGTTGCAGGCCAGTTGATTCTGATCCACATAGTCTGGTAACTAACTGGTAACCAGCTGCTCTATATCTTCATTGTTACTTTTCTTTTATACTTTGTTCCTTGTTTTACAATAGGAGGTTACAAAATGAGGTGGCAGGCAGGTTACATAGTGATCAAAACAGGTCATTTCTAGCACAGGAATAGGTTGGCTCAGGATAACCCGCAAACACTTTCTTGTCCTTCAAAGTTAATTATAAATTGTTAGAGCGTTAATTATGATTATTTAAATCACTGAATATATCTATTCAGGAGGTTGTATGCATTAAAAACAGAATTTGGGTGATTCTTAACATGTTCCACCCTCATGTAGCCTGTTCTAATGTTCTTCTAAACGTTTTGATTTTATTTTATTTTTATGCAAATATAACCCAAATCAACTCATTCTTAAGTACATGGGTTGACATCGTAAAGTCTACATTCAAATATAAACTTGTTAGTAATTTAAATATTCAAATTGCAGATCAGTCCTGTTGATGGTACCATTGTAAGAGTTGGAGAGCTGAAAGAAGGTGTTATGATAGAGCAAGTTAAAGGGTTTTCATATTTTGTCTCTTCTCTATTAGGTGCAGGCTCGTTTCTCCCTCTAATGGCTGCTGAAGGTCGTGTACAAGATGGTAGTCAGCAAGAAAAAAGTTTTCAGGGATGAAAGTACTAAATCTTGGTGGAGAATTTCGTTGGCTTCACCAAAACTTAGGGAGTCTTCTTCTTCACGGTGAATATCATATATTAATGTCTTTCTGTTATTTAAATTCATTGTTCATTTCAAAGATTGTATATCTATACTATATATATAAGCAAATGAGAAGGGCAAGAATGCCATTTCACACAAATTTCTGATAATTTAATATCTGAGAATGAAGAATAATAACTGAAAAGATGAAAAGAACATATCAGATCCTTTAAGGTTGCGACCAAGTCAATATTTGGTGGTACGTATGTAAGGACGTATAAAAGGTTAACTTTAGCATGAAGTGGTAGTTATAGTGATTGTTATTTTTATTACGAGCGGATTAATAAACTAACATAAAACGAGTACCGTAATGTAAATTGCCGCCGCCGCCGCATCGCGCGAGTTTCATGCTAGTATAGATAGATGCATATACGAGCTCAAAGAGATACATATAAGACTTCATCTATAATAGATAAATGCATCTACAATCCAACAACACATATAGATAGATGCATATACGGACCCGTGGCGACGCGGAAGACCCGGGGCGACGCGGCGGACCCGGGGCGACTCGGCGGACCGGTGGTGATGCGCGATGAAACTCGACAGAGGTGCGAGGTTGTATGTGTATTGGTGGTGTGGTTGGACCGGTGGTGATGCGGTGGTGGTGTGGTGGACCGGTGGTGATGCGGTGGACCGGTGGTGATGCGGTGGACCGGTGGTGATGCGGTGGATCGGTGGTGATGCGGTGGTGTGGTGGTGGTGGTGCAGTAGTGTCTTGTGCGACGGAGGCGATCAATAGATTTGTAGATCTAATTTGAAAACCATCTTGACCTATGTTTCTTTTTTTTCAAAAAAGCTTTTAACTTATCTTGACCCATTTGTGTTTTTATTTAATCCATTGTAACCCATTTTTGTTTTTAAAACACCCATTATGACCCAAAATCACATATTTGGATTTCTTTTGCCACCTCTAACTTTAGGTTCATGACAACTATGTACTTTAGGTTCAATTGTGTTCGTGTGACTTTACTAAACGTACCTCTTTCAAACTTGGTGGGCCGATCACGATTAAAAATTTAATTTCCCTTTCGGTATCTGTAGTAGGGTTACGTTTAGTCACAACTTTTAGTTTTATCTGTCAATTTAGGCTGGACTCGATTGGAATTGTGTCATATGACGTGGATACATGATAATGTGTGAGTTGAGGTGGGATATGGTATTTCAAGTTTGTTGCTAGGTTGTAAAAGCTTTATGATTATATTCCTACTATAATAGAGATTATAGAATAGAAGTTATATGAATGTGATGTAGCAAGACTCATTTTACTATTTTGGTGCTTAATTTCAAGAATTAGAAAAGGTCTGAAAAAGAGTCATTGGAATTTTTGGGTTAGTAGTTTTTAAAAGAGCTTTCTTATAATCCAATTTGTTATACTAGTTATATCTATAGTTGATGGTGCATTTTTAATGTGTCTTGTGATATGTAATTATTTATTTCTTTACATTGTATACTATGAAAAAACCAAATCGATAAACAGTAACCAAATCGATGAACAGTAACTAGGGGTATTCTCGGTATTTTCCTTCCTCCTCGGGTATTGTGCGTTGGCTTTACACTTGAGCAGATCACATTTCGGGTGGTTGTGGTGTAGTGGTGCGGGTGTGTTAGGGCCACCGGGGTTCTCTTCCCGCTCTGCGTCTCCTCCGTCTTTGTTGCGGTGACTCTGTCGCGGCCGTATCTGCTGCGGTGACTCTATCGCCGGCCGTACCAAAGGCGATAATGGGGATTTTTAGGGTTTTGCGGTGGTGCCTGGCCGTGCCAAAGGCGACGATCGCGGAGGCGACGAGGATGGTTGTTTTGGCGTTGGCTCGCGGCAGCAACGACTGTTGTGGCGGTGGCTTTGTTGTTGCTTCGCCTCCCCTTTGTGGTTGAGGTGGAGCCGGCCGCGGTTGTCCATGGCTCAACCGTCGACCTACGTCCGATGCCCTTTTAGGGTTTTCGGATTGTGAATGTGGTGGTGACGGTAACAATGGCTCTGTTGCTTCTCCGCCTTGGGTTGGGGTGGGGCGGTCGCCGTTGGCTATGCCGAGATCCTATCAGGCTCTCTGTCTCTCTGTCGCCCTGCAGGTGGCGATGTTGCGTGTGGCGATTGTTTCGGGTTTTGATTTGGGCCTTTTGCCTATGGTGGCAGCTGTTCGCGAATCTTTGGTTGGTTTCATCGTTGCTGTTGATGTTGCGCTTGTCGTGGTAGTCATGGGGTTGCTAGAATCGTCTAGTGGCCACTGGGGTTTCCGGTTATGTCCGATGGAGCTCCGGTGAGGTCCTAAAAGCTTAGCCATGACAGCAGTGGTTTTGCACTCCGGTAATGTGCTTTCTTCCTGATACACAACATGCAACAACTCTTTTGCTTCTGATGTTTAAAAAAAACCAATGATTATCAGGATTTGCTTTGGTTGTTTGTTTGATGCGATTTGCCCTTGGTTTCATATTGCCTTCAATGCGTATTTCTAATGGGCTTGTGATGAGTTTATGAGTCTAAATAAAGATTGATTGAGGACATTTGTTAGTCATCGAAGGGTTGAAGGATGGCAGGTTGTTACCTGCAACCCACCTTTCATCTGTAGACACTCCGAGCCCAACATTAGAATGGAAACAACATCTATTCGAGTCTTTGTATTGTTGGTTTTGTTGTGTGTATTGTACATTTATAGCATTGCTAGGTTCGTCCGTGTTTGTGAAAATTCATACAAATTGGTGTGTTGATTGATACTTTGGGGTTGTTCTTCAGGTTTAGTTTGATTTGGTTTTCAATAGATTTGGGGGTGAAGGAGATATCTTCTGGTAACAATGGTAGAACTGCAAATTCAACTTTTGCAAGAAGATGGTTTTGTTTTGTCTGGGCAACTGTTTGGAATAACCTGTTTATGTATTTGCAAAAAGATGATGTGGTAGAAGATGCTTCTGTCTTGGCTGATTTGTGGTAGGTTTTAAACCGATTGATAGGCGATGACGATGAAATAAACATGGCCATTGTTATGGCATGGCAGATGCATTATTTGCAGCCATAATGCGTCATTGTTTCTGAGCCTTAAATTATAGTCTTTTGATCATCCAACCGTCATGTTTAAACTTCGCCGCGAAACGCGGGTCAAAAAACAACCTAACGCGGATCTGCGAAAAAGGAGGAAACTAAATTCGCGTAACGCGTTAACTGGTCAAACAAGGTTTATCACACGCGCAACGCGCGTGTTGGATTTTACTAGTTGATATTAATATAGTATTTTTAGAAACTACAGAAATTCTATAACACCTAACCTTCAAGACGTTAGACTAGAAAAAAAAATTACAAGGACAAGAGAGGCTATAAAATATACTACTTTGATCTTGTTTTGTTATCGTATAGATCTGCACTAAATCGAATAATTCATATCACAAAGTTTACATGTATTGAAGGAAACAGTCGTGTGTCACGTGGTATAAACAAGTTATAAAAAGGTTGATTGAAGCAAGCTTATGCGACAACTTTTAAGGTTTTGAGATAAAAAAGGGAATAAAAAGACATCTAATATAAATAAAATAAACATTGATCATATATTTTCTCTATGTTAATTCTTTTCCTTAGTTGTTTATTCCCTCATGGAAACTTTCGCATATATTCTTACGAATTTTCAAAGAGCATCAACAAATAGGGCTCACGATCCCTTTCCCTGTTCTTCCACGTTTGTGCCCGTAGGAGTAGATAGACTCCAACGAATATGTTATAATTATCATATATAACAACTGATTTTAAATTATCATCTATACCTTTTTAATAATAAAATTATTATTTGACTCAGTTTTATTGCATTTCATGATAAAGAATTTGGAATATGATTATTTTATCCTTATTATTTTCTAGAAAAACTTTAAAATTAAATGTGTACTCATTTTAAGTTTTAATTTATTAAATTTCTTAAGTTTTATGTAATACTTCAATAATAGTTTGTTGGAATAAAGTGGGACACACATATATGATATACATAAATGGGCTTTATAGGAAGTTGTATGTGTTGTATTAGCTGAATCACTTGAAACTGTTAAGCAAAAGGCAGTTCATTACTAAATTTTACGACCTACAAATTTGTTATGTTAAAGTTAGGGGTTGTTTGGTAACATCTGATTGTAAGTACTGAACCAGTAAAAGTCTGAATCAATAATATGTCTGAACCAATAGGTGGTCTGAACCAATAAGTGTGTTTGTTTGTAAAAAGAAAAATTTTTAAAATAAAAACCTTTCCCCACACGCTTTCTCCCATTCCCCATTCCCCAATGTCTGAACCAAATCTTGCTAGCAGCCCTCACCACCACCCTCACGCCGGAGTTCCTCATCTCCGGCGACATTACCACCAACCACCGTCGCCGCCCGTACGACTTCACTGCAAGCCGGTTCGGTCACAGACCACCACCCGTGAGCTCACGGGCTTCATCGGACATCAAAATCGGTCAAAACCGACTTCACCGCAAGTCGGTTTGGTGATGACGATGACGATGACGAGCTCACGGGGATGAGGATCGGTCACAGACCACAGATTGGAGACCACCACACTAATCTCCACCACCACACAGATCAGAGCTCACGGGGATGAGGTTCGGTGATGACGATGACAATGACGAGCTCACGCGGAACCGCAAGCCCGTCGACACCCGTCAACATCCGTCGACATCGTTCCCCCCGTCGACATCGAGCCTTTGGTCACTCTACCTTCACGTCTGACCGCGGGTCAGATTATGGTTGAGGTCTGACCGGGTAGGAGCTTCGGTCAAACCTCTTCTTCAGTAAGAGGCAAGCAACCAAACAACCCAGGTCTGACCGAGTCAGATGTGAACGTCTGACCGGGTCTGGTCAGACCCAACCAAACAGGGCCTTAGAAAGTAACGAGAAAGATATTTGTTTTTGGTGGGCCTTTGAAAAGACCTTACTAAATTACCTGCTAACTGGCTTGGTGTTATGTCTAAAACCGAACTCTAGGGGTACAAAACTAGTTGTGTAATGTTTTTAAAACTTATTGTAAATCATTATAAATTACCACATATAACTTAGAGTAATTACGCTTTTCGTCCCTGTGGTTTGGTGGTTATAACCATTTTCATCCAATAGTTTAAAAACGCCCGATTTAACCACTATGGTTTAAGATTTGTCACAATTAAGTCCAAACCGTTAACTCCATCCAATTTCTCCGTTAATTTTTTAGAGAAAGACTAAAATACCCTTGGACTAAAACTGTTACTGTAATACACACACACACACAGACACACACACACACACACACACACACACATATATATATATATATATATCACTCTTCTTTCTCAGATTCAACCCTCGAACTGTAACTTGAAAAACATATGGGATTTGGGGGGGGATCATCTTCTTTGGAGAAAAACTTGAAAAATAATAAGAACCATTGGATTGAGAAGAAGAAGATGCATTCTGCTTGTAACTACATGAGGGTTTATCATGATACATACCATCCACCATCCGCCTCCACCATCGGCCACATCCCCCTGCTATCGCCACCATCCACCTGCTACCACCACCATCCCCCTGCTACCGCCACCATCCCCCTGCTGCCGCCACTAATCCCCAATCTCCCCTACGACGTGGCCATCCAATGCATAGCCAGAGTCCCCCGCCCGTACCACCCCTCCCTCTCACTCGTCTCCAAGCTATGGCGCCACACCATCCGCTCTGCTCACTTCTTCTCCACCCGATCCCTCCTCCACTCCACCCAACACACCCTCTACCTCAACATCCGCCATAGCTCCAACTTCAACTGGTACCACCACCCAAACCCTAACCCTAACCCTAACCCTTCATCCCTCTCCCCCACCCCCCGATCCCTATTCAACCCATCGGACCCGCATACGCCGTTCTCGGATCCAAAATATTCATAATTGGGGGCTCAATCAACGACATCCCACGCCATCCGTGGGATCCTTGATTGTAGGGTTAACACGTGGGAAACTGGGCCTAAGATGAGGGTTGGGAGAGAGTTTGCAGCTGCAGCGGCTGTTGCTGGTAAAGTTTATAGTTTTGTGGTGGTGTGGAAAGCTGTAAAATCGCGAAGATGGTTGCTAGAAGGTGGTCGTGAAGGTGGTGGTGGAGGGGGTAAAGGGAGGAGAGGAGAAGGGGGAGGGGGGACGACTTTGTTGCTAGTGATAGACATTGTAGAAGGGTGGTGATGGTGGATGGTGGCGGTGGCAGGGTGATGGTGGCGGTGGCAGGGGGATGGTGGCGGTGGCAGGGGGATGGTGGCGGTGGTAGGGGGATGGTGGTGGTGGCAAGGGCAAGGAGAGAGAGTGTGAGTGTGTGTGAGTGTGTATATATTTAACAGGCAAGGGTATATTTGTCTTTTTACTTTTATTTAACAGAAAAAATGGATGGACGTTAGTGGCATGGACTTGATTGTGACAAATCTCAAACCATAGTGGTTAAACCGGGCGTTTTTAAACTATTGGATGAAAATGGTTATAACCACCAAACCACAGGGACGAAAAGCGTAATTTACTCTATAACTTAATAACTTCCATAAAAATTAATATAATTTTATTATATCATGAAAATTAAAAAAATTTAGTAACTTATCTTATTTAAAGTAAATGTTGGCTTAATATAGGAATAAATTTATGGTATTCATCATACTTGGTAGGCACATTTCTTGTTGTCTGAACTCCCAATCTTTTTGTTGCTTTGGTTCACTAGATATTAGGTTGACCAAATTTTTTTTCGTAATGACACGTTATGACTTATGAGGGAATCTATGAAACAATAAAGAATCTTTTTGTTGCTTTGGTTCACTAGATATTAGGTGACCAAATTTTTTTTTCGTGATGACACGTTATGACTTACGAGGGAATCTATGAAACAATAAAGAGGGTGCATTTTCTAGGTATCACAATCCTATTAGACTTTATGTTTTTAATCAAGTAAATCGTATCAGAGGTTGTAATAAACTTTGATTGGTGATTTTGAATTTTTGATTTAAAAGCATTTATCGATGATCTAATTTCGTTCACACCTTAATATATATGCTTATTCCTTTAACATGGTGCATTAGCCAAAGTGACACGACGAAAAAGGAGTAACTCCAAAACACCAACCTACCACCCCTTGTCAATGTTTCCATCATCATAACACCAAATTGTAGACCCTCAATGTGATGTGGTAAGAGAACTAACGTGACGCCTTGAGCTTCTAGTATAACTACTTCATAATCTTTTGTAATTTTGTTCATTTTAGTAATTTTATCACCAAAAATCATCGCATGCTAGTAACATAAAAACTGAATATAATCTATCTATAAAGTTCATAAACTACTTACAAAATTTCATCGAAATGTCATTTCTTATAAAATGAGATGATTTTTAATTTTAGTTTTGACTTTTATTTATTATTATTATTTAAAATAACTAACTCACATATTCTCTAATTTTACTCTTAAATATACATGTTTTGTTTACTCATCCACCATCGTCTACTCATCCATCACGGAGGAGAGAGTCATCATTCTCCTCCCTCACCTCCCTAAAACTTCTCTCATTCACATCCACGTAAGTTTTTTCTATCACCTCCATAATATGTTTAAGTACATAAATAAAATGTATGAAGTTGCGGTGACTTGGTTTTGAACATCGAAACATATATAGACAATAACTATGTAATAGCATTGATGTTTCTATATGGTACCAATATTATTCTTCACAATATCAGTATATTTCCACTAGTTGATGTAACCAACAATACAAAAAAACTATATTTTGAATACAATTTTATTTTTAACAAAATTTATATCAGAATATCAAGAAAAAAAATTAAATGCAGTCACAAATTAGCTTACAATTAAGAAAAAGTTATCAATCAATTTTTTTAAAAGAATATCATATTTAGTAAAAGAAATATGGTTTAAACATATATTAGAGATACAATAGAGGTGAACTTTAAACTTTATTAATTTTAGGGTTAAGCTTGAATTTTTTTTATAGGGGGTAAGTGAAAATGTCACACCAACATTTGTAATCAAGTTAGGGTATTAATGGATAGAAATTGTAAAGTTGGATTTGATTCTTGCGTTGTTAATTAATTTACTAGTATTATTATTGTTGTTATAATGATTATATTTTTGAGGAAAACAATATGATTTCTGTTCAAGATGTATATATTTCTTTAAGAAAGTTAAAGATATTCTTTAATAATATATAAGATTGAAATATGGTATTTACAAATCACCATAAGTTATTCTGATTGTATATTAATTAAACATAAAAAACCTTGTAATAGTGCATCAATAATTTATGCGGCTAATGGTAATGTTTTCAAACCTTTATATGAACAGATGGTATCATTGAGTAGTAATTAAAATAATATCTTTTTACAAATTACCTACAAATTTTCTTACATTCTGTAACATCCTGTTTTATAAAGGAAAATAAATATTTTAAATATATATTGAATGATTCAGTTTGGATCATATTATTAGTAAATTAAGTTACGTTTAAACGAGTGTTGATTTTGTTTATATATGTTCACATAAACCTTAACATGACATGCATTGTTGTTGAGATATATATATGTTATACATATAATAACAATGATAGGTAGTATTGCTATTAATATATAACTAAAGGGGTAAAGTGAAAGTTTGGTAACATTTTTTCATAAAGCTTCTGTAAGAGTTATCTATTTATGTATATATTTAAATAAAATTTTATTAGTTTCTTAATGAGAAAGAATTTCAAGGTCGGCTAAGTCTATAATATTATATTTACATACAATATATAAGGCCCAAAATCTATGATTATTACAATCTTCAAAAAAAAAAGTTAAAAGGTTTACGAACAGAAGAAGATAAATATATATATATTAGAGTAAGTTTGGGTGTAAGACTTTGAACAAGAGATCATAAGAATTGTGAACGGTTTTGACCAGAATAGTTAGTGGGTCATATCTGCACTCAAGTTAGTGATACCAAGAGGTAAGTACACTGACCTGTAGTTAAATTTTGTTACATGTTATATTACATGATATATGTTTTGTTTATTATAAGTTTGTATGAATTCTGTGGAGATGAAACATGTTTAATTACATGTGCTATAGGTTTATTATCATGATAAACATGATTATGGGGGTATGATTTATATGATTACGGGTCCAAATATGTAAGGATTTCGGTTGTTGAAATCCCAAGGAGTTCGAGCGTTGAACTCCACATATATAGAAGGGGAGTTAAATATATGTAAGGATTTCGGGTGTTGAAATCCCAAGGAGTTCGGGTGTTGAACTCCACATATATATAAAAGAGGAGTTAATAGTTCTCAAGGGTTAGAAATAAACCCACAAAGAATTCAGGGGTTGAATTCCCAAAAAGTAATGAGGTTAAATAAAAATAATTTGAGTGTTAATTCTCAATAAAAGAAAATATGTTTTTTTGAATAAAAGAGGGTGTACTTACTTGAATTTTTTTTTTAAAAGTAGTATATATTAAAAAAATTAGGTAATCGGTGAAATCAAAAAAAAAAGGAAAAGGGTATATCCGCTATTACAAATAGCGGATTAGGAGATGTTTTAAAAAAAATTCTGACACTCTGACAATCTTCAAAAATTGGAATTTTTTTTAATTTTATATATAATCCGCTATTACAAATAGCGGATTAGGAGTATTTATTAACCATGGTTAAGTTTTGAAAAAAAATAAAAAGTAAACCGCTATTACAAATAGCGGATTACCTTCTAAAAAAATTTTTTTTCTCCTAATCCGCTATTTCTAATAGCGGATTAAGTAAAAAAAAAATTTTTTTGTCCTAATCCGCTATTAGAAATAGCGGATTAGGCTTTAAAAAAATTTGGTTTGGCCGGGTTTCGAACCCGGGACGTTTCTGTGACATGCATTGCACCCGCCAGTTGAGCTGAGTGACTAACCCAACAATACAATGGTTTTATTTCTTAATATAGTATTGGACAGAATTAAATATGAAATTTTTATAATGTTTACTTAGTGTATTGTTACTATAAAATTTTATAATTAGTAAAATTTAAGATTAAAAAAATTTTAAAACTAAATTTAACTCTCACTTTAATGTTTATGTTTTATTAATTTAAAATTTATAATGTTTACTTTTTTAATTCTACTATAAAATTTTTTACTTATTAAAATTTAAAATTAAGAATATTTTTTTTAATTTTTTACTTAATAAATTTTCAAATTAATAAAAAATTTTAATATTACCTTAGTAATTATTTAGTATATAATTATTTAGTATATAAAAATTTAAAACAATAATTAATATGTAAATACCACTAAGTCTACTAAAAAAAGAACACGTGATTGACATTATAAATTAATAAAACATTAGACTTACAACAAACATATACTCACGCACATGATAATAAAATACAATTAATTATTTTGTCGGTATGGACATTTGTTGACCCTGTGACCCGTTCTTTTACAACCGGAACACTTACGACCCGTCCTTTCCTCAGCGTAGCTGGCGTCCATCTTGTTATGCATCCTTCTCGCACGCCGCCTTCCTCTTACTATAGTTATCTTAGATGCGTCCCCACGAATTTCCCAACCCGCGTGCAACCAGTCTTCTTTATGAGGCACTGGAAAATACTCGTTGTTGTATTGTGCACGGTACACTCCCGTAAGAAACCTTCGATCCGCAGTTTGTTGTGGACTTTCACGTAGATAGCCACAAACTGCAATTGCATGACTACAGGGGAACCGGTAGATCTGCCACTTACCACAAGTGCAGGTTTTTTTCTTGAATTCTACCATATACGGACTATTTCTAGATTCGTCCGATGCTTGTAGGGGTGTCTCCACCATGAACCTTTGTTCACGTACTGAGTAAGGGTATACCCTGTGTTGGGAAGCCCTTAACTCACGCTTATGGAATTCTGTCCACAAGCGGGGAGGAAAGTCAGTCAAACAATTATACGCGGTTGTGTAGTGATAGGCGTATTGTTCAACTTCTCTCTTAAAGGTATATTCAATTAACGCCTTAATTGGGAGCATCCTGGAACCACGTAAGACATTGTTCATGCTTTCCGATATGTTCGTGGTGAGGATACCCCATCGGCGATTCCCACGGTCATACAAGACTGTCCATTTTTCTTATCAATTGCGGATAGGTACTGCCACGCTTGTTTATTTGTCGCCTTAAGCTCAAGCATCAGTCGTTCGAACTTTCTTTCTTGTGTTGTGCTTCCAATGTCCCAACACATCCTTTTCAAGCTGACGCTCTTGAACTTCATCATGAAATTGCTTTTGATATGCCTTAGACAAAATCGATGGTGGGCGTGGGGTTCCTTCCAGGATTCTAAATTATCCATAGTGTGTTTTATACCGGCATGCCTGTCAGAAATTACACACAAAGTTCGACTGGTGGGGTCTGCAACGTTCTCAGCAAATTTTTGAAGAAACCACATCCAGCTCTCGTTTGTTTCTTCATCCACCAATGCGTACGCAATCGGCAAGATCATGTTGTTGGCATTTTTTGAAACTGCCATCAATAGTTTTCCCTTGTAGGTGCCCCGTAGATGGGTGGCATCTATAGAGATTACATGAATGCAAAAATGAAAGGCTTCAATACTTGGACGGAAAGCCCAGAACACAAACTTGAATACTGAGCAGTCACTTGGACTATGGGGATGATGTAACCACTGGACAATGGTACCGGGGTTAGCTTGTTGTAGTGCCATTATGTAGTGAGGTAAATAATGGAAGTTTTGATCCAGGTACCGTATATGTTTTCAATGGCCTTTTTCCTGGCAGCCCAAGCCTTGCCGTAAGTGATATCAATGTTCAGTTTCTCTTTGATGAGAGACTGAATTTGTTTCACAGGCAACGCTGCATTTGCAAGAACTTGTTCTTGGATGTGGGATGCCACAACTTTTGATCTTAAGGAGCGGTTGTTGTTGCGAGAAACAGTGGTGAAACATGAGTGAGCCGGTGTCCATACAGTCATTTTGAAACAATGAGAATTTTTTAATTTTCTGGCGGTGCATGTCCAAAGACATGGTTGAGAGTCTTCGTGCTGGTTGTTGTCTGTTTCTTTGATACTTTTACATTTGGCCGTCAAGACCTTTGGTCGGGTATCTGCCATGAATATCTCTCTTTTATGGTTGATATTCCACATTCTGACTGCGTAATCAACTTGTTCTTTTGAAGTGAAATACATATTTAAACGTATTTCGGGATCTTTTTCTTCCCAAAACTCCATTTCATCTTCCCCGAAATTATCCATAGGATATAGTCTTCATCTATTTCCCTCCCATCAACATTAAGTTCAGGGAATTGGGTAAGCCCCTTACTTTGATGTTGAGGCAAAGGAGGGATTGGCTGGTCCTCCTCGATTGGCTGGTCCTCTTGTGTATCATATTCTGAAACAGATGGTTCACTCTCTTCCGTGTCTTCAATTTCTTCAGCAGTAGAGTCTTATAAAAAAAATGTATTAGCATTTACGACATAACATTAAGAATATAAAAAAATAAAAAGGAAGTAGAATAACCTTCGTCGTTTTCTACAGCGGATGAGGAAGTGGTACCAAATTCATGTTGATGTTGGTTGGGAACTAGCATCGTCCACTTCACATGAATTCTACAGGTGTAACCCGGAACAATGGAAGCTAGTTGGTATATTATATACATATCATTTTCTTGGTTAATATTTGAGGTAAATGAACCTCCATTGTATTCATAGTAGAGTGTTAACTGTAGACAACAAGACTGACGATCAACTTGAACACATCTACATATGTTGTCCACCAACTCAGAATAACCGAGTGGACTAGTAACTAAAAACGTAGTGGTATGAGTTCCCGGAGCACCCATTACAACCCCTTGTGTGTATGACACTTCACCCCCATAAAATAATTGTACCACAAAGGGAGTGAATGAGAAAGATGAAAACATTGTAAAGTGAATGGTGGAATGAAGAAGGAATAACTCTGTCAGAATAAGAAATATGAAAACATTTGCATCAATTTATAGATAGAGTTGGCAGTGATAATTCAAGAGGGTAATAATTCAATCTTTTGGCAGTGATAATTCAATCTTTTGCCAGTGATAATTCAAGCTTTTGGCAGTGATAATTCAGAGGGTAATAATTCAATCTTTTGGCAATGATAATTCAATCTTTTGGCAGTGATAATTCCAGCTTTTGGCAGTGATAATTCAGAGGGTAATAATTCAATCTTTTGGCAGTGATAATTCAATCTTTTGGCAGTGATAATTCAAGCTTTTGGCAGTGATAATTCAGAGGGTAATAATTCAATCTTTTGGCAGTGATAATTGAAGCTTTTGTCGGTGATAAAATTATAGTGACGCTTGAAATAAAATTAAAGATACACTTGAAATAAAATTACAGATAAACTGAAATAAAATTACACATAGACCTGAAATAAAATTACAGATAGACTTGAAATAAAACCCTGTAAATTAGCGGCCCGGAACACAACGCCAGTAATACAGCTGGTCGGCCATGTAGCGTCGGTAATTCACACAAGCCACCTCGACATCATCTTCTATCGGCAATGGTTTGTTTGTAACCAGTTTCTCCAACATCATACAAACAAGAACCCCTGAATTGGCAATGTTACCATTGCATCGTGGCAAGTTCAACTCACTAAACCAACTGTAATATCACACTTAGTGCGGTGTTTTGACCTAGACCAGTATTGAATATGGTCAAGAAACCATCCAAAGTACAGGGGAACCACCTCCATATTGTCACACCCCGACCGACGGCGGAATCATCGGAGCGGACGAGGGAATGATTGATTGTTCATAACTCATGATTGTCTAATAGTGAAAATAATATTAAAATCAGATTACAGGATAACATGAATTTTACAGATACAAATACAACAGTTAAAATCATAAATAATAATTGTCTTTTGTTTTGACTAAGTCCAGGTCTTATATGAGCATGTAGAAGTCCACTAACTTGCTTAACCTGAAATCATGTGAGAAAATAAAGTCAGCTAACGAATTAGCTGGTGAGTAGTCATAGTTTTGAGTATACATATAGATTGATTGATTGATTGAGAATAATCCAATTCACAAGGTAACGTTAAGACTTATATTGCAATAGTAAAGCATATAGATAAACCGACACAATAACAACCCTTGACTTGACACTTGCATATAATAGACTCCACACATAAACCATAGATTTACTCCTGCCTCTGGCACAATCACCACTCGACTATTCATATGGGGTGGGTTTGTATAATCACCACTCGTAAGCCATGTGGGGTGGATTATCCCAAACCAGTAGATCTACCATTGATACCAGGATTGATTGATTGAATTAGGGTTTTACTGTCGTCCAGTTTATCACAGTATGTTCACGTAATTGCAAGTAATAACATAACCTGTCTTGAATGAATTGAAAATGAAATAACAATAGAATATCATGTTAGAATATATTGTATCACATGATTTCCCCCAAATAGGAAATGATATAAAAAGGGGATATGAATACTCACTTGATTGATGAGATTGGATTTTGATCGTGATAGGTTAGACACCTGTGATTTCCTTATGGTTAACCTAAGGAACGGTGTCTCGAATTAGAATGATAATAATGTGAAAATTTGGGAATAAATTAGGGTTTCCATTTGATTTTGAATATAACTAATTTATTTAGTTAAAAATGTTTGAAATAATTAAAGTGAATTTATTGAAAATGATTTTGTTTAAAATTTAAAATAACCGTATCAGTTTACGTATCTGTTTGATTTATTGTGGAAATGTGGAAAAATAAATAATTAATTTTATTAATTAATTATCATATAATTAATTAATATGTTTAATTATTATTAAAAGAAATGAAATTGTTGTTTGAAATGATTTAAATATAAAATTTATATATTTAATCATTATTTAAACAATAATAAATATTATGTGAAATAATTAAAATTAATATAGTATCGAATAATAATTTAATAAATTAAATTATTATTAGTAGTTCACTTTTGTTTAATTAATTTTGTTTTATTTGTAGTTTTATTTATTTAAAACATTTAGTAAAAATAGATAAAATGTTAAAATAGATTCCAGAAAAATCATTTAGTTGTTTAAATATTTTTAATGATTTAAAAATATTTTTTATGATTTTTAGAATTTTTTTTGGAATTTTTAAAGGCTTTTAAAACCTTAAAAAAAATGTTTAAAAATAACAGAGGTGGCCCGGGGTCGAACCCGGGACCTCCTGGATAACATGGGGCGCGGGTACCAGCAGGCCAAAGCCTGATCAGCGAACATAACCCAGGATTTAATTCATTTAAACCAAACCAAACAAATCCCCAAATTCATTTCGTGCCCTAGATCGATCCTTGCCCAAATTGACCATCAAATCGAGATTGTTTACGAACAAGATCATGGGGCTTTTGTTCCCCATGGAAAACCGAATATGTAGGTATGTTTAATTACATGGATAGCGTTCGGTTCGAAGCTTACCAAATGAAGAACAGGTCGCGACTCGTGGGGTATTCGTTTGATGATCAAACCATAACCATAATCAAATTAAACTTGTAGGGAGCTTCGAATGGTGATCAAGATGAAAAGCCCTATGGTAATTTGCTTAAAATCGATCGGAAGTGGGGTTTTGAGTAGGTTGCAGGTCGACGGGTTAGAGGGTGATCGAACTCGATGTGTGTGTGTGTTTTAGATGAATTTGAGAGTTGAGTTCGATTAGGAATGAAGAAATGATCGAGTTGGTAGCTTTAATTTGTCTATTATTGTTGTTTGAGTGTATTAGTGAGTTAGATTCGGATCCGAGATAAAAGTGAAATTATAACCGTTAATTTGTCGGATTTAACGCGTGTTTTCGTTGGATTCCACTTCGAATTGGATCCAAGAAACAATTCGGTCAAATTGTGGGGTTCAAAATCAAGTGTTTTGGTCGTTTTGTGCCTCGCCGGAGCTTGCCGGAATCCTATGCCGGAGCTCGCCGGAAAATCGAGGTGTCGACGGGGTGGTGGCTGTGATTTTAAAAATATTTACACTTTGGGTCCCTGTGGTTTATAAGGTTTGTTATTTTGTGTTAAAACTTATGTTTTAAGTTTCATAAATTACCATTTAGCCCCTGGACCTTATTATTATAATTATTGTTATTATTATTATTATTATTATTATTATTATTATTATTATTATTTTGATTATTATTATTATTATTATAAGTGTTGTAATTATCAACATTCTAACAAAAATTAATATGTATATTTATATATACATATATGTATTTATATATTATATATATATATTTATATATATATATATATATATATATATATATATATTTACTGAAATACGCGATGTTACAGTCTCCCCTGCTTTAGGAAATTTCGTCCCGAAATTTGTTCACGAGGAGACTGAAACGAAAAGATGAGTACACTGGGCTTTCATTTGGTCTTCACGTTCACAGGTGAATTCTGGGCCACGTTTAGATTCCCAGCGGACTTTGACAATAGGTATTTGACTATGTTTGAGTTGTTTGACTTTCCGATCCATAATTTCCACAGGTTTCTCAATAAAGTGCATAGATTCATCAATCTGGACTTCGTCGAGTGGAATGTGGAGATTTTCATCGGCAAGACATTTCTTTGAGGTTTGAAACATGAAACGTCAAATGTATATTGCTGTGCTCTTGGGGTAGTTCAAGCTTGTAGGCTACTTTCCCAATTCGCTCGTGTACTTTGAATGGACCCACGTAACAAGGTGCTAGCTTCCCTTTCTTTCCAAAGCGAATCACTCCCTTCCAAGGTGACACCTTAAGAAGTACGAGATCACCGACATTGTATTCCATGGGCTTACGTCTTTTGTCAGCATAATGCTTTTGACGATTTCTAGCAGCGACCAAGTTATCACGGATCTTATGAATTTTGTCGGTTGTTTCTTGTATCAATTCCGGACCAGTAATCTGTGATTCACCAACTTCAGACCATACAAGGCCTCAAATGGTGCCATCTGTTGGTCTGGTAACTGTTATTGTAAGAGTATTCGATCAACGGAATATGAGAATCCCACGATCCACTGAAATCAATGACACAAGCCCGAAGCATATCCCCGAGGGTTTGTATCGTTCTTTCAGTCTGACCGTCGGTTTGCGGTTGATAAGCTGTGCTAAGGTTCAGTTGAGTTTCGAGAGCTGATTGGAGACTTTTCCAGAAACGAGAGATGAAGCGACCATCACGATCAGAGATAATATCTTTATTTGACAAAAGATTGTTTAAGAAGACTACCATCATATATTCAGGTTTTGATGATAACCCACAATGAAAGTCGATAGATAAGGAATAAATGGTTTGATGTAGCTAGATCGAGTCATAACATGAGAAAAAAGAAATCGATTTAAGAATTTAAATGTTCCAAGCTTGGAATCAAAATCAACTTAAAACGATCAGGTCTCTGTTCAAGTTCAGAGATCATGCTTTGGCTTGATAGGTCGAAACACTAACATTATTTCACCCTTCAAGTTAATACATGCGTCTCGTCACTTGATTACAACCATGGTAAGTTGATGATCAAGAAATGAGAATAGTCACCAAGGTATGGTTTTCACCCCTAACTTGATGGTGTACTCTCAAGGTATGAACACTAGCTTACTAATCAATAGTTTGATCTAAGATCTTCAGAAATAAGACGAGATAACTCACCATTAAGGTAAGGGAAATCACTACTATCTTAATGATGAATTTTTTATAAAAACAAAATATAACAAGATAGACTTTCTTGTCAAAATCCAGAATTCACTCCTACTTTGACGAGGTCGTTTTATTTGAAAAAAATACAATCCATACAAATGAAATTATCATCAAGGTATGAATTTCACGCGTATCTTGATGATTGAGCTTGATAATAACAAGAAAACAATCAAAGATTGACATTTGTCACCAAAGTACGGGTTTCAATCCTATTTTGGTGAGATCATGTCATTTGTGAAATGTAAGTTCCAAAGAGAATAATTGAAGTTAGTCCTCGAGATAAGGAAATCACCCTAATCCAGAGGATAAAATTTCATAAAACACATCATTGAAAAACATTTATTGAAATAAATAAAGATTCATCATCAAAGTAAGGGAATCACCCCTGTTTTGATGAGTTAGAATCATTTAGGAGATATGAGTGTCCTTAGTCATAGGTTGACTTGCAAACTCTTGCATCTCCCACGGTACAAACGGTTCAAAGTTCGACTTAACAACGAAGGAAAAATATTTCAATTAGAAATTTAGAAATTTTCAAATTACTTCAATGTAACAAAAGGAAATCACGATTACAAATCTTGAATTACATCATGAAGACGAAATCAAGGACAAGAATTATTCAACACCACATCATTTGGTGGCTTGAGCTTGTTGAGCATTATTGTTGTAAGCACGTCCTTGAGCCGTAGGAACTGGAATGACAAGTTGAGGGCATCGATTGCGAAAATGGTTCGGATCACCACATTGATAGCATGCACGACCCTGGGTAATTGCAGGAAGATGTTGGTGAACTGGTGCATTGGTCGGAGCTTTAGCAGCACTCCTGCACATGTTGAATGTATGTCCCAAACGACCACAGTTTGTGTATTGACGACACTGAATGTTAGCGGGATGGTGATAACTGCAGTTGTTACACTGCGGATAGGGTCCAGCGTATGACTTTTTCATTAGTGTTTGGTTGTTTACTGCTGGTTGACGAGTTGGAGGGACTTGATTAATTGGTACAGCAGGGGTAATTACAGCAAAGTTTTGAGATTGAGCCTTCCTCTTCTTGTTCTTGGAAAGCTCGGGTTGATCGGTTTTGACGGTTTCGTTAGGGAGTTTATCAGTATTCTTCTTCGATTCTTTCCTGGATAAGGAACCAGCTTTCACATGATTATCGGTTAACTGCGCAGCCAGCCTAATAGCATCTTCTAGTGTCGAAGGATTCCTTCCCAACACCGTATCCTGAATCTGCATGGGCAGACCACCAATGTATTTCTCGATGGCTCGGGAGGTAGGGGTAGCAAGGTGCGGTACCAAAAGGCTTAGTTCGTGAAATCGGTTAGTGTATGCGAGGTTCTCGCCACTGTCTTGGGTTAATTCCCAGAATTCAGCTTCCAGTTTACGGACTTCATTTCTTGGGCAGAACTCTTTAGTCATAAGCTCCTTAACTTCAGCCCATGTTAATGCTAGAGCAGTTTCAGTTCCACGGGTTCGTTTCTCTCCGTTCCACCAAGTAAGTGCGCGTTTCTGAAGAACACTTGTGGCATACCGGACTTTCAGATTTTCAGGGCATTCGCTGTTTAGGAAAGTGTTCTCGATGCTTTCGAACCACTGTAGTAATCCAGTAGCTCCTTCAGTTCCACCGAACTTAGTGGGGTTGCAAGAACTGAAATGTTTGTAAGTACAAGTTCGGGGAGGGTTTGGTGCAGTTGGGTTTTGAACAACATTGTTGCTTTGGTTCAAATGGGTAAGTAGAGTTGGGATGACCGCGGTAACTTCACGTGCTACAATAGCAGCAATCTTACGGCCAGAGTTTCTAGACCGTGAACGGATTTGACGAGAAGACATTCTGACATATCATTAAGATATTTTATGAGAATTGGATAATATGAGCTATGAAAACGACAATCGGGAATTTGGCATAATAACAATGATATGTTCCGAGTGTAATCGTTTGATTCGTAAATCAAAGCGAATACGTTGACTAATCAAAGTATTTGTGTCCACCACAACCTTATCGAGGACATGCGTACCTATAAGCGAATACTCATCTCGAGGGTTCCCAGGTAAGGTAATCAAGTTGTATGAATACCTTGCCTAGACAGAACACCTTAAGATACAGGTATCCCACTCTTCCAGCATTGCATGTTCTCGGTCGTGTGACACGGACTTTGACGAGATTTGAAAACCATGAATAACAATCGAGTTTTGGAGTTTGAAATCACTTGAATTAGACACATAATGCCTTAGAATATGATCTGAGAATTTGTATGTGCATTGATAGGAATCAAAGTATAAGAAGAATCACATAAGGCATATAATCACATAATCAAGTATAAACATATAAGGCACATAAAATCCTATCTAAGCATGTAAAATACATGAGAGGACTCATGTGTAAGGGTTCTTAGTTATAGTCTAGGTCATTCCATTTCTAATAACCTAATTCCCTATAACCATGGCTCTGATACCAATCTGTCACACCCCGACCGACGGCGGAATCATCGGAGCGGACGAGGGAATGATTGATTGTTCATAACTTATGATTGTCTAATAGTGAAAATAATATTAAAATCAGATTACAGGATAACATGAATTTTACAGATACAAATACAACAGTTAAAATCACAAATAATAATTGTCTTTTGTTTTGACTAAGTCCAGGTCTTATATGAGCATGTAGAAGTCCACTAACTTGCTTAACCTGAAATCATGTGAGAAAATAAAGTCAGCTAACGAATTAGCTGGTGAGTAGTCATAGTTTTAAGTATACATATAGATTGATTGATTGATTGAGAATAATCCAATTCACAAGGTAACGTTAAGACTTATATTGCAATAGTAAAGCATATAGATAAACCGACACAATAACAACCCCTTGACTTGACACTTGCATATAATAGACTCCACACATAAACCATAGATTTACTCCTGCCTCTGGCACAATCACCACTCGACTATTCATATGGGGTGGGTTTGTATAATCACCACTCGTAAGCCATGTGGGGTGGATTATCCCAAACCAGTAGATCTACCATTGATACCAGGATTGATTGATTGAATTAGGGTTTTACTGTCGTCCAGTTTATCACAGTATGTTCACGTAATTGCAAGTAATAACATAACCTGTCTTGAATTGAATTGAAAATGAAATAACAATAGAATATCATGTTAGAATATATTGTATCACATGATTTCCCCCAAATAGGAAATGATATAAAAAGGGGATATGAATACTCACTTGATTGATGAGATTGGATTTTGATCGTGATAGGTTAGACACCTGTGATTTCCTTATGGTTAACCTAAGGAACGGTGTCTCGAATTAGAATGATAATAATGTGAAAATTTGGGAATAAATTAGGGTTTCCATTTGATTTTGAATATAAACTAATTTATTTAGTTAAAAATGTTTGAAATAATTAAAGTGAATTTATTGAAAATGATTTTGTTTAAA
Source organism: Flaveria linearis (assembly GCA_024085815.1). Lineage (NCBI taxonomy): Eukaryota > Viridiplantae > Streptophyta > Magnoliopsida > Asterales > Asteraceae > Flaveria > Flaveria linearis. Next base: position 27,817,147 of record CM044002.1, read on the forward strand.
ATTTAAAATAACCGTATCAGTTTACGTATCTGTTTGATTTATTGTGGAAATGTGGAAAAATAAATAATTAATTTTATTAATTAATTATCACATAATTAATTAATATGTTTAATTATTATTAAAAGAAATGAAATTGTTGTTTGAAATGATTAAATATAAAAATTTATATATTTAATCATTATTTAAACAATAATAAATATTATGTGAAATAATTAAAATTAATATAGTATCGAATAATAATTTAATAAATTAAATTATTATTAGTAGTTCACTTTTGTTTAATTAATTTTGTTTTATTTGTAGTTTTATTTATTTAAAACATTTAATAAAAATAGATAAAATGTTAAAATAGATTCCAGAAAAATCATTTAATTGTTTAAATATTTTTAATGATTTAAAAATATTTTTTATGATTTTTAGAATTTTTTTGGAATTTTAAAGGCTTTTAAAACCTTAAAAAAATGTTTAAAAATAACAGAGGTGGCCCGGGGTCGAACCCGGGACCTCCTGGATAACATGGGGCGCGGGTACCAGCAGGCCAAAGCCTGATCAGCGAACATAACCCAGGATTTAATTCATTTAAACCAAACCAAACAAATCCCCAAATTCATTTCGTGCCCTAGATCGATCCTTGCCCAAATTGACCATCAAATCAAGATTGTTTACGAACAAGATCATGGGGCTTTTGTTCCCCATGGAAAACCAAATATGTAGGTATGTTTAATTACATGGATAGCGTTCGGTTCGAAGCTTACCAAATGAAGAACAGGTCGCGACTCGTGGGGTATTCGTTTGATGATCAAACCATAACCATAATCAAATTAAACTTGTGGGGAGCTTCGAATGGTGATCAAGATGAAAAGCCCTATGGTAATTTTGCTTAAAATCGATCGGAAGTGGGGTTTTGAGTAGGTTGCAGGTCGACGGGTTAGAGGGTGATCGAACTCGATGTGTGTGTGTGTTTTAGATGAATTTGAGAGTTGAGTTCGATTAGGAATGAAGAAATGATCGAGTTGGTAGCTTTAATTTGTTTATTATTGTTGTTTGAGTGTATTAGTGAGTTAGATTCGGATCCGAGATAAAAGTGAAATTATAACCGTTAATTTGTCGGATTTAACGCGTGTTTTCGTTGGATTCCACTTCGAATTGGATCCAAGAAACAATTCGGTCAAATTGTGGGGTTCGAAATCAAGTGTTTGGTCGTTTTGTGCCTCGCCGGAGCTTGCCGGAATCCTATGCCGGAGCTCGCCGGAAAATCGAGGTGTCGACGGGGTGGTGGCTGTGATTTTAAAAATATTTACACTTTGGGTCCCTGTGGTTTATAAGGTTTGTTATTTTGTGTTAAAACTTATGTTTTAAGTTTCATAAATTACCATTTAGCCCCTGGACCTTATTATTATAATTATTGTTATTATTATTATTGTAACATCCTGTATTTTGTGTTCATTTTATTATACCATTGTATAGCATCTTTAGTAAATCCTTTTTTTTTATACAATAATATAATAGATAATATTAATAATAATAATAATAATGATAATAGATAATATAATAATAATAATAATAATAATAATAATAATAATAATAATAATAAATAACAATAATAATAATAATAATAATAATAATAATAATAATAACAATAATAATAATAATAATAATAATAATAATAAAAATAATAATAATAATAATAATAATAATGAATTAAAGTGCAGGGGGTCATTTTGTCATTTGTAAACTTTAAATGAAAGTTCATGGCATGAAATAATAAAATTTGAAAGAGCAGGGGCCATTTGTGTAATTTAACCAAACTTAACCCATTCACCTCTTCTCTCTCCCCGTAATCCCGGTAACCATCGGCCGGAGCTCCGGCCGAGCTCCGGCGAGTTCCAAAAACCCCATTTCAAGCGCGATTTGACCCAATTAAACGGCCTAACCCCTTCGACAATGGGTTTCGAACCCAAACCCACTCGAAATTGAGGTTCCCGCTCGTACAAACTTTCCAAATCAAAAACCGAATCAAAGTTTAAAAATTTCGAATCAAATCATGTGTAATTTCACAAATTAAACCAAATCAATCACACCTAAAGCTAATACGCGGTTTAACAAATCAATCCATCCCCTAATCACGCGTCATAACAACTCGAATCTCTCAATTTTAGTAAACCCGAACGCGTTTTCAAAATCGAATGGGTTATGCTCGAACCTGTTAAATCAAGTCTATAAATTGTGGGCTTTCGATCCATTTTGAAGTTCTTGAACTCCCTGAAACCTCAATTGCACCATAAACCTCTCGAATCAAAAGCCCCAAATTCAAGAACACCCGAAACCTAAACCGCACTCGAAACCATCTTTTATCTCATCAAAACAGGTAATCCAAACCTGTATTCTACTCGTTTTTGATCAAGGATCAAAAGCCCTATGACGATTTAGGTGATTAACACCGAATCGAGGGTCAATTTTGATCCGGTTGAACCTAGGGTTCATAAGAAAAGGGAAAACCTGGGCGCTTGTGTATAAGTTTAAAACAAACCAGTGTGAACCAAGGCCACGGCCCTGGTTCACTGGTTCCTGCGTCTCTTGTAAACAGGGAGGCCCCGGGTTCGACCCCGGGCAGCCCCCTCCCCTGTTTCTTTTTTTTATTTTTCTTCTTTTCTTTATTTCTTGTTATTTATTAAACCTTTTTAAATTCTGAAAATTTCTAAAATTTATTTTATAAAATGCAGATTATTTTTCTGTTGTTTAATTTATTTTATGACTAAATTAATTTTGTTTTTATAAAATACTTTAGTATTTATAAATACATTATTTTAGTCTTAAAAATACGAAAGAAATGAGTAAACATAATACTTGTAAATATATATATATATTTTTAAATAATTAAATTGTTTAGTTATTTATACATATATATATATTTATATATTGTTCTTTTAGTAATTAAATCACTTATTATGATTATACAATGTTATAATTATATACATATAATTAAACAATTTAATTGTTTAGCTACTTATATATATATATATATATATATATATATATTTATACATAGTTCTTTTAATAGCTAAATCATTTATATTGATTATGATTATACAATATTATAATTGTTTAGTATATATAAATATTTATATATACATTCAAACAATTTAATTGTTTAGTTACTTATATATATATACATATATTTATACATAGTTCTTTTAAATAGTTAAATCATCTATATTGATCATTTTACACAACATTATAATTGTTTATTATATATATTTATATGTATATTCAAACAATTAAATTGTTTGATTACTTATACTTATAATATATATATATTTGTATATAGTCCCTCGTAATAGCTAAATCACTCATTATAATTATTATATACAAACCTTAAAAATCGGTTTTAACGTACAATTTAATCAAAGTTGTATTTATTATTTCTTTTACGCGCTAACAATTGATTATACCAAGTATAATCCATTCGTTCCATTTAACGATCACGTTATTAACATGTAATAAATACGAATAATTATTAAATCATATTAGATCTACAATTAATCATCAAACAAATTATAACGCGCTACTTTATTTCGTTTAGGTGCGTTGTGACGTTTGTGTTGGAATTCTTATTCGTGGTTATTCTTATTTCACCTACAAGTCTTCTTTATTAAACAAGTGAGTTCTTATGCCCCGCTTTACGATTATTTCACATCTTTCGGGGTGAAACATGTTGCTTATACAAACTTACACATACACGTTTTGATACTTATTTCACACGTGCAATTCTTACATAGTCGTGGTTGTTTGGATATGTTTAGTATTATACGAGATGTGACATACGTGTGCAATCATTAACTATTGCTAGCCTAGCGAAGTCTTAGATCTTTGGGCCTGACAAGCCTATTTGGTGCTAAAGTCGATGTATTGCCGACTCCTAGGAGCCGTATGCTTGTGCACTAGGGAACCAAATACACTTAGCTAATCATGCTTATTCATATTATTCAGTCGAGGCTTGATTGTAACTATGCATGTTCTATATACTTGCTATCTTGTGACCATTGACTAGAATTGCCACATTTTGTATACTTATTGTATTTAAAACCATGAGAATTCACCAACTAGTTAGTTGACTTTATTTTCAACATGTTTCAGGTAATGTGCAAGCTTAGCAATGATTGAAGGAATGCATAAACCTAGATCATGGACCTAGGTTTAATAAAGACGATTGAATTCTTGTTTTTGTTTGATTTATTTTGAGACATTGATGTATGTGGTGATTGAAAACAATTGATTAATGGCATTTCATACTTTAACATAGCGTTATGTGGCTGTGAACAATCTTAACCCTCGCACCTCGACGTTTCCGCCGTCAAGGTTGGGGTGTGACAGATTGGTATCAGAGCCCATAACTATAGGGATTTAGGTTATTAGAAATGGTGACCTAGGCTATAGTTTATGCATGACCCTTATAGAATAGTATTCTTATGAATACATACTTATTGTTTGCATGCTGCCTAACGCTATGCCTTATTATGTGCAATGTGATGCCTTAGCATAGGTGCCTTTCTACATGATTACATATTGTTACCCGTCTCCCCTAGACTTATCTTAAACGTTAATTCTCCCCGACAGTTACTATTTCTTAAACTTATTCTCGTCTCCAAGTAGAATCTATTGATAGGAATTCTTTAGACTTTATGTCTAATCTTGTAAATATCCCATCAAGATTTTTGATTTCATAAACCAAAGAACTAGTGTGGTACATAGACACCTGTATTCTGGATTTTCTGGCAAAAGGCCCTCGGGCTAAGGCAAGCGTATACGTATAATCTCATTGAGGGAACCGTTACGCTACCTGGGGATTTCCGGGATAAGTGATAAACTATGACCAACATACACGAGTTTCTGAGGCGAATGGGTCAATTCATCTTGACGTGTCAACGTTTCCAAATGGTGATGCGTCACCAAACGGAATCATTCTGTATAATTTATGATCCTTACCTTAATTGCCTACCCATATTATCCTTTAACCGATCCTAACCCAATTTGTATTTTTCCAGCATGTCTCGTTTTCACGGAAACCGAGGAAGATCCGGCCGTAAGCTTGCTGCCATGATTGCTCGGCAAATGGCTGCGGTCATCCCGACCATGGTGGCTGAACTCAGCAGCACTATGATCGCAAACGTCACGAACAATAGCAATGGTCAAGGGGAGAATAGTGCAAACCAACGGCGTAACACCCAGTCTTGCACCTTCAAGCATTTCAGTTCGTGTAAGCCTCCCAGTTATAGTGGCAAGGAAGGTGCCACCGGTCTCTTAGAGTGGTTTGAAGGGATGGAGAACACCTTCGTCAACTGTGAGTGCCCCGAAGCACTCAAAGTGAGGTATGCCACCAGTATGCTACAACAACGGGCCTTAACATGGTGGAACAGTGAAAAGAGGAACCGAGGCCCCGATGCAATCTTGGCTTTAACTTGGGAGGAATTCAAAAACATAGCCATAGCCAAGTTTTGCCCGAGGAGTGAAATCCAGAAACTAGAGGAGGAATTCTGGAATTTGAAACAGGATGGCGGGAACCATCTGGCGTATTCTACCCGTCATCACGAACTAAGCATACTGCTGCCACACATGGTGGATACTGTTTCCCGAAACGTGGAAAAATTTATTAAGGGTGTGCCGCCTCAGATTCAGGATGCCGTTGTGGGTAGCCGGCCCGCAACCTTGGAAGAAGCTATCACCATCACTGCCCAATTGACGGAGAACCACATCCGAGCGGGCACCATGTCTGCAAAGGGTGCCAAGAAGACTGAGAAGACGACCCCCGAGGAGGTTAAGGAGGTCAAGCCTGATAACAAGAAACGGAAGTTTGTACCAGCACGGAACTACGCCGTGGCTGCTCCTAAACCGCCCCAAAGACAGTGTACTACCGGGGCTACACCGGCAGCACAAGTGCCCGTGGCAAGGGCTTATGCGGGCCCTCTACCTATGTGTAACACGTGTAGGTATCACCATCCGGGCAATCTTCCGTGTCGCATCTGCACACTATGTGGCAAGTACGGGCACCTTGTGGCAACGTGTCGCCGAGCATTGGGGAACGCAGTGACGGAAACAAATCGGGTCTGCTACAACTGTGGAGAACCAGGTCACTACCGACCCCAGTGCCCTCGTCTTGTGGGCAATGTTCCACAAGCTCGTGGACGTGCTTTCAACATCAACGCGAACCAAGCCCAAGCGAACAACGAGGTGGTGAACGGTACGTAAAAATTGCAACCCTATCCCTATAGAATTTCTCTTAAAATTCCTTACTTGTGTCCTTAAGTGCCTTTAAAACCTATACAGGTATGTTTCTTATTAATGACACCTATGCATACGTATTATTTGATTCGGGCGCGGCGCCGATAGAAGTTTCGTTTCCTTAGAGTTCGAGCCGACACTTTCTAAACCTCGCTCAAATCTAGAGAGACCTCTCACCGTCGAAGTTGCTGATGGAGAACCCATCACCGTCGACGTGGTTATCCGCGATTGTCTATTGTGTCTCGATGACCATAAATTTCTTATCGACCTTATTCCAATGAAACTTGGAAGTTTCGACGTTATTATTGGCATGGATTGGTTATCTAAGAACCATGCCGAGATCATTTGTTTCGAGAAGTGCATACGCATGCCCTTACCCTCCGGGGACACGATGAAGGTGTTCGGTGAACGGTCCTCCAAAGGACTCAAGCTTATGTCATGTACTAAGGCTCAGAAATGCCTAAGTAAGAGTTATCCGGCATTCTTGGCATATGTAGTCAACACCAAAGCCAAGGAGAAGGAACTCAAAGATGTTCCAGTTGTACGAGAATTCCCTGAGGTCTTTCCCGATGATCTTAGCGGGTTACCTCCCGTACGCGAAGTAGAATTTAAAATCGACTTGATTCCGGGAGCAAGCCCGCGGCTAAATCACCTTACCGACTCGCACCATCGGAAATGCAAGAACTCTCTAGCCAACTCCAGGAATTATCCGAGAAGGGGTTTATCCGCCCTAGTTCTTCTCCTTGGGGTGCACCTGTCTTATTTGTGAAAAGAAAGATGGGTCTTTCCGCATGTGTATCGATTACCGGGAGCTCAACAAGCTGACCATCAAGAACCGGTATCCTCTTCCACGTGTCGACGATCTTTTCGACCAACTTCAAGGGGCTGCAATCTTTTCAAAAATCGACTTGCGTTCGGGTTATCATCAACTGCGAGTCCATGACGACGATATCCCAAAGACTGCATTCCGCACCCGGTATGGGCATTACGAGTTCATGGTTATGCCTTTCGGCTTAACCAATGCTCCAGCGGTCTTCATGGATCTTATGAATCGGGTGTGCAAGCCATACCTAGACAAGTTCGTCATCGTTTTCATTGACGACATTCTTATTTATTCCAAGTCTCGCTCCGATCATGAACTTCATCTCCGTCAAATCCTCGAACTGTTGAAGAAGGAACAACTGTACGCGAAATTCTCGAAATGTGAGTTTTGGCTTGAAGAAGTACAGTTCCTAGGGCACGTGGTGAATAGTCAAGGAATTCACGTCGACCCTGCGAAGGTCGAAGCCGTAAAGAGTTGGAGTGCTCCCACAACTCCGACGGAAGTTCGATCGTTTCTTGGCCTAGCAGGGTATTACCGGCGATTTATTGCCAACTTCTCAAAAATCGCAAAGCCACTCACGTCCTTGACTCAGAAGAACAAGCCTTTCGAGTGGAAAGCCGAGCAAGAAGAGGCGTTTGAGACATTGAAGCACAAGTTGTGCAATGCCCCTATTCTGACGCTACCGGATGGAAATGACGACTTCACGGTATACTGCGACGCGTCGAAACAAGGCCTTGGTTGTGTTCTCATGCAACGGGGAAAGGTCATCGCATATGCCTCGAGACAATTGAAGGTTCACGAGGTAAATTATACGACGCACGATCTCGAGCTCGGAGCGGTGGTCTTTGCTTTGAAAATCTGGAGACACTATCTATACGGCACGCAATGTATAGTCTACACGGACCACAAGAGCCTCCAACACGTTTTCAATCAGAAGGACCTCAATATGAGGCAACGTCGTTGGTTGGAACTAATTAGCGACTACGATTGTGATATCCGCTACCATCCCGGCAAGGCAAATGTCGTAGCCGATGCATTGAGTCGAAAGACGCATCAAAAGATGGTTTCCGTTCAAGAGATTCGCGACCGACGCCAATGGCTCGATACATTGGGAGAGTTTGATACTGAAGTCCGACTCGATGTCAGCAATGCTACGGTGTTATTGCAGAACTTAAGGATCGATTGTGACATCGAGGCGAGTATTCGAGAAGCACAGCAAGCGGTGCAAACCGAAGGGAGTATGAAGGAAGAGCTCGAGCCAAATCTCTTAGCCCAATTAGAAACGAGAGCCAATGGGCTAATGTATTTCGCAAACTGAATCTGGATCCCCAAACGCAATAACCTTCGGGCTTCTATCATGAACGAAGCACATCGGACTCGTTATTCTATTCACCCGGGCTCCGATAAGATGTACATGGACTTACGGAGTCAATATTGGTGGCCCGGAATGAAACGAGACATAGCAACCTATGTTGCTAAGTGCCTTACATGCACGAAGGTTAAAGCGGAGCATCAACGTCCAAGTGGATTACTTGAACAACCCGAAATTCCCATGTGGAAGTGGGAACATATATCCATGGACTTCATAACCAAGTTACCTCGGACATCTCGCGGGCACGATAGCATATGGGTAATTGTCGACCGATTGACTAAGTCGGCACATTTCATACCCATACGCGACACATATAAGACATCAAGGTTAGCCCGGATTTACATCGACGAGATCGTAAGCCGCCATGGTGTGCCTCTTCACATTATATCCGACCGAGACGCTCGATTCACTTCTCACTTTTGGTCTACTATGCAAGAACTTCTGGGTACCCAATTGGATTTAAGCACGGCTTACCATCCCCAAACCGATGGCCAAACCGAGCGGACGATCCAAACCCTGGAAGACCTGTTACGTCTCTGTGTCCTTGATTTTGGGGGCGACTGGGATACGCACCTACCGCTCGCAGAATTCTCCTACAACAACAGTTACCACTCAAGCATCCAAATGGCACCGTTCGAAGCACTTTACGGTCGTAAGTGTCGTTCACCAATCTGCTGGACCGACGTTGGTGAGAATCTTATTACCGGTCCCGAGCTTATACAGGAGACGACCGATAAAGTCGCCATCATCCGCAAGAACCTGGAAGTGGCAAGGAGTCGACAGAAAAGCTACGCTGATAAACGTCGAAAGCCACTGGAATTCCAAGTTGGGGAGATGGTCCTTCTCAAGGTCTCACCGTGGAAGGGTGTGGTTCGCTTTGGAAGGAAAGGCAAGTTAGCTCCTAGGTTTGTAGGGCCTTTCAAGGTTTTGAAAAGGATCGGGAAAGTGGCCTACAAACTAGAACTACCCTCCGACCTTAGTGGAATTCACCCTGTCTTCCACGTCTCGAATCTGAGGAAGTGTCTGGCCGACGATAATTTGCATGTGCCATTGGAAGACATTCAGATCGACGAGTCACTACACTTCGTTGAAAAACCCGTCGAAATCATGGATCGCATTATGAAGAAGACTAGGACCTCTACGACCCCAATCGTAAAGGTTCGATGGGAGAACAAACGAGGAGCGGAATTCACTTGGGAGCGTGAAGAACATATGAAGAAGACTTACCCTTACTTATTCTTGTAACCCTTTTTGATTCTTAATTTCGGGACGAAATTCTTTTAAGTTGGGGAGACTGTAACATCCTGTATTTTTGTGTTCATTTTATTATACCATTGTATAGCATCTTTAGTAAATCCTTTTTTTTTATACAATAATAATAATAGATAATATTAATAATAATAATAATAATGAATAGATAATAATAATAATAATAATAATAATAATAATAATAATAATAAATAACAATAATAATAATAATAATAATAATAATAATAATAACAATAATAATAATAATAATAATAATAATAAAAAAAAAAATAATAATAATAATAATAATAATGAATTAAAGTGCAGGGGGTCATTTTGTCATTTTGTAAACTTTAAATGAAAGTTCATGGCATGAAATAATAAAATTTGAAAGAGCAGGGGCCATTTGTGTAATTTAACCAAACTTAACCCATTCACCTCTTCTCTCTCCCCGTAATCCCGGTAACCATCGGCCGGAGCTCCGGCCGAGCTCCGGCGAGTTCCAAAACCCCATTTCAAGCGCGATTTGACCCAATTAAACGGCCTAACCCCTTCGACAATGGGTTTCGAACCCAAACCCACTCGAAATTGAGGTTCCCGCTCGTACAAACTTTCCAAATCAAAAACCGAATCAAAGTTTTAAAAATTTCGAATCAAATCATGTGTAATTTCACAAATTAAACCAAATCAATCACACCTAAAGCTAATACGCGGTTTAACAAATCAATCCATCCCCTAATCACGCGTCATAACAACTCGAATCTCTCAATTTTAGTAAACCCGAACGCGTTTTCAAAATCGAATGGGTTATGCTCGAACCTGTTAAATCAAGTCTATAAATTGTGGGCTTTCGATCCATTTTGAAGTTCTTGAACTCCCTGAAACCTCAATTGCACCATAAACCTCTCGAATCAAAAGCCCCAAATTCAAGAACACCCGAAACCTAAACCGCACTCGAAACCATCTTTTATCTCATCAAAACAGGTAATCCAAACCTGTATTCTACTCGTTTTTGATCAAGGATCAAAAGCCCTATGACGATTTAGGTGATTAACACCGAATCGAGGGTCAATTTTGATCCGGTTGAACCTAGGGTTCATAAGAAAAGGGGAAACCTGGGCGCTTGTGTATAAGTTTAAAACAAACCAGTGTGAACCAAGGCCACGGCCCTGGTTCACTGGTTCCTGCGTCTCTTGTAAACAGGGAGGCCCCGGGTTCGACCCCGGGCAGCCCCCTCCCCTGTTTCTTTTTTTTATTTTTCTTCTTTTCTTTATTTCTTGTTATTTATTAAACCTTTTTAAATTCTGAAAATTTCTAAAATTATTTTATAAAATGCAGATTATTTTTCTGTTGTTTAATTTATTTTATGACTAAATTAATTTTGTTTTTATAAAATACTTTAGTATTTATAAATACATTATTTTAGTCTTAAAAATACGAAAGAAATGAGTAAACATAATACTTGTAAATATATATATATTTTTAAATAATTAAATTGTTTAGTTATTTATACATATATATATATATTTATATATTGTTCTTTTAGTAATTAAATCACTTATTATGATTATACAATGTTATAATTATATACATATAATTAAACAATTTAATTGTTTAGCTACTATATATATATATATATATATATATATATTTATACATAGTTCTTTTAATAGCTAAATCATTTATATTGATTATGATTATACAATATTATAATTGTTTAGTATATATAAATATTTATATATACATTCAAACAATTTAATTGTTTAGTTACTTATATATATATATACATATATTTATACATAGTTCTTTTAAATAGTTAAATCATCTATATTGATCATTTTACACAACATTATAATTGTTTATTATATATATTTATATGTATATTCAAACAATTAAATTGTTTGATTACTTATACTTATAAATATATATATATTGTATATAGTCCCTCGTAATAGCTAAATCACTCATTATAATTATTATATACAAACCTTAAAAATCGGTTTAACGTACAATTTAATCAAAGTTGTATTTATTATTTTCTTTTACGCGCTAACAATTGATTATACCAAGTATAATCCATTCGTTCCATTTAACCGATCACGTTATTAACATGTAATAAATACGAATAATTATTAAATCATATTAGATCTACAATTAATCATCAAACAAATTATAACGCGCTACTTTATTTCGTTTAGGTGCGTTGTGACGTTTGTGTTGGAATTCTTATTCGTGGTTATTCTTATTTCACCTACAAGTCTTCTTTATTAAACAAGTGAGTTCTTATGCCCCGCTTTACGATTATTTCACATCTTTCGGGGTGAAACATGTTGCTTATACAAACTTACACATACACGTTTTGATACTTATTTCACACGTGCAATTCTTACATAGTCGTGGTTGTTTGGATATGTTTAGTATTATACGAGATGTGACATACGTGTGCAATCATAACTATTGCTAGCCTAGCGAAGTCTTAGATCTTTGGGCCTGACAAGCCTATTTGGTGCTAAAGTCGATGTATTGCCGACTCCTAGGAGCCGTATGCTTGTGCACTAGGGAACCAAATACACTTAGCTAATCATGCTTATTCATATTATTCAGTCGAGGCTTGATTGTAACTATGCATGTTCTATATACTTGCTATCTTGTGACCATTGACTAGAATTGCCACATTTTGTATACTTATTGTATTTAAACCATGAGAATTCACCAACTAGTTAGTTGACTTTATTTTCAACATGTTTCAGGTAATGTGCAAGCTTAGCAATGATTGAAGGAATGCATAAACCTAGATCATGGACCTAGGTTTAATAAAGACGATTGAATTCTTGTTTTTGTTTGATTTATTTTGAGACATTGATGTATGTGGTGATTGAAAACAATTGATTAATGCATTTCATACTTTAACATAGCGTTATGTGGCTGTGAACAATCTAACCCTCGCACCTCGACGTTTCCGCCGTCAAGGTTGGGGTGTGACATTATTATTATTATTATTATTATTATTATTATTATTATTATTATTTTTTGATTATTATTATTATCTTATAAGTGTTGTAATATCAACATTCTAACAAATTAATATGTATATTTATTTATACATATATTTTAATATATATATATTTATATATATATATATATATATATATATTTTACTGAAATACGCGATGTTACACATATAGTATGATGTTATACCTTTTTTCTCATTTCTCCATCGGTAATCAGTCCAGTATTGAGTTAATACCATGCTCCGCATATCAATGCTGATTAGTAGCCAGTCAGTTTTCCCGATCCATAAAGGAAGGTAAACAGTGTCAACCTCCCAAATGGGGGATATGGTGATTTTCTTCCCGCCATATCAATGGCGGTTTGAGGGTTTTCATTTCTCATTTTATCATAAAAACAAGGTGGTAAGACTGTCCAACATACATTTGCACTTGGGTTTTTTAAGAGCTTTGACTGTCTTTTACGCATAAGTCTTACAGTCCATGCTTCAAGGTGCTGCACAGTAAGAATTTAAAAGGTAATACATTATTCATTTACTATGTGGTACCATGAATATAAAGGTAATACATCTTACCGTGTCCGTAAGTGAACGATTTGAATGACAACCTAATAGGGAACCCCAAAAATCTTTGTCTAGTTTTTTGCTAATGAAACTAGTATAGCAAAATGGTGCATCTCCGTTAGTATAAAATCTACGACATCTTTAGACCAGTTTATGGACTCGTCGATAGAAACATCAAAGATTTTTTGGGTGTTTCATTTTGTGCTTCATTTTGACCTTAATTTTGATGGGGATTCTCTGAAGATGATGCCGGAGTTTTTGACACGGATTGCCTCTTTAAACGTCTCCATACCAAATCTGTAACTCTTGCCGTCTTTGGTGGAGGTTGAGAACAGTAAAAACCGTCTTCATTATTTGCTATTTTTTGTAGTTGATAATGAGATGATGTTGTTTGAAGGGTTCTTGAAGGGTATTTATAGACTTTAAGGGTATATTTATTTTATTATAATTTATTTTATTAAAGTAAAAGTATATTTATTTTTATTATTATTTAAGCAAAAGTATATTTATGAATTGAGTTGCAACTTGCATTAATATAAATTGTCTTCTTACGGTGAAAATGCATAATGCAAACATGTGAATATGCAGACATGTGATCATGTCATAATGGAGTTGCATAATTCAAACATGTCACATGTGATACTGAAAATTTGCAGATACTGATACTGTTTTTCCCTCTGCAAGTAGTCATAATGGAAATGCAGACTTGCATGTGATACTGAAAATTTGCAGACATTTAACTTTGCAGACATTTGCAGTCTTGCATGTGATAATGTTGCATAATGGAGACATGTGATAATGCAGACTTGCATGTCATCATTTACTTTTAAAATTTATTAAGTAACATATATTATATATATATATACTAGAAATATACTAAATAATTACTAAGTAAAAGTATATTTATTTTTATTATAATTTATTTTTATTATTATTTAAGCAAAAGTATATTTATTTTTATTATAATTTATTTTTATTAAAGTAAAAGTATATTTATTTTTATTATAATTAAAGTAAAAATATATTTATTTGCATTATAAATATGAAGAAACATGCATCATCTCAAACACCAACTTCATCTCAAACACCAACTTCATCTCAAGCATCGTCTCAAACACCAACCACATTCTCCAACATCATCTCAAGCATCATCTCAAACACCAACCACATTCTCCAACATCATCTCAAGCATCATCTCAAACACCAACTTCAAACTCATCTCAAAATGAATATGAACATGCATCTCAACCCGGGTCCAAGGATGAAAGTCTGTTGTACCTGGGAGCCGAACACCGGGCCAGAAAGTTGTTTCTGAATCCACAAGAGGGGACAACTGTACACTTGATTTTAAGCGTGGAGACGGTTCATTTTGGGAGCTGATTTCTGACGAACACATTACTCTAACGGGTAAAGTTTTAAAGTAAATCCGTTTATTTGGTTTTGGCGGTGTTGTACGATGTGCCTATAGGAGAATTGATAGGGCGTTGATAGAAGCACTGGTTGAAAGGTGGCGGCCCGAAACGAACACGTTTCACCTGCCTTTTGGTGAGGCCACTGTAACGTTGGAGGATGTTAACGTTCTATGGGGGTTGCCCATCGAGGGCGTGGCATTAGTTGGAGCCGAGGGTTCATACAACGAGGAAGAACGCAGGCATATGTGCATAAATTACTTTGGTTTTGATCCAAAACCAACTGATTTTAAAAATCATATGCTGAAACTCAGTACCTTGTTAACGTTTATGTTAGATTACCCAATAACTGATGAATCAACAGATCAAGAATGTATGCAGCGTGCACGTTGTATTTGCCTAATAATGATTACTAACAATGTATTAGCAGATACGAATAATGGGTACGCATCATTACATTTATTAAGTCATTTGACTGACATTACTGTTAGTGGGCAAATCAGTTGGGGTGCTGCTGCCCTAGCGTCTCTATATAGAGAACTCTATAAGGCAACCAGGCCAAATACAAAGGCAGTGGACGGCCCAATGTCACTGCTACAAATATGGGCATGGACCCGGATACGCCCGTTAGCACCCACAATTGTCAATCAACAAATAGATTGGAAAAAACCATATGGTGCAAGGTAAATATATACTATTGTAATACTTAAATATATATTATTATTCTAATACTTGTCATTGTCTTCGTGAAGGTGGGCGGAGCATGCTATTAGCAACACAGATACTCCTTCGCACGTTATAAAGGCACATCGTACAACATTACAAAATCTCCGAGAGGCCGATGTATTTTTTCTTTAACATAATGATTTTATAAATCAATGTTAAATAATAAATATTAACAGATTTTTATTTTTACAGTTTGATTGGATGCCTTATCAAAACGTGATGCGAAGACTCCCTGAAATGTGCAAAACAGGCATAAGCAGTTGGAAGTCACAATGTTTTTTACTTTATTGGAACATTGTTGAATATCATCCGGTGGAAAGGGTGATGAGGCAGTTTGGATTTCTTCAGGAAGTCCCTGCCCCATTCCCCGTTTCACGTCAAGTGCTTAACAAACTCCGTAAAACAATACGGAAAGGGAGGTTAGAAACAGACTGGTCTGTTCATCACGCAGCGTATGTCGACAATTGGAACCATAGACACGAAAATGTTGTGGAAGGTGTGCCCACCAACATGCCTACGACACACCATACTTACAATGATTGGTTTCATCGGCATACTGTTTTGTATATAAAAGACCCGAGGCACGTCCCGGGTGTTGTCCATGCTGGATTTGATGATCACGGTGGAGCTGCAAGATTCTTGGTAAGTATAATTACTAATGTACAATTAAATTTAATAAATAAGTAATGTGTATAGTTAATTATTTGGTTTTGCAGGTGGATGGATTAGGCTTCATAGGTCAAGAAGCAATCAGGATGCGAAACATGGGCCCTGATCATTACTACGAAAATTTTGGAGGGGTCCAAGGCATGGCTTCTCAACTGATTGGATTTTAATCAAATTGATCAGCCTACGTACATACAGACTAATGAACCAGATATGGGACTGGATAACACACTCCCCCAACGTGCTCCGCGTGGTCGGGGGCGCCGTGGTCGACAAAGAACACGGGTAAACTTCGTACCCAATGATGATGATGAGGGGGAGGGTACCCAACATTTTACAGGGGCAACACCCAACTATGGGGCGGGCACCTCCAATTTAACAGGGTCAACACCAAACTATGGGGCGGGCCCCTCCAATTTAACGGGGGCAACACCCAACTATGGGGAGGGTACATCATATGTTGGAGGTCCAACACTAGATTGGCAACCATGTTATCAGCCTTCATTTGAAAATGTTGGAGATGGATTATCAAACATTGAATTAGGTACCCAGTCGAATTTTAACAACAACGAACAAAACAACTGGGTATCCTCACTATTTGACAACACTCCCTCTGCTAATATGATTCCTGCGATGTACTCAGACCAGCCAGGGCTCTTTCAGAATTATGATTATACTGGTTTTAGTGTACAACAGCCGAGGTACCAACAATTAAGTCCAGTTCAAATGAGCTTGGACCTACAGCTTAGTCAACCCGAAGGCTTCAGTCAACCAAATGATAATGACCCCGAAGATCCAGCAACAAGACGCGTACAACCACCCAGACATCCAAAGCCAGTTGGTTGTGGCACCGGTGGCTGTCTGATCCGTTATCCGCATAGGCATTAAAACAATATTCAAATATATTGTTTTATTAAATATATTAATATATATATGTGCAATAATGGAGTTGCATGTGTAATAAATATATTGTCTTCTTATGAATTGTCTTCTTACGGTGGAAGTAGTGATCATGTCATATGAATTGTCTTCTTATGTCATATGTGATACTGAAAATTTGCAGATACTGATACTGAAAATTTGCATAATGGAGTTGCATGTCACATGTGATCATGTCATAATGGAGTTGCATAATGCAAAAATATCACATGTGATACTGAAAATTTGCAGATACTTATATTGTTTTTTCCCTCTGTAAGTAGTCATAATGGAAATGCAGACTTGCATGTGATTTGCAGACATTTAACTTTGCAGACATTTGCAGTCTTGCATGTGATAATGTTGCATAATGGAGACATGTGATAATGCAGACTTGCATCTCATCATTTACTTTTAAAATTTATTAAGTAACATATATATATATACTAGATATATACTAAATAATTACTAAGTAAAACAATTTTAGTTTTAAATTTTTTTATTAATTCTAAATTTTTATTAAGTAATATTAAAGTGAGGGTTAAATTTAGCTTTAAAATTTAATAGTAACATATATATTATACTAGATATATACTAAATAATTACTAAGTAAAAAATTTTTAGTTTTAAATTTTTTATTAATTCTAAATTTTTATTAAGTAACATTAAAGTGAGGGTTAAATTTAGTTTTAAAATTTAATAAGTAACATATATATATATATTACTAGATATATACTAAATAATTACTAAGTAAAAAATTTTTAGTTTTAAAATTTTTTATTAATTCTAAATTTTATTAAGTAACATTAAAGTGAGGGTTAAATTTAGTTTTAAAATTTAATAAGTAACATATATATATATACTAGATATATACTAAATAATTACTAAGTAAAAAATTTTAGTTTTAATTTTTTTTTTAAATTTTAAATTTTTATCAACTAACATTAAAGTGAGGGTTAAATTTAGTTTTAATTTTAATAAGTAACATAAATATATACTAGATATATACTAAATAATTACTAAGTAAAAATATTTTAGTTTTAAAAATTTTACTAAATAATTACTAAGTAAAAAAAAGTGAGGGTTAATTTTAGTTTTAAAATTCTGTCCAATACTATATATTAAGAAATGAAACCATTGTATTGTTGGGTTAGTCACTCAGCTCAAGTGGCTGGGTGCAATGCATGTCACAGAAACGTCGAACCCGGCCAAACCAAATTTTTTTAAAGCCTAATCCGCTATTTCTAATAGCGGATTAGGACAATTTTTTTTTTACTTAATCCGCTATTAGAAATAGCGGATTAGGAGAAAAAATTTTTTTTTAAAAGGTAATCCGCTATTTGTAATAGCGGTTTACTTTTATTTTTTTTAAAACTTAACCATGGTTAATAAATACTCCTAATCCGCTATTACAAATAGCGGATTATATATAAAATAAAAAAAAATTCCAATTTTTGAAGATTGTCAGAGTGTCAGAATTTTTTTTAAAACATCTCCTAATCCGCTATTTGTAATAGCGGATATACCCTTTTCTTTTTTTTTTTTTGACTTCACCGATTACCTAATATTTTTTTTAATATATACTACTTTTAAAAAAAATTCGTACTTACTTAGCAAAAGCTAAATAAACAAACAAACATACCCAGTATATCCCACTCAATAGCAAAAGCTAATAAAAATATATTTTAAATATTTTCCGGAAAAGCACCCATAAACGGTTAAAGCTTCATGTACGTGACTGGACTGACGAAGGAACCCTACTCTTGTTTAATATTTAATATAATAATATTGTATTAATAGTTTATCAAACGTTTATGTTTTTTGTAATAGTTATATATATTTAGTATAAAATGACATGTCACTCCGAGTGACAAATTTTGATGTGAACTGGGACCTAAACTCTGATATATGTAGTGAAAGCATTTTAAAAGAAAATAATAATAATAATAATAATAATAATATTAAAATTTTTTGATGTGTTTCAAGTTGGTATCAGAGCACAGTTCGAGAGATTTAAGTATATAAAAGAAATACTTAGACTCGAACCATAACTGCTACTGATATGAAAACGAGAGGGTTCAATCTAGAAACGATCCAAGAAAGCGTATAAATAGGAAGTTTGTATTGGTGCTTCATGAAAACATATGAGAAAATATGTGTATACTGAAATTTGTATGTTTGAGATATGATATGATAGTTGGAAAATTATAATGAGTATAATATATTGTTCTCATACCTGGCCAGTATGAGGGTAAATATCATATCATTGTGAATTTCTAAAGATCATATTGTATTAAAAACGTCAAAGAGTAAGTGTGGGGATGGGGAGTATATATGCATAAAATGATGTGTATGTGTAGTATGTTATAAATGCATATATAGTACTTTTTGGCCTTAGATATATTGTTTGTCTTGATAATAAAGTATGGAGCATTAAGGCCTTATATAAATGCTTGCAGTATAGAAATCATTAGAATAAATATAACATGAAATAAATAAATTATTTAAAGAAATATGGTGGATGAAAGAGGGGAGAATGCTATACAAGGCGAGGGAAGTCGTAACACCGAAAAGCATGTAGATAATGCTTCAGAAAGATCAGTGTATTCATCTCGTCTTAATAAAAATACAACTTTGTACCTGAAGAAATTCGTAGACAGATTGCCATTGAAGTAGGAAAGGCATTTGAAGTCAATATCCCATATCTTCTAGCTGAAATGCAAAATTCTATTGGAATTATGCTAGAAGAAAAATTGAAAAAGAATGAAGTGGTCGTAGAAAAACCTACGAATAATATGGGAGCGACGTCAATAGCTGAAGTCGAAAAACGTCACCGCACGTATACAGATTTCATGGCATGTAAACCATTACAGTTTAAGGGTGAAATTGACCCTTTGGTGAGCCAAAGGTGGATAACAGCCATGGAGACTATTTTTGATACGTGTCATTATGACCCGTGTGATGAAGTGATGTTCACAACGAACCAGTTCTGTGAAAGAGCTAAAGACTAGTGGGATATGGTGAAGAAGGAGAAGGGGAGAGAAATAATTAGAAGTATGTCTTTTCTAAAACATTTCAGTCCTCGTGTTGTAATTGATCGTATCACTGAAGAACTTCTTCATATGCGTCACTGAAGAACTTCTTCATATGCGTCACTGAAGAACTTCTTCATATGCGTCAAGGCAACGAGACAGTGGATGAAATCTTTGGAATTTTCTACGATAAAGCAAAGTTTTGTCCATCGCTTTTCACTTCTGAAGAAATGTGGATGACTCGGTTCCATCTTATTTTTAAGACAGAAATTAGAGAATTTATTTCTCCATCAAAATGTGGAAGTCTTGAGGAACTTCTTAATTGGGCTCGTGAACGAGAGATGGAACTGAAGAGACAGAAAGAAAGAGACGGGAAGAGAAAGATTGATGTTATGGTTCCTGCAGTACCTGTAAAGAAAGTAAAGTTTATAAAGCCTGTAAAGAGTTCAGGCTCAATCAAAGAATACGGTAACTGTCACTTCTGTGGAAAGAGGCATCTTGGGGAATGTCGTTATAAGAACCCAATTTGTTATAAATGTGGGAAACCGGGGCATACCGCACCACAGTATATGAGCCCTGTAAACTTATGTTATAACTGCTATAAGCCGGGTCACATAAGAAATGATTGCCCAGAGTTGAATACCAGGGTTGCCAAAGCTGTGGAAGGATCGAGGGCCTTAGAGAACTTGAAACAGTTGGAAGCTCCAAAATCATGAGGTAGGGCTTTTCAAATTACTCCTGAAGAAGAAAAGGTTGAACCGGATGTCGTCACAGGTACCTTCCTAGTCAACTCCCTTCATGCATCTGTTTTATTTGATTCTGGAGCTAGTAGATCCTTTGTATCTATAAAGTTTGCCTGCCATAGTTCTTTTGTTAGAAGTAAGCTAGTAAATGTGTTAGAAGTTGACATTGCTAGTGATAAAAGTTTCGTCGTATCCGAAATATGTCGAAACTGTAAAGTAAATATTCAAGGAGAGAAATACGATATCGACTTAATTCTAATAGAGTTAAGGGAATTTGATGTGATTATTGGGATGGATTGGTTGTCCCAGCATCACGCGTCGATACTCTGCAATCGAAAGATTGTTCAATTTATGTCGCCAATGGGAGAACAAATCTGGATTTATGGAGAAAGAAAGAGCAACATAATTGTATGTTCAATGGCGAAAGCCAACAGTTACATACGACATGGACATCAAGCGTTTCTAGCCTACGTGGCTGATAAAGAAACGAAAGAAAGGAAACTTGATGAAGTCCCTGTAGTTAAAGAATTCCTAGACGTTTTTCCTGATTAGCTTCCCAGTATTCCAACAACAAGGGAAATCGAATTCAAAATCGATTTAGTTCCTAGAGCTAAACCTATGGCTAAATCGCCATATCGACTAGCACCAAACGAGATGAAGGAATTGATGTCTCAACTTTAAGACCTCTTGGATAAAGGCTTTATTCACCCAAGTGTTTCACCTTGGGGCGCGCCTATATTGTTTGTTAAAAAGAAAGACGATAGCATGCGAATGTGCATCGATTACCGTGAATTGAATAAGCTGACCATCAAGAATAGGTACCCTTGCCTAGAATTGATGATCTTTTCGACCAACTACAAGGTGCTAGCTGGTTCTCAAAGATCGATTTGAGGTCAGGTTACCATCAAGTTAAGGTACGAGAAGAAGATGTACCTAAGACAGCTTTTCGTACTCGTTATGGGCACTATGAATTCGTTGTGATGCCATTTGGTCTAACGAATGCTCCAGCAGTTTTCATGGATCTCATGAATCGAGTATGTAAACATATGCTTGATCGTTCTGTTATCGTCTTTATTGATGATATTCTTATCTATTCACGAACTGAAGAAGATCATGCTCAGCATCTTCGTGAAGTTCTCAATGTGCTAAGAAAAGAAAAGTTATATGCAAAATTTTCTAAATATGCATTCTGGCTTCGAGAAGTCCAATTCTTAGGTCATGTGGTAAATGCGGAGGGTATTTTGGTGGATCCCTCTAAAATAGAGACTATTATGAAATGGTCACCTCCTAAGACCCTAACTGAAGTCAGAAGCTTTCTGGGTTTAGCCGGCTATTATCGGCGTTTTATTCAGAATTTCTCGAAGATAGCTTCCCCGTTGACAAAGCTAACTCGGAAAAATTCCAAATTTGAATGGAATCCAGAACAAGAAAAGGCGTTCCAACTTTTGAAAGAAAAGTTAACTAAAGCTCCTGTTCTGGCACTACCGGAAGGAACTGAAGATTTCGTAGTTTATTCTGATGCCTCACGTGTTGGATTGGGTTGTGTGCTTATGCAAAGAGGAAAGGTAATAGCTTATGCTTCATGGCAATTGAAGTCACATGAAGCAAATTACCCAACCCATGATCTTGAATTGGCAGCGGTCGTATTTGCGTTAAAGATCTGGAGGCGTTACTTGTATGGAACAAAGTGCACTGTCTATACTGATCATAAAAGTCTAAAATATTTCTTTGACTGTGAAATACTTTATCATCGGGTAAAGCTAATGTTGTTACAGATGCTTTAAGCCGGAAGGAGAGTTACACTCCAATTAAAGTAAAGTCATATAAACTGATTGTGAATTCTGACTTGTTTGATCAAATTAGAGTTGCACAAGTGGAGGCATTAAAGAAGAAAATTTAAAGCATGAAAGGATCATTGGTCAAGTCCATCTATTTGAGGAGAATGATAAAAGAATTAAAGTTCGTTTTGGACGAATTTGGATTCCTTGGACTTGTAAGGTCAAAACAATGATCCTTGACGAGGCACATAAATCAAAATATTCAATTCATCCAGGCACGACCAAGATGTATAATGATTTGAAAAAAGAGTACTGGTGGCCAAGAATGAAAAGAGACTTTGCTAATATGTGAAAAAATGCTTGACTTGCTTACAAGTCAAAGCTGAACACCAGAAACCATACGGGAAAATGCAACCACTTTCCATTATGGAAGTGGAAGCATATTATGATGGATCTGGTAATGAAACTTCAAAAAGCTCCAAAGGATATGACACGATATGGTTAATTGTCGACCGTCTGACAAAAAGTGCTCACTTTATACCCATCCGTGAAAACTATTCGTCTGAACGAATGACAGAAGTATATGTTAACGAGATAGTGTCAAGGCATGGTATGCCACTGTCTATTGTATCTGACAGAGACACACGTTTTACCTTAAGATTCTGGAGGAAATTTCAAGAAGGAATGGGCACCAAATTATTAATCAGCACAGCGTATCACCCCCAGACCGATGGGCAAAGCGAGAGAACGATTCAAACTCTAGAAGATATGCTACGTGCATGTATTATTGATTTTGGTGGTAGTTGGGACAATATTTGCCCCTAACAGAGTTCTCTTATAATAATAGTTATCATTCGAGCATTGGAATGCCCCCGTTTGAAATGTTATATGGCAGAAAGTGCCGCACTCCTGTATGTTGGGGAGAGGTTGGCCAAAGAGAACTTGCTAATAAAGAAGTGGTGGAGGCGACAAATGAAAAATTGATCAAATCAGAGCGCATTTAAAAGCGACTCAAGATCGACAAAAGTCGTATGCTGATAAACGAAGACGCCCGATTGAATTTCAAGTGGTAGACTATGTTTTGTTGAAAGTCTCCCCATGGAAAGGCGTGATTCGTTTCGCAAACGTGGCAAGCTAAGTCCACGGTTTATTGGTCCGTTCAAATTCTTGCTCGTGTAGGGCAAGTGGTGTATCGTTTGGAATTACCTGACAAATTAAACGGAATCCATAACACATTTCATGTGTCATATTTACGAAAATGCTTAGCTGATGAAACGATGTATGTGCCGTTGAATGAAATAGAAGTTGATGAAAGACTTAACTACATAGAAAAACCTGTGGCGATTCTTGATCGTAAGGTTAAGCAACTACGAATAAAGAAATAAATCAAGTAAAATACAGTGGAAACATCGGCGTGGTTCTGATACCACATGGGAAGCCGAAGATGAAATATTACCCGAATTATTCGAGGTATAAGAAGGTTTCGGGGACAAAACCTAAATAAGTGGGGGAGAGTTGTAATATCATGTTTTATAAAGGAAAATAAATATTCTAAATATATATTGAATGATTCAGTTTTGGATCATATTATTAGTAAATTAAGTTACGTTTAAAAGAGTGTTGATTTTCTTTAATAAAAATAGTTCACATACAACCTTACATGACATGCATTGTTGTTGAGAGATATAATATACATATAATAACAATGATAGGTAGTATTGCTATTAATATATAATTAAAGGGTAAAGTGAAAGTTTGGTAACATTTCTTCATGAAGCTTCTGTAAGAGTTATCTATTTATGTATATATTTAAATGAAATTTTATAAGTTTCTTATGAGAAAGAATTTCAAGGTCGGCTAAGTCTATAATATTATATTTACATACAATATATAAGGCCCAAAATCTATGATTATTACAATCTTTAAAAAAAATAAGTTAAAAGGTTTACGAACAGAAGAAGATAAATATATATATTAGAGTAAGTTTGGGTGTAAGACTTTGAACGGAGATCATAGAATTGTGAACGGTTTGACCAGAATAGTTAGTGGGTTATATTCTGCACTCAAGTTAGTGATACCAAAGGTAAGTACACTGACCCGTAGTTAATTTTGTTACATGTTATATTACATGATATATGTTTTGTTTATTATAAGTTTGTATGAATTTTGTGGAGATGAAACATGTTTAATTATATGTGCTATAGGTTTATTAATCATGATAAACATGATTATGGGGGTATGATTTATATGATTACGGGTCCAAATATGTGTATTAATAGTTTAATAAGAAGTTAAATATATGTAATGATTTCGGTTGTTAAAATCCCAAGGAGTTCGAGCGTTGAACTCCACATATATAGAAGGGGAGTTAAATATATGTAAGGATTTCGGGTATTGAAATCCCAAGGAGTTCGGGTGTTGAACTCGATCCACATATATATAAAAAGGGAGTAATAGTTCTCAAGGGTTAGAAATAAATTCACAAGGATTCAGGGGTTGAATTCCCAAAAAGTAATGAGGTTAAATAAAAATAATTTGAGTGTTAATTCTCAATAAAAGAAAATATGTTTTTTTGAAATAAAAGAGGGTGTACTTAATTAGCAAAAGCTATATAAAATATATTTTAAATGTTTTCAGGAAAAGCACCCATAACGGTTTAAAGCTTCATGGACGTGACTGGACTGACGAAGGAACCCTACTCTTGTTTAATATTTAATATAATAAATATTGTATTAATAGTTTATAAAACGTTTATGTTTTCTTGTAATAGTTATATATATTTAGTATAAAATGACATGTCACTTCGAGTGACAAATTTTGATGTGAACTGGGACCTAAACTCTGATATATGTAGTGAAAGTATTTTTAAAAGAAAAATAAAATAATAATAATAAATAAAAAAATTTGATGTGTTTCACATTCAGTACGTAGTCGGAATAATGTTTAATAGAGATGCCCTGTTCTTATCAAACTCCTAAAAATACACTCTAAACCACCCTCAATTCTTTCTATCTGAGCTTCCATTGCTATCCATATGCATTCATCATTCCACCACGAAGAAGCTTGGTCGCCCTCGATGCATCGACCACGTAACACGACATCAAGACTTTCGATATCATTTGTTTGTCGATCACCATGTTCTTCACATGCCACTCTTGCCTTTGAATCAACTTTGACACCAGTACCGTAGACCATTTACTTGTCTTTGGTGTTTGTGAGTTTGATATGACAAAAGGCATCAATAGAGACTCAAACACAGATACACTAACCTCCATAACCATTATGATAAGGAGGTGGTCGTCGTGGTCGTGATGGCGATCTTGGGACTTTACCACCATTGATTGCTTTAAAACCGCCATCAATCTTTTCAATCTTTCTTAACTGTTTTTCTAAAACTCTTGTATCGCACAATACTGCTTTCGAAACTTGAATCTCCCTTTCGCCTTCGTAAAGCGCATTGAAGGTCTCTTACATGCTCTTTATAACGTGAAATGAGATCTCTCATGATGCCACACACATCCAAGAACCCAACCAATTTGTCCATTAGCTCTTCAACATGTTTCTTGTCTTGGGTCGAACATAACACGTTTATAACCTCATGCATGCATTCATACAACCGCGATAACTTCAACAAACCATCGTAAATGGATCCTATTGATGGCTTACATGATGATGACATTACCCATAATTCGACGTCGTGAAGCGCGACTGATGGATCATGTGATGTGGTAGGGAGACTGATGGATCGAACTCCATAGGTAGTGTTGTTTGATTTAAAAGAACCTGCCATACTCTAAAATTTGTGAGATGGATTGTTGATGATATGATTGGAGGTAGCTTGATCTGATATTGGATATTTATGCTTGTGGTTTGTGTATCATTATTGGCTTACAAGATTGTAGCTTATTTTAAGCCATAAATTAAATGCTCATATTATTGGCATGAATGGTTATGATAGAAAGCATAATTAAATAACAAAATTACACAATTGATCTTGATATTTTTGAACTTTTGCAAATATCATCCTCTATCTTCTAAGCATAATTAAGCAGCTTGATTGTTCACTAGAAGCTTTTAGAAACCATCGAATAATTTCATAAGATAATAACCAACATTTTTGTTAAGGCTCATTCATAACAATTTATTCTCTTAATTATTTTATAGGAATCGGGAAATGAAGTATCGATATTTTTTATTATAATTTTACACTATTAATTACAAAAACGGTAATTTGCGACTAGCTAAAACTAGAACCATGGTAGTGCTCTTTTACAACCGTTTTGCAACCATTTCTAACACTCACTTCAACCGTGGTCGCTAATTACTTCTAGAATGAATGAATTTGTGCAACTGAAATATTCTCTGCGACCGATTGTATTGATAAAACTACCGTCACGAATTAGCGACCTAATATTTTGCTACCAATTTGGGACCGAACTTTTTGCCTCCAAGACTACAATGGAGTTTACAAATACTTAGCAATTGCAATCGCACCTGCACCCATTTTGCCAAACCTTTTTGCCATCTATACAACACATATATATATGTGTGTGTGTGCGCGTGTGTGGGGTATTTTATTTTAGGCCATAGATTTTATTTCAATGTTGAAAAATAACAATAAACTTTAGAAAATGTCAAAAAAACCCATCATGCATACTAATCTTTGATTGGTAGCTATACAATAGTTTACAATCACTAGGCTAGTGTGGTGATAAAAATATACGTCCCTCATCCATGAATTGTTGGATTCAAGCCTAATTAACTTGACGCATGAAGTAATATAAGTTGAAGTATAGTAGGATTATATTGGGGTTGTTTTTAGAAGAAAAGGCTATAAATAAAGTTTAGATGGTTAAGTTCATGGTTCAAAGTGCAAAAATGAAAAGTTAATAGAATGATTTGACTATCTATGAAAGAAACATGGACGGTTTATGTAAATTAATAAGGAAAGGTATAGCTGGCTTTTCTCAGGAGCTCAATTATGGACTCAAGTATTTCTTTAAATATTAATTAATGAATCTGGAAAATGCAATTATCAATGTATGCTGTACATATAAAATCCAGTAGTCTACACTTTCAGCCTAGGAATTGTGCCACGTGTACATAAGGCCCCGACTTGTGGGATTCGTGGTGTTTATTTGGACATCATCTACATATCCAGTTAAGATATACAGCTATATATTGCATAATTAGTATTAAATTGTTAAAACGGTATTAGTAAAAACCTATAGCCTACTAACAAAGATCATATAAATTATGATATGTTTATACATGATCTTCAAAAGGTTATATAAAAAACCGTTAAAAATAATCAGATTAAAAATAACAGAAAACGCTTATCATGTGAAATCAAGTGTTTATATTATATCGCTCCTTGAATATAATTTAGGGATAAGATGCATGCTTAATTTAATAGAAATACTAAACATATAGAGGATATAAAACTTTGAATATTAGTGATGGGCGTGCTTGTGATGGGTCCACAATAAACTAAGACGCATAATTGGCAGACTAGTTATATCGGATATATATATGAATCCTATAACATAAATTATAAATATAATATAATTTATGTATATTTAATAAATTAAGATCTGCTTGTAATGAATCAGATTAAAAGATTCGTACTCTAAGGTACATAATTGCAGTTTCATGCACCTAGTAATGCACCGTCAACTTTGATTCAAATTACAAGTATTTTTCTTAGAGTAAATAATTCAAAGACCTAAAGATATAGACTTGATTAAACATCTTTAATGACTAGATTTGTTGTGAACAAGGAGGTGGTGTCGCGCGTTGTGTCAATATAATCGTATGAAATTACTGTATTTTGTTTGAAATATCAATATGTAAAATAAAACGGCATATATGGAAACATTGATAAGAACTTTGCAACAGTAAATCTGAAATTTTATAAACAAGTTATAGTTTATAAGGTGTTGTGAGAGAACAAAAAAAAAAAAAACGTAAAAATACATGAAAATGATGGCTCATAATGATTTGCTCTATTGTTATGTTATTTGTACTTTTACACAATATTAGTTTACATGTAACTTCACTCAGAACTTGTGACAAAGAGTTGCATTGGTGTGCATCTATTCACGATAAAAATAAACACGTTATAACGGTGTAACCGAAATTGTATAAAACCATCATATTTTAGAAATTATAAAAGAAAAGTAAAAACAAAAAGAAAAATTAAACGCATGCTGAACTATGATTGGAAAAAAAAAAAGTTAAAGCTAGAAAATAGATGAAAAAATATATGATATAAATGATAAGTCTCTTATTTTGTTATTCTGATGTGCAGATCATCATATACGCTTTGAAGTAGTAAGTCTTATTTTAAGAGAGACACAATTGTAACAAGTGAAATAAATTTCAAAGCTAGATTAAATTTTTGAACGTTAAACGATAAAGATAAGGAATTAGTGAAATAAATTTCAAAGCTAGATTAAATTTTTGAATGTTAAACGATAAAGATAAGGAATTATCTAACTGAATTTGGCATGTTTAATATTAATTCGACAACATATATAGGCAATGATCATGAAAAACAACAACAAATCCTTTATCATCCATTTCATTAAGTTGGATAGAAAAAGATTAAAATGCTTAAAAGAAAACTAGCAATATGTAAATTAAATGAAATCATGAATAGTGGTCTAATTATAAATAAAACCAAGAAACTGAACTAATAAAGATGATTCTGTATTACGTCTAGAACTTTGACTGAATTTGATCCACCACCTTCACGTCGACCTGAAAAGCCTTTGCCAAAAGATCATTAGGAATATCAGGATTTGCTCCAAAAACAGCATTTGCAACTGTAGTTAGACCTGGGTTTTGGCTGTCAAACGCGGCAATCGCGACAGCATTCCCATATCCAACATTCCTCTGAAAGTGAACGAGACCTTCAGGGACAACAAACACATCACCCTTCTCAAGTACTTTGGTGATGAGTCGATTTTCGGGGTTGGACGTGACAAACCCAACTTCAATGCAAGAACTAATACGATCTCACTAGCGCGAGGGTGCGTGTGAGGTGGGTTAATGCCCCAAGGAGCAAAGTCGCCACGCGTCAGTGAGATGCCAAGAGTGTTGAGACCGTGTAGTTACGTTGTTCTGTAGTGACACGAGTTGCTATAAATCCTTCTGCATTTGAGGTGTCCCCCATCAAATGCAGTCCACTGAAGAAGAAATCATTCGCGTTCACGAGGTTTGCATCTTTGCAAGCAAATCCATTAACCAACACTGTGAAAGCAAAAACAAAGAATGAATTAATAGTAATCTAGCTTTAAGACGTAATGTAGAGCTTATAGTTACGTACAATGTTAAGCTAAAAATACTATTACGCACCTGGGCTTCGGGTCTGCAACACAAAAGTTGAAGAGGCCAGGCTGTTGTCGGATGCGAAGGCGAAAAAAGAACAAGTTATGAGCATGATAAGCCCAAGAGAAGAAAATGAGAGGCCATACTTGTAGTTTATTATACGTACGTTTTGCAGTGGAAGCTATAAGATGAGATGTGTTAGTGAACTGATATAAATGCTTCTTAATTAATTGCATTTTATAGCATACCTGAACAAATTGATTCCAAAGTTTTTTTTTTATTATTGATTCATTCGTAATACATATATAATCAAGAAAAGTATAATAGGAAATTACAATGACTTGGGCCCTAATTCAAGGGGTCTAAATAAATCAAATATATGGGGGAGATAACAAACACGACATTTCCAATACATCATTTCCAATACTCCCCTCAAGTTGGCGCATGTAAGTTCGAATGCCTAACTTGCCGAGTAGTGTTCGTAAGAAGGGAGAACCAAGGGGTTTTGTAAGTAGGTCTGCAATTTGTTGTTTGGAGTCAACAATCATGGGTGTAACTTCCTTTGTTCTACACGTTCGCGTACAAAATAACAATCCATTTCTACATGTTTCGTTCGCTCATGAAAAACCGGATTGTTTGCTATGTGCCTAGCTGCTTGATTATCACAGAACAACGGTGTGGGACCATCTTGAGGAGCTTCTAATTCTTTAAGTAACCAACGAACCCATAGTAACTCACTGACGGATGTCGCCATGGCACGATATTCTGCTTCGGCAGAGGAGCGAGATACCACAGATTGTTTCTTTGATTTCCAAGAGATTGGAGCTCCGCCCAGTAAGAGTAAATAACCTGTCCTCGATCGTCTACTAAAAGGGCAACCAAGCCAATCGGAGTCACAATAGGTGACAAGGCTCACTCCACCATTTTTGGGCAAAAGGATACCTTGTCCAACAGTGGTTTTGAGATAACGAAGGACTCTGGTGGCCGCCTCCATATGATTGCGTCGTGGGTCTCCGACGAATTGACTCAAGATATTTACGGAGTAGGTTATATCCGGGCGAGTGGCTTGTAAATAAAGCAAACGACCAACAAGCCTGCGGTATTGGCTTGCATCGACTTTCTCTTCTTCTTCTCCTCTATCTAGTTTTAAGTTTGGTTCCATTGGAAATGCACTAGGCCGGCAACCTTGCAACCCACTATCTTCAAGGATGTCCAACGTGTATTTTCGTTGGCTAAGAACTAAGCCCTCGGATGTTTTTGCAACCTCTATACCCAAGAAGTATTTCAAAGGACCGAGATCTTTAATGCCAAATTCTTTGTCGAGATGAAGCTTTGTTTTCTTAATTTGTTCTTTGTCGTTTCCCACAAGGATAACATCATCAACATATATAAGTGCCGCTATGAAGACCCTTGTATCTTTGTAAATGAACAAGGAATGATCCGCCTTGGATTGTTTGTAACCGAGGTTAGTGAGTGATTTTGTGAACTTGTGATACCAATTTCTAGATGCTTGTTTCAAACCATAAATGGATTTCTTCAGTTTGCAAACTCTTGTTTCGTCTTTGGTGGCGAACCCTTGTGGTATTTTCATGTATACCTCCTCCTCTAACTCTCCGTGTAGGAAAGCATTATCCACGTCAAGTTGTTGGATATCCCACCCCCGTTTAACGGTGATAGCAAGGAGGGTCCTCACCGTCACTAATTTAGCAACCGGAGCAAAAGTATCATGATAATCCACACCTCCATTTGTGTGAATCCCTTCGCCATAAGTCTCGCTTTATATCTTTCCACCTTTCCATCGGGTTTAAACTTTACCTTGTATACCCATTTGGAGTCGATGGCCCTTTTTCCTTCGGGTAAGCTCTCGAGTGACCACGTTCCATTTTGTTCAAGGGCATGGATCTCTTTCTTCATAGCTTCTTTCCAATTCTCATCTTGAGCCGCTTGATAGAAAGATTCTGGCTCATCATGAGAATTGATGGCTGATAAAAAGGCTTTGTGAGTGTTAGAAAATAATTCATACGAAACATAATGAGTCAAGGGATGTACCGTTGAAGAACTTTGATTGGAGGCGGGTTGCGTGTGGTCAATCGATGGGGTAGTTTCACTTCGTAGTCTTTCAAATGCTTGGGTTGCGTTTTATTTATTTTCTGTCTTTCATCATGCGCAACATGTGGGTCCACATGCACAGTTCCATCATGCATATCATTTTCAAGTTCGCCACCTTGCATGACAAATTCTTGTGGTATACTTTGTGTATCATTTTCATAATGGTTATCTGAATTTTCCTCTATGGTGGGGTCCTCTCCAACATTTCATTTTGAATGTTCTCATTTGTCTGCACTTGAACTCCCCCTGAATCAATATTCTTGATGGGTCCACCAAGGCATTCACCATCATGGAATTTAGTAATTGGGTTAAGATTATCAAAAATCTCATGTTCATAAATTGGTTCTTAGGTTCTGCCATGGCAAAAGGAAACACCTCCTTCACAAATTTAACATCCCTACTCACCATCATTTTCCTTTCTTCAAGATCATAAATTTTATAACCCTTTTTTCCATGAGGATAGCCCTAAAACACACCCGGCTTTCCTCTTGGTTCAAACTTGTCTCCGTGCGTTTCCATGTTTCTATAATAAACCAAACAACCAAAAATACGCATATGATTATATTCGGGATCACGACCCAACAAGACTTCATAGGGAGTTTTGTTATTTATGGCCTTGGATGGTAACTGGTTTACAATGTACGTGGCGGTTAAAACGCACTCTCCCCAAAAAGTTGTAGGAAGACTAGCTTCAAATCGTAAAGCCCGTGCAATTTCTAAGAGGTGCCTATGTTTGCGTTCAACCACTCCGTTTTGTTGAGGAGTGTGAGGACAAGTCGTTTCTAAAACGATTCCTTGCTCGGCATAAAATTGACTCATGTGATTCAACACAAACTCCCCACCATTATCGCAACGAATTCTTTTAATACATTTCCCATATTGTGTTTGATCATCTTGAAGAAATTGATTAAGCAAGTACTCGCTTCATATTTATGCTTGAGTAAATAAATCCACACCACCCTACTATAGTCATCGATTATCGTTAGAAAATAACTCGCCCCCGTAAGAGATGGTTTCCGATATTTCCCCCAAATATCGCAATGGATTAAATCAAAACATTCATTCGTCTTAATGCAACTAACCGGGAAAGGTAAACGAGTGAGTTTTGCTTTGCTACAAGAATCACAAATTTTGTCCTTAAAATTAAAAGAAACACCTTTGAGAATATGAGACAGTTTCGCGTTAGAAGCATGTCCAAGTCGCTTGTGCCATGAATCACACGTCACCATCATCGCCTTCCTTTCTTCCTTTACTCCCCCCATCCGATAGAGACCTTCACGAAGATTACCCGATCCAATCAAGTTCCCCGTCATCAAGTCCTGTTGTAACACCCCAACCCGGAGAGGCTGACGTGTCACTATTACAGATATCAAATCAAAAACCATTTCATGATATTAAGAGATAATTTCAAACACAACCAGATAATCCGAAAGAACCTAATTAAATTGTTCATTACATCAATTAAAGTAAAATCCAATCTTGATCTTCAACCACTCTTCACTGATTTCCCGGAACCCCCTGATTACCTACAAGCAAATAAGAAAACACCACAAAAGAAAATACGGCTGAGCCAAAAGTTGCTCAGTGACGGAAATAACAATAGTAACAATACGAAGCATAAAATACTTATATCTGAATACTGAAGGATCATATGATACTGAAACGGAAATCTGAATCTAAACATATAATGCTGATACTGAACTGAACATGTAATACTGAACTGAACTGATCTACACGACGCGTATATACAAACAAAATAAGTCGTGTAACATAAGAAGTACCCAGAGCCAAAACTGAACTGATAAGTACATAGCTAGCTAGACTATGCACTCATGAGATGGTGTGTGGGGCGTACACACATGATTCCATCCCCCGGAACTGAACTGAACTGAACTGAACTAGGATCGATCCATCCGCCTCCCAGATATTATGGCCAAAGTACTACCTGAGTACTAACGTGTTAACGGAGACGCCGTGAACTATTTATTACACACCGTCACGAAAAGTGTCATATCATTGACGCCACAATGATATGTCGGAGAGCTCGGGTAACAGAGTATCAAATCAAATGGTAATACAACTACCAACATATA
Organism: Flaveria linearis; assembly: GCA_024085815.1. Classification (NCBI taxonomy): domain Eukaryota; kingdom Viridiplantae; phylum Streptophyta; class Magnoliopsida; order Asterales; family Asteraceae; genus Flaveria; species Flaveria linearis. The sequence continues at coordinate 27,851,246 of CM044002.1, forward strand.
ACATATCAATAAAACATTTATAGGAACATGCAATAATGAGCACAATTCATAAAATATATATTGCATGCTACAGGTGTCAATAAATAACACTAATGAGTCGAATGAATCGGAGCATAATCAAATAATATGGATATACGAATAATAAAGGCTAAACGATTCATATTAACGGAAATAACGTATCAAAATCCGTACTACAAAGTAACGGAACAGAATTTATACTATGACAAGATAACCAAGAATCCGTACTACAAAGTAACGGAAACAAAGTGAATACTATGAAAATCAAGGAACAGAATCCGTACCTTATACACGAGTGACAATAATCAGAAACAAGGTCTAGACTCGGTTAACGCCGCGAGAACCTTGTATCCTTAAACAATTCTGAGCTTGATAAAGAAAAGGATGATCACCAACAAAGCAAATCCTAACTCTCACACGGTTTACGTACTCAATTCCACTCGATCTCATCGAGTTCTTGTTGTTGGCTATCCGTTGACCTCGGTTGACCATGCTTGACCAGCTTTGACCGATGTTTTACCTAACCCAAAACGTACCAAAATCACATTCAAACACTAATATATTGTTATCTAATACCCAAACGCAACCATAATCTCAACATACGTTAGCAAACTTCTCGGTTGTCTCTTACCATCGATATTCACCACATGCAGCCACTTTAATCACCATCATAAACCGACAACCACTACCACAATTATCACCATGACGGACAACGACCATCAACCGCCAACATCAACCACAACCATCAGTCGCAACCCCACACCAACGAAACCACCACCTAAACCCGATGACCACCACAACAAACACCAATTTACATCATCACCACTGCCATCACCTTGCCTTACAGCAACTACAACCATGATTACTACCAAAAATCAATAACAACCAACATCAACACCATCAGTAACCATCACAAACACCAATTTACAGCAACAAACACCAATTTACAGCAACAAACACCAATTTACAGTCATAACCAATAATCATAGTGCAGCCATAAACCACCCATCATCCTCACCTTACACCACCCTCGTAGCCAAAACATCAATTCCAGCCACCATTACCAACACAACCACTGTCTCGAGCCCCGATCTGGTACAGATCTACACATGCAGCCCAAGACCTCACTGATTTGCAGTATGTAGTTTAAGAAATCAAAAGATGAATGACTAGTAGGTTCTAGGTTAACCTTACCGAGAGAAAACAGTGGGGCGGCCTAGGCCACCTTCGGCCACCAACACATGACAGCCACCAACACCACCTCCGGCTCAGCCGGGTGTTGCGACCCCACAGCAACCATCACCGCCAGTAGCTACACCCGACATCACCGCCTCTAATCCCCGCGACTATCACCACCATCACGGTCACACCATCGACAGCCGTCGCGACCGCATACCACCATCATCACCACCATCGCGACCGCACCACCATCGGGACACCACCATCTCGAAATCGACCTGCAACCGCCACTTCATCCTTCGATTCCCGTCGCCACGTTGAGTTTCGGGAGAAATTGAAGTCACTATTGTGACCGCAGGGGAGGGGAGTCGAATGAGGCTAGTCACACGCCGGCACTCGCCGGAATCGGCCACCTCCGGCCGGTGGTTTGGCCGGATTGAGAGAAGCAGGGGGAAAAGGGGGAGGGATGTGCGACTGTCTCTCTCTCTTTCTCAGATTTTGGGTTTTTTTTTTTTATATGTGTATTATAATTCTACCCCCCTTAAAACAATTTCGTCCACGAAATTGCTAGGTACAGATCGAACCAGATATGACATAACGTACACGGAGTAGTAAAATCAACAGGTGAACGAAATCACTCACAATTATTCAATTGCTGAAACGGAATCGATTCGATAGACACCCACTCTAAGGCACAAGCTCGAAGCATGTCCTCAAGTGTCTGAATAGTACGCTCCGACTGACCGTTAGTCTGAGGATGAAACGCCGTACTAAACCTCAACTTGGTACCCCATGCAGCTTGCAAACCCTTCCAAAAGCGAGAAGTGAACCTCGGGTCTCGATCAGACACAATAGACACCGGAGTGCCATGAAGTCTAACAATCTCTTGTGTAAACACTTCAGATAGTTTGCTAACCGAAAATCCTTGCTGAATTGGGAGAAAGTGAGCTGACTTTGACAATCTGTCAACGACAACCCATATCGTATCATTTTTCTTAAATGTCCTTGGTAACCCTGTCACAAAATCCATGGAAATATCATCCCATTTCCATACAGGAATAAGTAGTGGCTGAAGCAAACCACTAGCTCTTTGATGCTCAATCTTGACCTGTTGACAAGTAAGGCAACGGCTAACACACTTAGCCACATCCTCTTTCATTCCATTCCACCAAAAGTTCTGACGAAGGTCCCAATACATCTTAGTAGATCCAGGATGAATAGAAAATGGAGAACTATGTGCCTCAGCTAATAACGATTCTCGAAGAGAAGAATCATTAGGCACACATAAACGTTTACCACACCAGATTACTCCATGTTCATCTACTCTGAATTCTGATTGTTTACCAATCTCCACATTCTGTAAGATTGCCCAGAGTTCACCATCATCTTTCTGTGCGTTCTTAATCCGGGATATTAAGTCTGACTCAATCTGGAGTGTAGCGAGATATCCGTCTCTCTTGCCAATATGTAGGCCAATACCCAATCTATCGAGATCGGTAATGTTCTGAGGCTGTAACTGTAGGGAGGCTACTATTCCTGAGCTCTTCAAAACTTTTCTCTCGTTCATCATTCCAAGAATACTTAACCCCTTTCCTTAACAGTTGCGTAAGGGGTAAAGCTATAACCGAAAAACCTTCAACAAATCTGCGGTAGTAACCAGCAAGGCCAAGAAAACTACGGACTTCTGTGGCTGAGGTCGGTCTAGGCCACTTAGTGATCGCCTCAACTTTAGCAGGGTCCATCATAATACCCTCCGCAGAAACAATATGACCCAAAAGGCTACCTTGCTCAGCCAAAATTCACACTTTGAAAATTTAGCATAAAGCTTCTTTTCGCGTAGTGTTTCGAGCACGATACGAAGTGATTCTCATGCTCCTCCTTACTTTTAGAATAAATTAAGATGTCATCGATAAATACAATGACGAACTTATCGAGGAACTTGCGGAAGACTCGGTTCATTAGGTCCATGAATACGGCCGGGGCATTAGTTAACCCGAACGGCATAACCAGGAACTCATAGTGACCATACCGAGTACGGAAGGCAGATTTAGGGACGTCAGAATCTTTGATCTTTAGCTGATGGTAACCAGACCTCAGATCGATTTTAGAGAAACACTTTGCACCCTGAAGCTGATCAAATAAATCATCAATACGAGGCAGAGGGTAACGATTACGGATAGTGATCTTGTTGAGTTCTCTGTAGTCAATGCAGAGTCTCAAAGAACCATCTTTCTTCTTCACGAATAGAACCGGTGCGCCCCAAGGCGAGACACTTGGTCTAATAAATCCCAAATCTAGTAATTCCTGTAACTGCTCCTTTAACTCCTTAAGCTCCATAGGTGCCATACGATACGGTGCCTTAGAAATCGGTTCAGCACCTGGAATAAGATCAATAGTGAATTCTACCTCGCGATCTGGTGGAAGTCCGGGTAACTCCTCAGGAAATACGTCAGGAAAATCACATACAATCGGATAATCAGATATGTTTAGCTTTTCAGAAGATGTGGCTTTCACTGAAGCTAGGAATCCCACGCAACAGTGCGATAAGAGTTTCTGAGCTTTAAACGCAGAGATGATTTTCAACGATTTCCGAGGCTGAGTTCCTTGATAAACGAGTTCAGGGCATTGAGGATTTCCAAATAAAACCCGACGACTCTGGCATTCTATAGTAACGTGATGTCGAGTTAACCAGTCCATACCAAGTATGACATCAAAGTCACACATTTGCATAGGAAACAAATCAGCTTTACGAATAATAGACTCGATTCTGATCGGACAATCTCTATAGACATGCGAGATGATAGTCGACTCTCCTAATGGAGTTGTAATAGCCAAAGCGTGCTCTAACGCAGTCGGTGCAGTCCTTAAGTACTTAGCAAACAAAAGAGATACGACAGAATGCGTAGCGCCCGTATCAAACAAGACATAAATATCCCGCTTTCCTATGCAAAGGGTACCGGAGATCATACCTAGGGCATTTACTATCAGTATCGGATAAGACATATATATGCATATAATACGTTGCTAACTAAAGGGGTCAGAAATATACCTGGTGCGTTAGCTGCTTCATTTGCAGTGAGTGCAAAAACTCGTCCTCCGGTGGCAGGTTTAGCTTGATTCCCTCCAGCGTCATTACGAGGGTCGCGCTGAGGGCAATCCCTAATCATGTGTCCTGCACGTCCGCATCTGAAACATAATCCTTCGGCCAGACGACAAGCTCCCTTATGAAGTTTCCCGCATGTGTTACACTGAGGGATAGCATTCCGATCCTGATTAGGGTGCTGCTGATTTGGTGGTTGAGCACGAGTAGAAGCCTGCTGAGTCTGATTATGAGTTGATTTCTGGTTCTGGTTTCGATTCTTCCATGATCGAGAGTTATTGTTGTTGTTGCGATCGAAACGGTTTCGACGGTCTCGTGGTGGTGAAGACTGATTCTTATTCGTATGAGAAGATGACTGATCATGGTCATTCTCTCTAGGCCGCTTACGGTTATCATCATACGACTTCCTTCCATTCTTTTTATCATTATATAGGTTTTTAACAGCATCAACCACTTCATTAATATCTTTAAACCGATGATTCAATATAACTTTCGATCCCTTTCACATATGGCCCACTGAAAATTTTCTGTCTGCTCTTGCGGTGAGCCTGCAGAAGCACCAAGAAAACTCACCAACCGCGTAAATCGTGTCTTGAAATCTGTTATGTGCTCGTCATCCCTCTGTCTAATATTAGCATATTGTCTACGATACTCAGTGCGGTCAGCAGCAGTGAAGTATTGCTCATAAAACATTCCTCGGAATTTATCCCAAGGAAGTGTAGCTGCATATTCGTTTCCTCCTCTAGCCTGTTTCACAGTCGTCCACCATCTGTGAGCATCATCTTCTAACTTGTAAGTAGCCAACCTTACTTTGTATACGTCCTCAACACCAAGTACCTCAAACAATTTCTCAATATGACTGATCCAGTTTTGCACCTCGACCGGATCATTGGAAGTACTAAAAGACTTAGGCCTTTGCTTCTGAAAACGTTCCAACCAGACATGAATACCATCACGGGGTGGTGGTGTATTATCACTGGAAGGTGCTCCTGTGTTGTTCCCGCCAGAAGGTGGCTCTGAGTTATTTCCACCGGGTGGAGGTCCTGTGTTGTTTCCCTCCGAATTTGTCTGTTGCATCTGCTGGATGACTGTTTGAGCAGTCTGAGTCATCAGGTTAGGGAGTATCCCAGAAATAGCAGCGTTTACGGCATTAGCAACGAGGGTTTCAAGAGGAGTATCAGATGAGGGGCCATTCGAGTTATTGCGGTTGTTCACACGTCTCTTAGGAGCCATCTGAAATGAAGATACACGTGTGAATACTGGAATTTGATTGGGAACAAAAATTAGATCCTAACCCAACGTCTACCCATTACCTCACAAGTTTATTATTAATGTTTAAGTTTTCTACAGGAAAGGGCCTTTGCTCTGATACCATAACTGTAACACCCCAACCCGGAGAGGCTGACGTGTCACTATTACAGATATCAAATCAAAAACCATTTCATGATATTAAAGAGATAATTTCAAACACAACCAGATAATCCGAAAGAACCTAATTAAATTGTTCATTACATCAATTAAAGTAAAATCCAATCTTGATCTTCAACCACTCTTCACTGATTTCCCGGAACCCCCTGATTACCTACAAGCAAATAAGAAAACACCACAAAAGAAAATACGGCTGAGCCAAAAGTTGCTCAGTGACGGAAATAACAATAGTAACAATACGAAGCATAAAATACTTATATCTGAATACTGAATGGATCATATGATACTGAAACGGAAATCTGAATCTAAACATATAATGCTGATACTGAACTGAACATGTAATACTGAACTGAACTGATCTACACGACGCGTATATACAAACAAAATAAGTCGTGTAACATAAGAAGTACCCAGAGCCAAAACTGAACTGATAAGTACATAGCTAGCTAGACTATGCACTCATGAGATGGTGTGTGGGGCGTACACACATGATTCCATCCCCCGGAACTGAACTGAACTGAACTGAACTAGGATCGATCCATCCGCCTCCCAGATATTATGGCCAAAGTACTACCTGAGTACTAACGTGTTAACGGAGACGCCGTAAACTATTTATTACACACCGTCACGAAAAGTGTCATATCATTGACGCCACAATGATATGTCGGAGAGCTCGGGTAACAGAGTATCAAATCAAATGGTAATACAACTACCAACATATAACATATCAATAAAACATTTATAGGAACATGCAATAATGAGCACAATTCATAAAATATATATTGCATGCTACAGGTGTCAATAAATAACACTAATGAGTCGAATGAATCGGAGCATAATCAAATAATATGGATATACGAATAATAAAGGCTAAACGATTCATATTAACGGAAATAACGTATCAAAAATCCGTACTACAAAGTAACGGAACAGAATTTATACTATGACAAGATAACCAAGAATCCGTACTACAAAGTAACGGAAACAAAGTGAATACTATGAAAATCAAGGAACAGAATCCGTACCTTATACACGAGTGACAATAATCAGAAACAAGGTCTAGACTCGGTTAACGCCGCGAGAACCTTGTATCCTTAAACAATTCTGAGCTTGATAAAGAAAAAGGATGATCACCAACAAAGCAAATCCTAACTCTCACACGGTTTACGTACTCAATTCCACTCGATCTCATCGAGTTCTTGTTGTTGGCTATCCGTTGACCTCGGTTGACCATGCTTGACCAGCTTTGACCGATGTTTTACCTAACCCAAAACGTACCAAAATCATATTCAAACACTAATATATTGTTATCTAATACCCAAACGCAACCATAATCTCAACATACGTTAGCAAACTTCTCGGTTGTCTCTTACCATCGATATTCACCACATGCAGCCACTTTAATCACCATCATAAACCGACAACCACTACCACAATTATCACCATGACGGACAACGACCATCAACCGCCAACATCAACCACAACCATCAGTCGCAACCCCACACCAACGAAACCACCACCTAAACCCGATGACCACCACAACAAACACCAATTTACATCATCACCACTGCCATCACCTTGCCTTACAGCAACTACAACCATGATTACTACCAAAAATCAATAACAACCAACATCAACACCATCAGTAACCATCACAAACACCAATTTACAGCAACAAACACCAATTTACAGCAACAAACACCAATTTACAGTCATAACCAATAATTATAGTGCAGCCATAAACCACCCATCATCCTCACCTTACACCACCCTCGTAGCCAAAACATCAATTCCAGCCACCATTACCAACACAACCACTGTCTCGAGCCCCGATCTGGTACAGATCTACACATGCAGCCCAAGACCTCACTGATTTGCAGTATGTAGTTTAAGAAATCAAAAGATGAATGACTAGTAGGTTCTAGGTTAACCTTACCGAGAGAAAACAGTGGGGCGGCCTAGGCCACCTTCGGCCACCAACACATGACAGCCACCAACACCACCTCCGGCTCAGCCGGGTGTTGCGACCCCATAGCAACCATCACCGCCAGTAGCTACACCCGACATCACCGCCTCTAATCCCGCGACTATCACCACCATCACGGTCACACCATCGACAGCCGTCGCGACCGCATACCACCATCATCACCACCATCGCGACCGCACCACCATCGGGACACCACCATCTCGAAATCGACCTGCAACCGCCACTTCATCCTTCGATTCCCGTCGCCACGTTGAGTTTCGGGAGAAATTGAAGTCACTATTGCGACCGCAGGGGAGAGGGGAGTCGAATGAGGCTAGTCACACGCCGGCACTCGCCGGAATCGGCCACCTCCGGCCGGTGGTTTGGCCGGATTGAGAGAAGCAGGGGGGAAAAGGGGGAGAGGGATGTGCGACTGTCTCTCTCTCTTTCTCAGATTTTGGGTTTTTTTTTTTTATATGTGTATTATACCTGTAACACAAAGAAATTAGGAAAGAACGTTATGGCACAAGACAGATCTCTAGTTAATCTTCGGATAGATAAGAGATTGCATGTAAAATTTGGTACAAAAAGAACCCCATCAATATTTAGTTGTGTATTGTAAATTAATTTTCCTTTCCCTTTAACAGGGATGGCTTCCCCATTTGGAATTGTTACGGGTCTTTCGAGTCCATCCTTGGTTAACTCATCAAGTAGGTACCCTTGATTTGTAATATGTTCGGTGGCACCCGAATCGACTATCCATTCACCATTAGTAATTGTTCTACCTGCCATATTAGCCACAACAGGTTCCTCTCTATTTCTTGCAAACAACTTCAAAAAACTTTTGTATTGTTCCTCAGTCATGCCCGGTATAGGACATGGTCCGGTCTCGGTTTCAGCTTGGGCGACGACGGCCATCGGTTTAGATTTGTCTTTCTTTCCCTTTCCGGGCCACCACTCCGGGTACCCAATTATTTTAAAACACCCATCTCTACTGTGTCCATCTCTTCCACAATGGTCACAATGTTCAACTTTTTCATTGGAATAAGTCTTTTCGACCTTTCCCGATCCTTTCTCATGTTGGTGTCTTCTGTTTCCTTCACGTCGCCCTTGATAGGATGCTTGAAACGCTGTTGCTTCTTGAACGGGTCTCTTGGCTGAGGCAATGGCACGCTGCTGTTCATCTTCCGCTACCAAATGATAAGCGGTTCCTAGATTCGGTGTTGGATTCATCGCTAAGATCTGGGTTTTAATTACATCAAACTGATTGTCAAGTCCCATTAGGAACTCATATAATCTTTCTTTCTCCTTCATGTCTCTAAGCTTCTTTTCAAGTCCGCATGAGCAGCCATTACATGAGCATCGGGGTGTCGGTAAAACCGACTCCATCTCATCCCACAAGCTTCGAAGTCTTGTGTAATAAGAAGAAACCGTCGACCCATCTTGGCGTGTTACCGTCAATGATTGCTTCAACTCATACGCCTTTGGGGCACTCTCTTTCCCAAACCTCTCTGCCAAGTCGTCCCAAATTTCAGTCGCCGTTTTGGCGTATTTTACACTATTGCGAATTTCTTTCTCCATGGCCGTTGTTAACCAACCTTTAACCATAGCATCACATCGCATCCATGACATGTATGTGGACGATTCCTTCTGTGGTTTCTTGATCGAGCCATCGATGAAACCAGTCTTGTTCTTTGCGAACAAGAAATTCATCATTTCTTGTTCCCAGTCGCTGTAGTTCTTGTCATTGAGCAAATCGTTCACGTGTAATTGCTTGGGATATTCGGAAGCGTGTAGATAGAGAGGAGATGCATGATCGATAGCTTCTCCTGCATTTTTGTTTTCCTGAGTATCATCTCCGGCCATAGGGACAACCGGTTGGATTTTAGGTTTTGGACCGTATACGCTCTGATACCATGAACAAATTGATTCCAAAGTTTTTTTTTTTATTATTGATTCATTCGTAATACATATATAATCAATAAAAGTATAATAGGAAATTACAATAACTTGGGCCCTAATTCAAGGGGTCTAAATAAATCAAATATATGGGGGAGATAACAAACACGACATTTCCAAATACATCATTTCCAATAATACCAAAGGGATGTAAGTTAGCCGTCCCTTGGCCACTAGAAGATGATAATATATATGCAGATAATTAAATTAAAATTGCATTGTTTAGTACTATATATTGTTATTACATGTAGACGTACATGTGGATGAAGTGGTCAAAGAAACTGAAACTAAAACTTAATTCATTCGAAAGTACACACAATGATCAGTTGTGATTTCATTTGTTGGATTGTTATGATGAAGAATATGCAGTCAAGTCTTTGAAGAATAGTTCAATGAATATGAATGCATTTTATCCCGAAGTAGTCATCATTATCAGTACGTACAGAGCTTATAGTAATTTATAGTCTCCGGCCAAATGGCCAACGTTTTGTGACAACGTATGAGAAAGATAAAGCTGGTTTGATCAGCTGACAGCTTTCAAGAGATAAAATTAACTCGATCCGTTGCAGGGACTACATATTATATGGTTTGTAATAGCCATGATTTAATTTAATTAAAAAAGCTAGAGATTGCTATAGTACTGTCAATTTCATCCCATGGTTAAAAATAATCAACGACCGTACGTCTCATTAGACCTTGTAAATTCAAAAAAATCGTCTAACACACTTCAAAAAATGGCCGTCGACTATCTTTTTATGAGATCATTTGTTTTTATTTCTTAAGACGTCTGAAATAGTGTTTAAGTTTTAATATATTATAAAGAATAATCATGGTTAGTTCCTATGACAAAATGCTATGACATAGACATGTGTATCAACGTATAATAGTATAACAATTTTAAGCAAAATTTTAAATAAAAGAAGTAAAAATTATATCATATTTGATTAGATTCGGTTTTAAATAAAATTCATGTCGAAAAATAGAGAAAATAACTCATCGTAACAGTATATTCAAAATTTTAAAAAATATTATATTTGAAAGTTATACAATATAAACAAAATGTGTTTAAAAATGATAATATTATTTAAAAAAAAGCATAACCAAGATCTATTGTGTCATGCTTAAAAACTTACATTAACTACTTGTACATATATTGTGTTGAAGGATTTGTAAAACACTATTCATAGCGTTTGGTATTTTAATGGGATGGTTTAACTTTGTGAGTTGCATGGTTTTTGTTTTATTTTTTCATTGTATTTGAAGCGTGTTACTGTTAGATACAAAAGACACGAGTGTTTAGAGTTGTAGATACAAAATCCAGTGGCGGAGCTTAACCAATTTTGTAGGGGTGCGGGGGCGAAATGATTTTTTTTCAGGGGGGGCGAACTCGATATTTATATAAAAATTTACACTACTAGGCCAAAAATTTACACTACTGGGCCAAAAATTTACACTATCGGGCTAAAATTTAACACTACAGACGAACCCAACCCCCCCCCCCCAGCCCCTTAAAAGCTTCGCCCCTGACAAAACCCGTAAAAAAAAGTGGCTCTGTCTACTTTTCTTCAATCAAATTTGACAAAACATCATGGGCTTTTATATTGACAAATATCACCAAAAGTCCTCTGATCTATGTTGGTGTCCTTGGTTTATTCGGGGAACTGAAGCCGGTTTTCGTGCAAGTAAAACTAATGAGTTGGCTGTTTTGTGTTTGTGAATACCTGGTGTGTCACAATTAAATCTCCTACTTGTTGGGTTAATTATTAAACTAGTTTAATAGTTTAACGCTAAAAATATGCTTATTTATTTGTTGATCTTTATAGTGTATATATGTATGGTTAAACTATCAAACTAGTTAGATTAATAGGTTATCACAATAAATCATGGTTAACATTTGATCACTATCCTTATATATTATTCGTGATATTTGATGTTTTTGCGTGAAAAGGACAAAGTTCTTGATTCTCCTATCTATTTACTCTCATTTGCCCCCTTAAATTAAGCACTAAAGACCTATTTCCCTCATCAAATTCTCCTATTAATACAATAACAAAATCATATTTTAATATTCACTAAAACAAATCTACAAATACATAAAATGATCGCATATCTTTCCGGATTGATCGAACCATGTCTTGAATTCATGAACACATTATGATATGAGTACGTAACTCTACCGATTAACCATAACAGTGAGTACTTATCTCTTCTTAGATCTAAACAAAATCAAGGATAAAACTATAAAGAAGAACCTCAAATTTACACAATTGAGTCACTCACACAGTTCGTAACTATTAAAAAAAACCGCAAGTTAGCACGATTGACTCACTCAAAAACAGTTGTACTGTAATTCACCATGAATTGAAATCACAAACTCAAAAGTATAAATCATTATATCAAGCACCCGGTAAGCACTTCATTTTCGTTGGTTTTAAACTTAAAAATAAAACTTCTCAACCCAAAGACAACTACATCCACTTGAATCATGATCATGCAATCACCCGAACAACACCAACTCAATAAACTTGCAATGATTGAATTAAAGCCATAGTCATACACCTTACCTGATTGATGCAAAGGATGATAGCGATACTTCAATTTGTTAAGGAAAAATACACCAAAAAAAGAACAATGAGTGATTTTAATCAATATCAACAATACAACATAAAATCAAGCAGAAGAAAGAAGCGCCAAAAACAGCTTCGATGATAATCAACTTGAAGAGCAATCAGAAGCAAAAAGTGTAAAAAAAAAAGAAAGATGTCCAGGAGAAACAACTTTGATCATGATCAACATGAAGAGCAAGCAGAAGTAAGAAGCGCCAAGAGGCAACGTCCAAAAACAAAAGGGTAAAAGAAACATGTGGAAAGGAGTAAGAAATTACTGTTCATTTTCAATAGCAAATAGTTACAGGTTAATAATATACAAATGTATAATATTATAACATATGTAAGGGGTGTTAGTCGGGGATTGGGTTTTCCCGAGTTTCTCGATTCTCCCTAAAATCCAAAGGGGTTCCCGGTTTTTTCCAGATCCAAATTTTTCGACTCACAATCTCTTCTCTTCTCTGTTTTCCCTGACCTAGTGAATATTCATCAAGTTTTACCGATTCACAACCAAACTTCATCACCATCCACCCCATCTCCTCATCTGGGGCGACTCCAACCATTAAGAATTATACTTGTCCATCTTAGGGAGCAATCAAGCATGCAACTTTCAATATAAGGCTTTCATCACCATAGTCTATTGGGTTATTTTTCTCTCTTTGCAATATCTTGTTTCAAAATATGAAACTAAATAGCTAATAAATAATAACGATCCAATATCATTTAGTATTGTCGAATAAACTAAGAAAAGGAACTCAAGTTTGTCAAAGAATGTGCCGGTGGCGTCAATGGAAACGATAACATCATTGACGATGACATCGATTGCGGTGATCAAAGCGATGGGGTTGTGACGATGATGAGAGCGACAATTGTGGCGGCAAAGGTGGAGGTTGTGAAAAAGGAGATGGTATCACCAACGTTACGTGGATGAAAATTTTTAGTTCATTTGTTAAATTTGTTGTAATGGGATGCAAAATTCCTTTAGTCGAAAGAGTTTTAAGAGGACATTTGATTCATGAAATGTTTATGAGAAATTGAAAGTTAAAATTTATGAAAGAAGTTTAAATACAAATGTATTTTTGCTACAAAGTGTGAGAAGACACAATTAGTAAAAAAAGTCACAAAAAATTATATCTCATAATCTAAATTGAATTTTAAAAAAGTAATTCCGAGCTTTTGTTCACCTATCCGTCCTCACTAATAAAAAAATAAATAAAAAATAGAAAAAAATTAACGTTTTTTATTGTGTCATTTATGAAAGACACAATGACGTCATTGTGTCATTTATGAAAGACACAATGACGTCATTGTGTCATTTATGAAAGACACAATGACGTCATTGTGTCATTATGAAAAACACAATCATTGTGTTATTATGAAAAACACAATAAAAATTATTTATTTAGTTTTTTAATTTTTTTTTCTTAAAAAGGACGACGAGATGAACAGAGACTACAAAGTACTTTTTTAAAATTTAATTTAAATTGTAAGATATAAATTTTTATAAATTTTTAATGTAATTGTGTTTTTTTATATTTTATAACAAAAATACACTTCGTAAAATAAACTAATTCAAAATTTATTTTGGAAATAATCTAACGAAAGTTGTAAATGAAGTTAGAAGAAAATTAGATATAACAAATTACCCTTTAAGAAAAAAACCCATCCCTTTCCCTAATCTCTGGTCTGACCCTAATCGGTCTCGTCTTCGTTTCATCTGGTCTTCCTGTAACTCCATTTCATCTGGCTTCGTTTTCTTCTTCAACCTCCAACCAAAGATTCTCTAACGGATTTAATTTTCGTATATTCAATCCAATCAACCGATATAATATTGTGAAGGCCGATACGGAAAACGCATTACTCCATCTCCATGTGAAGTTAAAACCTTCAACATAAATCAAGCATGCGGAGAGATGCGTGAGCGAGCGTACAAATCCATACGATGATATTACTTCAGTCTCACTCAAGATACCTCCTACAGATCTTGACGAATCGCGTTCAAAAGTAAGTTGAATCAATTTTCAGCTCATAATCTATCTTTTTTTTTTTTTTTTTTTTTTCTGTTCAGTTCATGATTCGTGTATCCAATTGCACGTTATTTACTTATGCTTGAAACCCTAGCTTGAATTTTGATGAATGCACACAATGGATTTGGTTTAGCATGATTTTGTTGAGAAGTGAACTAAAATGAAACCTAAAGTTAACATTCTTGAGCACAATTGAATAGGGAAAAGACTCTCAGTTTGGTACATCAATGATAGGACTGCCTTTTACATCATCATAAGTACGAGATTGCATAGATGGACCACATGAACGGATGTTAGTCTACCTTAAGATTCTGATTAACTTATTCGTAAATCTTGTTTGTGTTTTCGCCGGTATGGTTTTAATTGAAACTTGAAAGCGGTATTTACGGCCTTACAGGATGAAATGATTGTTAGTAACAGTTTTGTAGTTAGTTTGCTTTCTCTTATTTTGGAGTGATGATTTCATTTGCAGAGTTCAACATAAACAGAACAACCCTCACAATATTTTTCTAGAAAGGCAACTCACAGACCCATCTAATCTACTCCTAATTTTGCTCCACAGTTCATCACGGGACTTGAACCCCTGACCTCTGGGAAAGGGGGCACCATTTAACACACCATGAGGTCCACGATACCATTGGGCTAAATGCTCTTTGGTAACAACCTCACAACTTGTTAGATGTGTCCTTGTAATGTCTTTCTACTAAATGATATAGCCTTCTATAGAGTACAAGAATTTTAGCCCTTTGGTAACAACCTCACAACTTGTTAGCTTTGTTTGCTTGTAATGTCTTTTTGGTAAATGGTATAGCCTTCTACAGAATATAAGACTTTTTAAAAAGGTTTAGTTCTGTGTGATACAGTAGTTTCTTTATGACTTCCCATGCTCCTTGGCACAAACAGAACAAATAGCTTCACCTTTTCTTTGATCCTGTACTTTTGTAGATACATTTTTGCAGATAAATTCCAAGGAAATGGATGCCTCATAGTCAATCCGTTTCAGTAGATAGTTTTGGTTACACTCGCACTTTATATTTAATAAGAATCTGTGTTTTGTTTTAATTTTTTCTCCATATCAAAGTTTATCTTTTGCTAGCTTAGCAATCAGTTGGAGAAATGTCCTTTTGATCAGTATCTTTGTTATAGTCATGGGGCAAAGGGTAAAGGTACTACAGTTATGCATTTATGGCTTCATACTTATTGGATCATGTCTTGCATTATCACCAAGAAAATCATTGCCATTCTTTTGATTATATAAGTTTTCTTGTTCATGCACTCACTGTTCTGGTTGTACCTTATACTTGAATATCAGATTTTAGTATTTTTTTTTTCTGTGACCTAATGTTTCTTTATATATGACCTATTATTTGTAATAACTAGCAGCATTCATTTTGTTGGTTCTACAGTATTGATAAAGGAGTCGAGTTGGATTGCCATTGGGTTGAATTTGATGACGTTCGTTACCATATCCAGGTTAGCGACGGACATCACTCATATGCCTTGTTGATGTTAAATTGAATAACATGGGAAATATAGTCTGTTACTTTGATATACCATAAGTCTTTTTTATCAAATTAGTGAAATCTCTATTTTAATTAATGGACATTCTTATTGATGTCTGTGAACTGACTTAAATAATTGTTACAGGCATCAATAAAGAATCCACATCTTCTACATTTATCAGTATCACTCCCTGCTCCACCTCCAGAGACCGCTTTTTCAAGTGGCCTTCCACTTGGAGCCATTGAGGCTATAAAAGCAGCATATGGCAATGTTGTTCATATCCTTGATCCTCCAAGAGACGGCTTTAACCTAACAGTTAAACTTAACTTGGCCAAACTTCCTCCAAATGAAGGTTTATTAAGACAAGCTACTATTAGAAACAACATGCATCCTTGATTCCTTTCATGATTCATTTATAACTTAAGTGTTGATCCATTCATGCATGTACTTTTGGTAATATGACACTGTTACTTCTTGATGGTGCAGAGAATAAACAAGGTCTTTTGGTTAAGATTGCATCTGTGAGGGAGGTAGTGATGGGGGCCCCACTAAGAGTAATCTTGAAGCGCCTTGCTTCCAGGTCTGTGCCTTCCAATGCTGGAATGCTTGTACCCCTTGTGCACCGACCAAATGAATCATTCTTCCTTATTCCTCAGGTGCAGAGTTATCTGTCAATATTTGATTTCACAACAGTTATTACTTTCTTGCTTCATATATCATGGTAATGAAAAAGCTTCATAGCTTAGAATCTAGAATGTTTATCTGATGAAGAGGATCAACTAAATTTGTGCATGTTTTTTGTTTTAGTTTTGATGCATTTTCTATTCAGAAAGAAAAGGGAAACATTGGTTTCACACAACAGATTAACAATAACTATTATGAATCATTTCTTGAATCCTGCTAAACAAAGTGATTCAAGTCATATTCTCTAGGATGTTCTTCAAGCGAACCTAAAAAGTCCTGATTAGTAAATAGCCAAGATTTACATTGCCATCTGTGGACGAATTCAGCGATTTGTAATGTATAAATAAGATTAAAAAAGGAAACCGTGTTTTGTTTTAGTTTTGATGCCTGTTGTGTATGTTTTTTGTTTTAGTTTTGATGCATTTTCTATTCAGAAATAAAAGGAAACATTGGTTTCACACAACAGATTAACAATAACTTTTATGAATCATTTCTTGAATCCTGCTAAACAAAGTGATTCAAGTCATATTCTCTAGGATGTTCTTCAGGCGAACCTAAAAAGTCCTGATTAGTAAATGTGCAAGATTTACATTGTCATCTGTGGACGAATTCAGCGATTTGTAATGTATAAATAAGATTAAAAAAGGAAACCGTGTTTTGTTTGTAAGTACCATTGTTAGAAATATTAATCAAAATATTTCATTAGAGCATTGATAAAGCTTATGTGAGTGCTATGCTTATTTTTTTGTATGATATATTTGTTAGTTAATTCATTGTATTGTTTAGTGTTTAGTATGTTGTATGATTGTATTTTGTGTTTAGATTGTAATAGTTCATAGTATAGGGACTGAAAGTGAAAATGTGGGATAGTTAGTTAGAGCTTCTAACTGCTATGAATAAGTAGTTTTACATGTAATTGGGTTAACACCCTTTCAATAAGAATTACCTACCGTTATGTTCAAAACTGTCAATTGGTATCAGAGCGAATAAGGCTCTCGATTCAATCAAGGGAATTCTGTGAGAAACCCTTCCGATACAAGTTCTTGTCCTTCCGAACCCACTGCCGCCTGAAATTGAAGACGCCGACGACACAGATCCGCAATTGCAACCCCGACGGACTGCAATTGAGCCCACACACGAACAATTGACTCAATCTTGCCTCGAATTGAAGAATTGTGACTCGATTCCATGGCGGAAAGCAATCGACAAGTAGCATTGAGAGACTTGAACGATTCGATTTCGTTCAAGATTCCGATCCTAACGCCGACCACGTACACCTCCTGGGCGATTAAAATGGAGGCGTTCATGGATGCCCAGGGACTCTGGGATGCAATTGAACCCCCGACGACCGCAGAGGTCGATGCGAAGCTCGGCAAGAAGGCCAGAGCATTCATCTTCCAGGCATTGCCGGAGGATGTATTAATGCAGGTTGCTGCATTCAAAAGTGCGAAAGATATTTGGGGAGCCCTCAAGAAGAGGTACGTTGGTGAAGATCGAGTGAAGCAGGCAAGAATTCAAACGCTAGATCATGAGTTCGAGATGATGGCAATGGCAGAGTCCGAGTCGATCGATGACTTTGCTGCCAGAATGGGAGAACTGGTGTCGAAGTACAGGGCTCTTAGAACCACAATTGAAGCCGCTAAGCAGGTGAGGAGAACCTTGAAGGCTGCTCCTGAAAGATATCTCCCAATTGTGGCTGCCATAGAGCAATTTTCTGATCTTGAGTCTATGACCTTTGAGGAACTTGTGGGAAGGCTGAAAGCCTATGAAGAAAGGCTCAAGCCAACCCCCCAAATCAAGAACACCTCAGGTCAATTACTCCTCACAAAGGCTGAATGGCAAGAAAGAGTCAAAAGTGAATCAAATCACAAGCAGTCAAGTTCTGGGGATTCAAGAGGAAAAGGTAGAGGTCGGGGGAGGACTGGGAAAAGCAGGATCACTAGACCCAATCCTGAGGGTGTTGATCGAGGTGCACCAGCCAAGAAAGACAAAAGAAACATGAGATGTTTCAATTGTGATCGTTTGGGGCACTTCTCAAGTGAGTGCAGGGCCCCTAAGACAAGGGCTGATGAAGCCCATTTGACCCAGTCCCATGAGGGTCAAGAACCCTCCCTGCTGATGGTGAAGGTCATACATGACCTGGGTTTACTTGAAGAAACCAGTGTCTACCCAAAGGCCATGTCTGCTGAAGTAGATTCCTGCACATGGTATCTAGACAATGGTGCTAGTAACCATATGACAGGAGTTAAATCTCATTTCACTGAATTGGATGAGACTATTACTGGGAGGGTGAAATTTGGAGATGGCTCGGTTGTAGCCATAGAAGGCAGAGGATCAATATGCTTTCAGTGCAAGAATGGGGAGCACAGAGTAGTTACACATGTGTACTACATTCCTGCTCTCATGAGCAACATATTGAGCCTAGGCCAACTAGATGAGGTAGGCTGCAAAATCTTGATGAAAGATGGATTGTTGTGGGTGTTTGAGAAAAGTGGAAGGACCCTTCTAAGGGTCAAAAAGGGACAGAACAGGCTTTACAGGGTAGATTTGGATGTAACCCTCCCTAAGTGTTTGTTAGGAGAAATCCAAGATGTGGCCTGGAAGTGGCATGCTAGATTGGGTCACTTGAACTTTGATTCAATCAACAACATGTCCAAGCATAGTATGGCAAGAGGGTTGCCCAGAATAAAACACAAATCACAACTGTGTGGAAGCTGCTTAGTAGGAAAGCAAAGGAGTCAATCCTTCCCTACTGCAAGTGTCTATAGGGCAGAACAACCCTTGGAACTTGTTCATGCTGATCTGTGTGGACCATTAGATCCACCTACCCCGGCTGGGAACAAGTATTTTATGTTGTTGGTGGATGACCACTCTAGGTACATGTGGGTGTACTTTCTGAGGTCAAAAGATGAAGCCCCTAAAGCTTTTCAGTCATTCATTTCTCACACTGAAGTGGAGACAAGTTTCAAGCTTAAGGCACTAAGAACAGATAGGGGAGGGGAGTTCACATCCCACAAGTTTGAGCAGTTGTGCAGCTTGGATTGGATCAAGAGGTATCTTACTGCACCTTACTCTCCACAACAGAATGGGGTTGTGGAGAGGAGAAATCAAACTATAATGGGGATGGTGAGGTCGATTCTTAAAGCAATGAACATGCCCTTGTGGTTGTGGGCAGAAGCAGTGAGACACTCAGTCTATTTGCTCAATAGAAGTCCCACTAAGGCTTTAGCAAATGTGACCCCCTATGAAAGACTGTTTGATAAGAAACCAACTGTGAAGCACTTGAGGGTGTTTGGGTGTGTGGCACATGTAAAGGTCAGCACTTAACTCAAGAAACTTGATGATAGAAGTATACCAATGGTACATTTGGGTTTGGAACCTGGCACAAAGGCCTACAGGATGTATAATCCGGTGACAGGGAAAGTAGTGGTCAGCAGGGATGTACAGTTTAAAGAAGGTGAATCTTGGAACTGGGACACAACTGCTGCAGATCATTCCAACCAAAACTATGCTAGCTTTGGTGGGAGTGTGTGTGTTTCAGATCAAGAGAATGGATCTACCAGTCAAGGATCTACCAGTCATGCAAGTCAAGAATCTATGCATTCCTCCTCTGAGGCAAGTGAATGGAATGAAGCAGGTCAGTCACATGGTGGAGAACCAGGTTCAGGGGGTGAGGAAGGGGAACAAACATCAAATGGAGATCATGATCTTAGATCTACATATGATGATACCCCTCCTAAAGGGTTTGTTTCCTTGGATAATGTGTTCAGCAGGACTGATGTATTGGAGAAGATACCCTTTTTACCTCCCAATTATGATGAATCAGAGTTATTGTTGCATGTGGAAGAGCCTGTCAGATGGGCTCAAGCCAAAGATAGTCCAGAATGGATGAAAGCTATGAGGAGTGAAATGGAAAGCATAGAAAAGAATGGCACATGGAAGCTAGTTGACTGCCCTAAAGGTGTGAAACCTATAGGCTTGAAGTGGTTATTCAAGCTGAAGAAGGATGCAGAGGGTAATGTGATCAGACACAAAGCCAGACTGGTGGTGAAGGGATATGTACAGCAGTATGGAGTCGATTATGAAGAAGTTTTTGCTCCTGTGGCCAGGTTGGAAACTGTGAGGTTGATATTGGCTATGTCAGCAGTGAATAAGTGGAAAGTACATCATCTTGATGTAAAGACAGCTTTCCTGCATGGGGAATTGAAAGAAGAAGTGTATGTGATGCAACCTGAAGGTTTCATAAAGGAAGGGAGTGAGAGGAAAGTGTACAAGCTCCAGAAGGCCCTGTATGGGTTAAAGCAGGCACCCAGGGCTTGGAATGAAAAGCTGCATGAAACCTTGATTAAATTTGGTTTTGTTAGGTGTCCTAGAGAGCATGCTGTGTATAAAAGAAACACAGAACTGGGTACTCTAATCATAGGTGTTTATGTGGATGATATCCTAGCTACAGGTTCGAATGATGGTGTGATCAAAGAATTCAAGTCAATGATGAAGTCTTGTTTTGAGATGACAGATTTGGGATTGCTCAACTACTATCTGGGAATAGAGGTTAAACAGACAAATGAGGGGATCTTTCTAACCCAAACTGGGTATGCTAAGAAGATTCTTGAAGATCAGCATATGTGGGAGAGTAACTCTACTAAAATCCCTATGGATCCAGGTATGAAGTTAAGTAAAGATGAGGAAGGTGAGTCTGTGGATGTGACCCAGTATAGGAGGATTATAGGGTGCTTAAGATATATTACTCAGACCAGACCAGATTTATGTTACTCAGTAGGGATTGTTAGTAGATTTATGGCAGATCCTAAGGCATCTCATTGGCAAGCTGTCAAGTCTATTCTTAGATATTTGAAGGGTACTGTGGAAAATGGTATATGGTATAAGTATGGGGGTGTAGGGGAGCTGATTGGTTACAGTGATAGCTCACATGCTCCTACTAAATCTGATGGAAAGAGTACTACAGGAATGGTGTTCTATTTTGGTGGTGGTCCTGTGAGTTGGGTGAGCCAAAAGCAGGCCACGGTGGCTCTGTCTTCTTGTGAAGTAGAGTTCATGGCAGCTACAGCCACAGCTCAGCAGGCTGTGTGGCTTAAAGGGTTGCTAGAGTATTTGACAAGTGAAGAATTGGGTCCTATTCTGTTATGTGTGGATAATAAATCAGCTATTCAGTTGATGAAGAATCCTGTATTCCATGGCAGGTCTAAGCACATAGATGTGAGGTACCACTATATTAGGGGATGTGTTGAAAAGAACCTAGTGGTGGTAAAGCATGTCAGTGGAGAGGAACAAAAGGCTGATGTGTTGACAAAAGCTTTATCAAGGATCAAGTTTGCAGAAATGAAATTAAAGCTGGGAGTTGGAACAATACAAGAATTAAGGGGGTGAATGTTAGTTAATTCATTGTATTGTTTAGTGTTTAGTATGTTGTATGATTGTATTTTGTGTTTAGATTGTAATAGTTCATAGTATAGGGACTGAAAGTGAAAATGTGGGATAGTTAGTTAGAGCTTCTAACTACTATAAATAAGTAGTTTTACATGTAATTGGGTTAACACCCTTTCAATAAGAATTACCTACCATTATGTTCAAAACTGTCAATATTGTATTTTAATTTCATTTTTGCTTGATGAAGTTGCCATTGTGGTAGTCACACTACATGATTGGCTAATCATATTAGATTTGATATATATATTTATATGTATATACGATTTTTTCAAAATTCTCAAATATCGTGAAAGTTATCTGATGTGGCTGAGTGGCTGGTACCAATATCTATGGATTTGTATGCGGGGATAGTTGTGGGTACTGCTATAACTTTGTATGCTCTGAGCTTACGGGTCATAACGCATATATTATCTTGGTTCTTCGTGAGGTTAAATTTAGTGTTAGGCCCATTTTGTGTCTCTATGCTTTATCTTGTTAGTTTTTTTTATTTGTGGGAGATGAAATCTACCATGGGTACTGGAAGAAGCAACTTGTATAGAAAAAAGAGTCTCAAGAGGAGAGATAAAAAACAGAGAAAGAAGCCAAATGAATAGGCCTTTGTCTTCGTTTAGTATCTGTAAATTAAATTCGAATTTTGCATTATTGGGATAAGATTTGTCACTATGGTGTGTTGACAGCAATTTGAAGACCCATGACGTGTTGTTTAAGGCCATTATTTAAGATGAGAAATATGATAATTTCTGCTTTTGCAATGGGCTATGGGGTCCTAACTGATTTAAATGAATAGAAGCATGGTCTTTAAATTTGTTCAAGAAATATGGTAACTTTAAGATTTTTGGTCTTTCATTATTTACAATATAGGAGCTCCCCTCCCAAAGATTGTTGGGATGGTTTGATGTTAATTAGTGGGGGGTAAATGGAGAACAAGCAAATGGAGGCAGTAAGTTAGCTTCGCAGTCTAGCAGTTCTTATTGGATTTCCATTAGATTTTCCTGCTCATTTCTTTTTTTCTATATCATTATTATTGCTACTACTAGTTCAATACTTTTAACTTTTTTCCATACAGAAATGCAAATTTTTGTTGTACATTTCTTTTTTTTTTTGGACTGTTTATGCTGTCATTAACAACCGTGATCTCCTGGTTTTGTTTTCTGGTAGCCTTTTTAATTAGTTTGCTCTTTACCCTACTAATTACTTATTATTGTTACGGCAGTATGAAAAGACGACTGTGGTGTTTCCAATGAGATTCAACGATTCTATCGATACTGTTCTTGCAACGTCATTCTTACAGGTAATATCAGCTCAGTTTACATCTCTAAGCATGTTTACAGTTTAGCTTAGACCATTGATGCAACTCAGATATTTGTTATTACAGGAGTTTGTGGAAGCACGGCGTACTGCTGGACTTAATAATGCTCCTCTTTGTTTGTGGTCTTCATCCCCTCCAAATGAACTGAAGGATGCTCCTGAACAAGCATTATCTGCAAATGCTGGTTTTGTTTCATTTGGTAATGGTGGAAACTTTAAGGGGATTATTTGTTTATCAGCTGTTTATAAATTTTTTTAATTGGCTATTTATAACATGCAGTTATCTCCCCACGCCATGTAGAAGGAAAGAAACTGGACAAAACCGTTTGGAACTTATCGACATTTCATGCATACGTGAACTATCATGTAAAGGTGAGCATTCTGCTTCTTTTTTTTGTTCTTTAGAACCGGGATGGCCACATGTCTTTCCATGCTGAATCTTGTTAATCTGCGAAAACAATCATTCGTTCCGTCATATGGGAAAAGACTACATACCAGAACCAAAGTTAAACCTTGATACGAAAGATGAAGGACCTCCCAAGCTATTGGTGTATACCAGGAGGGGTAAAGTAGTAAAATAAATGGTAGGTTGTTACTATTAATAGAATGAGAATAGAGAGAGTAGGATTCAGGTGTTTTATTGTGGTTTCTTATTGGCTCATGCTTTTAGCATTGAGAGAGGGATATTCCCTGGATTGTTAGACGTCACTTTCATCTCATTCCTTTGTAATTTGCCTTTTGAATACAACTGGATATTTTCTTATTACATCACCTTGTTCAATTCTTCTGATCCTTTACATAGTTCTTACCTAATTGAGGAGTTATTCAATTAGTGTGAGTCTCTGTTTATTTAATTACCCATCATTGGTCCGACCTGCCGCCGCACCTGCCGGTCATCCCTTCTGTTCCTCATCGTTCGCCATGGAAACTCGTACCACGCAGTTAGACGCACAGGAGAACCAGATTAAGCAGCTTCAATTGGATGTGGATGAGATTCGTTCCTCTCTTCAATCCCTGGAAGTTTCTCTTCAATCATTGGAGGTGGAGCGAGGTGAGTCTAGTGAGTTCCGGAAGGTTATGTTAACCTGGCTAGCCAAACAAGAGAAGAAACCGACGGAGGATTCCTTGGGTTCGGGGAGCTCTGGTCCCGGACTTGTTTATTCCAGCTCCAAACCACCGTTGGGTACGTCGGAGACCAACGACAACCCTACTTCGCTGCCCTGGGCGGTTAAAAAAGTTAAGTTACCGGAATTCTCTGGTTTTGATCCACAGGGTTGGATTCAAAAGGCCAACCTCTATTTCGATCTCAATCATACTTCGGACGTGGATCGCCTCCAATTAGCTCGGTTGAGTATGATCGGAGTTGCTTAACATTGGTTCACGATAATCACACAAGTCCGACCAACGATTTCGTGGGGGGACTTTCAATCGGAACTATTACAACGATTCAGTGGCTTGGAGATTCAGAACCCTTATGAGCAGTTAGCCACCATTAAACAGGCCGATTCCATCTTCGATTTTATCGATGATTTTGAATATCTCTTGTCGCTGGTTCCTCGTCTACCGGATTCGCAGGCAATAGGATATTTCGTGGCTGGGTTGAAAGATGATGTGAAGAAATAGGTTCGCCTTCATCGCCCGCAATCTCGGTTGGATGCGATGTATTTGGCAAAGGACGTCGAGCTGATGCTCCGGTCAACGTCCGGCCAATCCACGTTGAGCCGATTCCGTTACTTAAACCCTATTGGGTCTCACCAGCTTGGGCTTCCTGAAATACCTTCTACAATGGGCCGGGTAGATGCCAAGCCCATGTACTCGGGCCGCCCGCCGGATAAGTGGCCTAATCCGAGAACCGACAGTGCTCGGTCGACTTTTTCCCCTCGCACACCATCCCCTGCTTCTGATTTGGGGCAACTATCACCTCGCGATCGGGGTATGCGCTCCTTATCTCGTACTGAATGGGAAGACAGGAGGAAGAAAGGATTATGCTTCCGATGCGGTCAACAGTACGGTCCGGCACATAAATGCCCGGAGGGGAAGTTGAGGGTCTTACTTTTGGGCGATGACGAGGAAGAGATCCCACATGGGTACAACTGTGCTGTCCACGTGGAACCTGTCGATTCCACCTTGGATGACTCAGCGACACCTGTCGGCACGTGTAATGCAGTGGAGTTAATGGGGACAATTGCAACTCAGGAGCTATCCACTACCATGAAATTGGAAGGATGTTTAGGGGGATTCCCGATTTATATGCTGGTCGACAGCGGTGCATCTCACAATTTTATCTCGAGGCGGCTGGTGACTGCTTTAGGTCTCCCTTGTTCTTCATTTAAAGGGATTCGTATTAAATTGGGAGATGGACATTTTGTTTTTGTCCATGAACGGTGTGTGGGTCTTCCTATCACTATCAATTCATCTTCCTTTTCAGTGGATGCCTTGGTCTTTGACACCGGTTCCTTAGATTTTATTCTTGGTTTGGAATGGTTAAGCTCGTTAGGAGAGGTGGTACATAATTGGGAGCAGGCTTGGATGCGGTTTATTCATCATGGGCAAGTGGTTCAGTTACAGGGGTTGCGCATGGGTCAGGTGTCCATGCCGGCGTTGCACTCTTTGTTGCCTTTGGAAGGATCGTCGGATTGCAATTTACTTACTCCGGCTGCATCAGTACCTGATTCTATACCCGCTTCTCAACAGGCTCTGCTCGATTCCTTGTTACACACTTTTGAGGTGGTTTTTCAACCTCCTTCTTCTCTGCCACCGAGATGCTCCCATGATCACTTCATTCAAATGGCATGCCCTGATCCGGTTAGTGTCCGTCCCTATCGTTACCCTCATACACACAAAGCTGAAATTGAACACCAGGTGCGAGAATTACTTCAAATGGGCATGATCCGACAGAGCACGAGTGCTTTCTCTAGTCCTGTTATTCTCGTTCGGAAGAAGGACCAATCGTGGCGTATGTGTGTCGATTATCGCGCTCTCAACAATGCCACGATCCCGAACAAATATCCTATTCCAGTGGTGGATGAGTTAATTGATGAATTACACGGCTCCAATTCTTTTCCAAGATTGACCTTAAGTCAGGTTACAATCAAATCCGCATGCATCCGGATAGCATTGCGAAGACTGCCTTTCGCACGCACGACGGGCATTACGAATACTTAGTGATGCCTTTTGGCTTGATGAATGCTCCGGCCACGTTTCAGGCCGTAATGAACGATATTTTCCGGCCATTATTACGACATAAGGTCGTCATCTTCTTCGATGATATCTTAGTTCACAGCCCTACTTGGGAGGCTCATTTGGAGGATTTAACTCAAGTATTTCAGATTCTGGTTCATCACCAATTCAAAGCTAATCCGGATAAATGTAGCTTTGGGAAGAAATCCATCGACTATTTGGGTCACATCATCACGGGTCAAGGAGTTTCCATGGATCCATTGAAAATTGCAGCAGTCATGGATTGGCCTACTCCTACTACCCTTAAAGCACTTCGTGGGTTTCTCGGGTTGACGGGCTACTACCGTAAATTTATCAAGGATTATGGGGCTATTGCCCGACCCTTGACAGCACTCACAAAGAAGGATTCTTTTGTTTGGACCCCTACGGCTCAATTGGCCTTCGATAGCCTCAAACTGGCTCTGGTTAGTGCCCCTGTTCTTGCCCTACCTGATTTTTCTCTTCCTTTTGTCATCGAATGCGACGCTTCCGGCTGCGGTTTAGGAGCTGTCCTCATGCAACACAAAAAGCCAATTGCTTATTTCAGCAAAGCGTTGAGTGACCGCAATTTAGCCAAATCTGCGTATGAAAGGGAGTTGATGGCATTGGTATTGGCGGTGCAACATTGGCGACCTTACTTATTGGGCTCTAGATTCACAGTCTGTACGGATCAAAAGAGTTTAAAGTTCTTACTACAACAACGTGTTTCCTCTACTGATCAACAAAATTGGATAGCTAAATTGTTGGGGTACGACTTCGATATCCAGTATAAACCGGGTAGGGAGAACCGTGCAGCAGATGCGTTATCGCGACGAGCTGATTCGGGAAATTTCTTTCAAGTCTCTTTTGCTCCAGTATGGGTTCAGGGGAAACTACTTATCGAGGAAGCCCAAAAGGATGCTGAAGTTCACTCCCTTAAGGCAAAAGTTGAAGCCTCTCCAACTGACTATCAAGGTTATACTATCAAACAGGGCATTCTTTTCTATCACGAATCGTCTGGTGATTTCTCGATCTTCAAAATATATTCCTGCGTTGCTCCACGAATTTCATGTAACAGCAACAGGTGGCCATTCGGGCTACTATCGTACTTATAGACGCTTGGCAACTAATGTATATTGGACAGGAATGAGTTCAACAGTTAAAGAATTTATTAGATCTTGTGATACTTGTCAACGGTGTAAAGCCAGTTCGGTACTTCCTGGTGGCCTCTTACAACCGTTGGATATTCCACAAGCCATTTGGGAGGACTTGTCAATGGACTTTATCGTGGGGTTGCCTCCTTCCAAAGGATACACAGTTATATTGGTCGTCGTGGATCGCTTATCGAAATATGCCCATTTTATTTTGCTTAAACATCCTTACACGGCTAAGACAGTGGCGGATGTTTTCATAAGAGAGGTCATCCGACATCATGGGCTTCCCAAAACAATCGTAAGTGATCGTGACCCTCTCTTTTTGAGTAAGTTTTGGCAAGAGATTTTTAAGTCTATGGGCACCAAACTCCACATGAGCTCGGCATATCACCCGGAATCGGACGGCCAAACGGAGGTTGTTAATCGTTGTCTCGAATCCTACCTTCGTTGTTTTGCGATTGATCAGCCTCGCTCTTGGTCG
This sequence comes from Flaveria linearis, assembly GCA_024085815.1. Classification (NCBI taxonomy): domain Eukaryota; kingdom Viridiplantae; phylum Streptophyta; class Magnoliopsida; order Asterales; family Asteraceae; genus Flaveria; species Flaveria linearis. The sequence goes on from CM044002.1 coordinate 27,879,305, forward strand.
TTATGGTTACCTTGGGCTGAATTTTGGTACAACTCCACATTCCACTCATCTACGGGCAGGTCTCCTTTTGAAACCGTCTATGGTCGTCGCCCACCGTTGGTGTTCCAATTTATCCCAGGCGAGATTCGTGTCGATGCAGTGGCTAGAGACCTACAGGATCGCGATGAAGCTTTGCGCCAACTTAAAACTCACTTGTTGAAAGCTCAAAATGATATGCAGACACAAGCAAATAAAAAACGTCGCGAATTACATTTTCAGGAAGGAGAATGGGTTTATGTAAAGTTAAAGCCTTGTTGCCATGTATCCGTAGCCAATCGTATACACCCGAAGCTTGCTGCCAAGTTTTTTGGTCCTTTTCAGATTGTGGAAAAGATAGGCCCGGTTGCTTATAAACTGCTCTTACCCGCCACATCTAAAATACACCCGGTATTTCATGTTTCGTTACTCAAGAAAGCAGTTTCGGGTCCGGTGACTCCAACTTTGCCCCCAGAATTAGACATGGCCGAGGAGCCACATCCCATCCCTGGAAAAATATTGGCTACGCGTATCTTAAATGAAGGCCCCGCTCCTAAAGCACAATCGCTCGTTCACTGGCAGGGTCAATCCATTGAGGAGGCTACATGGGAAGATACCGAGTGGGTACAGCAACAGTTCCCGGATCTTAGTCTTGGGGACAAGACTAATTTTGAAGGGGAGGGCAGTGATACGAAAGATGAAGGACCTCCCAAGCTATTGGTGTATTCCAGGAGGGGTAAAGTAGTAAATAAATGGTAGGTTGTTACTATTAATAGAATGAGAATAGAGAGAGTAGGATTCAGGTGTTTTATTGTGGTTTCTTATTGGCTCATGCTTTTAGCATTGAGAGAGGGATATTCCCTGGATTGTTAGACGTCACTTTCATCTCATTCCTTTGTAATTTGCCTTTTGAATACAACTGGATATTTTCTTATTACATCACCTTGTTCAATTCTTCTGATCCTTTACATAGTTCTTACCTAATTGAGGAGTTATTCAATTAGTGTGAGTCTCTGTTTATTTAATTACCCATCAAACCTGTATAAGATTCAGTAGCGTGGGAGCTAATTTCAGCTAAATGTGGGGTTGAATACTGTGTGGGTGATTTCTGTTTAAAAATATAGAACTAAAGAGTTTCAGTGATCTCTTTCTGTCATATCAAATTATAGTTCAAGTGTGGTTATGAATTCTTTAAATACTGGTAAGGGAAGTTTTGGATGATCAATATATTATAATTATGAAATATGAAGAGTAAATTGCATAAATTCTTTTTTTTTTCTGAGATCTGTAACTTCTTAGGGGTAGTAATTGCATTTAACTGCATGAAGTCAAATTATGTGTTTCGGTTGGATGGTGAGTAAATATGTGGTTATATATAAATATTAGTAAATATGCTTTTTCCATATTTCATTCGGTAGTACTATAACCATATATTCAGTGCGCAAATTAAAAAGAACCCTGATCTTGAGCGACATATTAATATTTTTCTTGTGCATTCGGTAACAGTGTTCTGAAGGTTTCATGCATACTCGGATGAGACGTCGAGTGGAATCATTAATTCAGGTAAATTTCACTTTCAGTCAGATGTAACATTGAATGAAGCTTAATGTTGTGGATCTTCATTTTGAGGTGTTTGAACGTGCTTTCTGATAGTGATTATACAGAACTGACTGTATGCAGATAACCAGTCTAATCAGACATTGGTAGCAGATTGTGTTTGGATGTGCTTTCGCTGTTTGAAGATTTATAATTGGATAATCAGACTTTTGATTTTTTGATATATTTTGATCATTTAAGGAGTTAAACATATGAAAATGACAAAAAGGTCTTTCTTCTGAATAATAGAGAAGTAGAAGTCTCTAGATCTTAATCCAAAGAAGGGGCAAATAAGTATTTTATCTTACCATAAACGAATTAGGCGGGATAGGAGTGAGTGGAGGTGTAAAATTTTATCTTACCTGTTAGAGTGGTGGACAATGTCAACTTAGAGGGTAGGAGAAGTAGAGGAAGACCTAGGTTGACATGGGACGAGAAAATTAGGCGGGATTTGGTAGACTTGCACCTCTCTGAGCATATGATCGAGGATAGGAGTGAGTGGAGGTGTAGAATTAAAGTTAAGGACTTTTAGCGGGACCTGAGGGTAGGAAGGGTAGACGTAGACTTGATGCGGGTGCCCTCGACTGAGTTGTAGATGTTCCACATTCTGCTCTTATACGTGTTACTTGCCGCTAATTTCTTGTACGTACTTTCTAATTCCTTAAGTGATTTTTACCTTGTGTGACATGCTTTATATTGTGATCGATATTGTTATGGCTTTCGTTATCAAGTCGGGGGTCTCTTCGGAAGCGGTCTCTCTATCTCCCAAGATAGAGGAAAGACTAGCCACCACCTACCCCTCCCAGACCCTACTCTTGCGTGGGATATACTGGGTACGTTTGTTTGTTTGTTTGTTTATCTTACCATAAACGAATCAATTACTATGATTTCAAATTGTAACAACTAGAAAAGTAGTTTCTAAACACCCTTTCAATGTCCTGCCTGCATGTTATATCCCTAAAGACTCATTCATGTTTCTATTTGCACCTTTTCAATTAGATATTCGACTTCTTATGATCTGAAGGTCATAATCACGTACATGTATAACTTTGTGTGCTTAAACATGTATGCATTGTTCTTCAGGCCCTGGATCGAGCTAAGCCCGATGACAACACAAATATTGCAGCCCAAAGCAAATCCTTCAAAAGACTGGTCAGTCATCCTAACTTTTTCAATATATTTTTCTTTTATGCTTGCAAAAATCTCAGCTAATTTAACCTGGTGTACCACAGAGCATTAATGAAACCTCACGAGGAAATGCGCATTAGGGTGAAATGCTAACTTTGCTGTCTTTTGTGCTGCACTTTGCATATGTAGTTGTGTTTATTCAAGAATGATGATTTCTGCAGGCACTTGTGCCTGATGAACATACTTTTTTTTATTCTTTCTTTTTCATTTGAGTATATTCTTGGCTAGAGGTTGAAAGTGATGCATCAATACTTTTACTCTTATCCTTGTAATATCCCTACTTTTCTTTTCTTTGTTTTCCAGTAGTATTTCTACAATTTGAACAATTAACAATGAGATACAAAACATCAAACCCCTGGGGTGGCAGTTATGTGGGGCTTGTGAGTTGTGAGTTGATGAGCCTAACATAACCTATATATTTATCTGTGTTAAAAGATGTCAATCCTAACCTATACACAACTAAAATTATGTAATCTAACTTTGTGTCTTGTATTTAGATTAGAATTGATCTAAAGTGAATGCGTACACCCCTGGTTCTAGAACCAAAAACCAATAAAGTACTCAAGTAGGATCTTGACAATGGCTAGATTCTGTTTAAAATCTCAGCTATGTGACAATCAGCAGTAGAGGGCACTAGTAACAAATCATTATAAGTTGGTAGATGAATCGAAATTGAAATATAATAATTCTCTTTAAAAGTATAAAAACTAGAGAAATTGCATATACGAGGGTGGGACCCACCTATATCTTATAAATACATCCACCTTGATTGTTTAAAACTTAAACCTAAAACCTCAAAACAATAACGGGTATGAACAGATCCATTTCATTTTACAAATTCTAGTCCTTTCTTGTTATTAGTACTAAAGATGATGGATCTGATGATGATGATGATGTATATGCACATGCAAGAGTTTATGATGGCAGAAGTTTCTAAATGTGATAATAGGTTGTGTTTCTAAGAGCATCATCACCACCATCATCATCATAGATTATATACAATGTGCAGTCATGGTGATCAAAAGTGTGTGTTGCCATTGCAAAAACACTACTTATTCCATGTTGGTTATTATGATTTTCCATTATCTTGTTTTCACTTGAATATGTCTTTTATTCCGTTCTCATGATCAGACTTTTGTCATTTTGCAGCATGTAAACAAAAGAAATGAACTTTTAATAAAAAAAAGAAAAATGAAGGGACCAATTTGAAGTTGATATGTACATGAAAAATGCAAATATGCTCTGCATACCTCTGAGCGTTGGTTGGTGCTTCTGCCTTAAAAAAATCATTGACCACATCATAATATTAGTTTCCCCCAAACAGACATGGGGCCATCCCAAGAATGAATCCCAACAAAGTGTTGTTGAATAAAAACATTGCTTTTGCTTTTGCTTTATCTTTTTCTTTTCTTTTTATTGGAGTGCATGCCCTAAAGCCACAAGAGTTTCTTTGAAAATTGTTGAAATTTATTTATGAGACAGAGAATAATATATCATTCTTGTGTTTAGAGCACTTTCAAGATGGAAAAATCAGATGAAATGACAGCATATATATATATAATAAATAAGTATATTTTTTTTGAAAAGTTAATAAATAAGTATATGGTTTGCAACAAGCCTATGTTCACTAGTAAATGCGCTTGAAAAGTAATTTTGGACAACTCACGAGATTTTTACATTTTCATCAACTCTTACTTTAGTGAAGCTTTATAACGTACAATTAAATCTCTATTTTCTACAACTCTTAAAAAAGTGTTCTGGTTAGAGGTTGATAACTAAAATGGTTGATTCGTATGTAAATGTCACACCCAAAACCCCACGACGTAACGTAAGTTGGATCTACACAAAAACATATCCTTTAATTGAATACAACGGAAGTTCTTGGGAACTTTTGGGTGGGAAGATCCATTATCAAATTATAATTACTAGTACTACTGTTATTATCATAACTAGTTGTGATCAAGTTCGCGCGTTGCGCGAAATGTTTTAACCTGTGTACATGGCTATTGCATTTGTTTACACACTAAACAGAAAGTTCAAGTCAAAGCGTTAAAAGTCGCTTAATATGCTTTTGATGCATACATAATAGTATAAAAAAATTGTAATTTGGCTCACCAATACATTTAGATGGTTACCTGATAATAGTGTTTCTATACCTGCAACTCATGCATTTAACTATTTAATATTTTAAATAGAAAAGTATTTGTCAAGTCAACCCAACCCAAACCGCTGAAAATTTGACCCGGTGGAGTTAAGATACACGCAAAATCAATCCATTTATAAGTAAATGGGTCAAAATGGTCATGTCAAGAAAATAAAGCAGTATCGTTGTTGACCTTCAGATCAAAAACACCACCTTTGAAACCAACATCCAATGGGGCGTTGATCAAATAAAGAAACACGAAACAACTCCTACCAAAAAACACTTTAATATGTAGTTTTAACAATATATATCATATGCAATAAGAAGTGAGTACCTCGTGCTGAATTGCAGGACATTAGCTCAAACATGAGGATTTGCATCCTGTAGAAGTAAGAACATTAGCTACCAATTACAATGTTAATAAATGAAAATATGAACATACAAACAAGTCATTATCATATAATCATCTTTAAAGCAGGAGTCACAGATCCATTTTTAACAACAAACATCTTCAAGGATTGTTAAAAATGTAACATCTCGTATTTTTACGTTAAAAAAAAAAAAATTTAACGTCGTTCGATCTTGTAAGGACCATTGTCATGAATTATGAAATATTGCTTTAATACGTCTTTTAAGCCTTTAAACTTGAATGTATAATAATTTGATAATAATAATAACAACAAATAATAATAATAATAATAATAATAATAATAATAATAATAATAATAATAAATAATAATAATAATAATAATAATAATAATAATAATAATAATAATAATACCATAATAACTAAGAAAAATGATAATAATATCAATAATAACAACTTGAAAATTCAATGAATTTAAAAAGAGAAGTCTAGGGGGCTGTATTGCCAATTTAAGAACTTAAAACATAAGTTCTGGCATAAAATAATAAAGAAGGGAAAGTTGAGGGACCATTTGAGCAACATTGGTCGACCACCTTCTTCTACCTTACTGTCTGCGCACATTTTTGGGCCCCTTTACCCAGCGATCGATCGCACTAACCGGTTATATTAACTCAAAGTAATCACGCACTAACTTAGTTTAGTCGTTTATAATCTGTCCTTTGAATTCAATTTCGTTCAAAACGAGCTCAAACACCCCTTCAAACCCGTTCGAAGTTGCGGACCTGCAGGTCGATGAAAACCCCATCTACAATCGATTTTAATCAAAATTAACAGTGGGCTTTGCATTAATATCATCATTCGAAGATTCCCTCAAGTTTAATTTGAGTATAATCAATGTTTGAGCACCCGTCGATCCACTCCAAAGCCGCGACCTGTTCTTGTTGGGTTCATCACCAATTCGTCATCATATTGGTAATTGAACACACCCACACACTCGTTTTTACATGGGGATCAAAAGCCCCATGATTTCAGATGTTTAGAAAGTCGAATTCGAGCCCAATTGGCCGGGATTCGAACTAGGGCTCGAATGGATATTTGGGGTTTTGGTTAACTTAGTTTAAAACAATTAAAAACGGATTTTAACCGCGGCTGTAAGCCTTGGTTCACTGGTCCGTGCCCCCCTTTGCCATCCGAGAGGTCCCGGGTTCGACCCCGGGCCACCTCACACATTTTTTTTAGCATTTTTAAGCTTTAAAAAAATTCAGAAAAATTTCTAAAAAATTTTAAAAATGTTTTTACAAACATTAAATATTTTAAGACCACCGCAATATTTTCTGAAATTTATCTTAACATTTCATTTATTTATTTTATTATTTGTTTTAAATAAATAAAATAACTAGTTTAATTTCTTATAAAAATAGACTTTAAACAATGGTTAAAATCACTAAATTATTATTTGTTCAAATATTAACTATATATTATGGTTTAAATGATGGTTATTTAAAAGTTTATTTAAACTATATTTAGACTTTATTACAAATGGTTTCTTTTATATTAAAACGATTAAATAGCATATTCCATTTCCATTAACGCAAAACAAAATCAAATATATTTTGTTGAACGTAATTATAAAACCCCCACCATTCCATTGAAACCCTAGTTCTCGTTAGAACTTTAACATTATTGTTAACGTAAAATTTGTAAATATAAATATATATTAGGCATCTTGTGAAGGACTACGTTGAAGAGTTGCTAGTTAATCTTTTAACCTCCTTTTATACAACTAAACATCAAGTGAGTATTTCTATACCCCTTTTTCATATTTTCGCACTTTGGGGTGAAACATGTTACTTATTAACCATTGCACTTGTAAACGTTGAATCTTGTAAACTTATGGCAATTTACTTGTGTGTTGTGATTAGTTGAATATTGTAGCTACCATGTAATGTCGAATACATGTACAATCATTAACTATTGCTAGCCTGGCGACGTCATAGATCTATGGGCCTGACAAGCCTGCTTGGTTGATCCAAGTACACTTAGCTAATCGTATATACTTATAACTTGGTTGGGCCAAGTACACGTTTGAGACTTGTAAAACTTTGTCAAGGTTTGATTGTGCATTCTGTCTTACATCCCTAGTTACCTTGTTCTCTAATTTACAACATGAAATGCCATCTTTTATATACTTATGTATTCAAACTATAGAATGCTCACCAACATCTTTATGTTGACCTTTTATTTTTAACATGTTTCAGGCAATAGCGTTATGTGGCTGTGAACAATCGTATTCCTCACGCCTCGACGTTTCCGCCGTCAAGGTTGGGGTGTGACAAAAACATACGCGCTTGACCCACTAAATCTCACAGACTCACACACACGATAACAAAAAACAACTAATTTCAACACTAACAACAAATTCCTACATGCCTTTACTAACCTACATAGCATGTGCAAACACTTAATACACTTCTTAAACACACATCATAACTTATATTTTATACATTTCTAAACTTTTTGGGAAAAAAAAGATCCTGCATTACTAACATCAAGATTTTCCTTCCTAAAGGGTGCAATAAACCCTTGATCAATTTAGGGGCAACCTTTATGATGCATCAACCAACAGAAACAGCATTGAAACACAACATCAAGCTGTGTTTTACCCAATCCCATAGCGTAGTAGCGTATTGGCGGGTCCGTGAGTTTCCTGTTAATGGATCCTCACAGTTGACGACACAAAAATGAAAAATTCAAAGAGAGGAGACCATTATTAGGTGTAGTTTCCACTTTCCACTACTTGAGCCTCATTAGCTCAAACCTGTATAGACAGTACAGTAAGGTCATGTAATTCCATATCGAAAACCATAGTCTAGTAATTCCTCAACGACTACAGCTTACAGAACATGAATTCTAACCCTTTAGTAACTCCTCAACAACTACAGTCAAGTAATTCTATCAGTTTTTCCCATCTATACATCCCTTCTTAGAATCTAATTAAGGTCATTACAGAGACTTACATGAACATTTAACAACAAACCACCAATCTTCAAATGATACTAACAAATTCAGACTCAACATTGAAGTAACAGAAGTATACCTTGATATTACCGCTGAACGACTGAGCTGCTCCGGACAAAGATCAAAATTGGCCAAAAATCAGAGAAAATCGATCAAAATTTGGTCAAAACTGGAAAATTTGTCCAAAGATCTTGTGTTCGTGGCTAGTGTTTTTCAACCACGCGCGTTGCGCGTGTGTTGAATGAGGCTCAGAACAGGATTTCAGTTATGGCTACTAACCGTAAACGGTAAACATGTCAAAGCAAGCCGATACCTTTTGAATATCATCACAGCCCGACACTCTACTAAATACAAAACATACAACATTATTAGATCATCAACACTGACTTGAAACAAGCATTGGTTCATGTTTCCAAAAGCAACATCACAACATAATCTCAAAAGCGAACACAAGATCAGGGATCTCAGATGAACAATCGTCATCATCATCAAACTATATCACCGACATGTGAAGCTCGGTCATTGAACCACAAAGCATGAGGGTTGTCTTTCCCGTCAAGACCGACCAACAACTTCCATGCAGAACACACGGTAATTTGAAACACCACCAACAACCACATAAACACCACCGACAGTCAACTCAAAGGCGACCGACAGCAATGGCGACACACCACCACCAGCCAAAGCCCACCCAAAATCAGAAAGAACTCGTATCTATTCACAAAGGTGCACATGCAGCCTAAAGTAAAACCCAACACAATCAGCCAGCGGTCAGATGCGATGACATACCGCCACCAACAACCGGTCGTCGAGCAACAAGATCTGGTGAGAAAACCCTCAAAAACACCACGGCGACACCGCGCGACAAACATCACCATCTAGTCCGATTTCAAGCCACGAACCACGACGACACCGATGGTCGGTGGTCGAGCAACAAGATCTGGCGAGAAAACCCCCAAAAACACCATGGCGACACCAACGACAACCATCACCATCTACTCCGATTTCAAGCCACGAACCACGGCGACACCGATGACAACAACGATGTAGACAACCAGTTGAGCAATGGACAACCGCCGCCTACTCTACCTCAACCACAGAGGGGAGGCGAAGCGGCAATAGAGCCACCGCAACAACAACCACCATTGTCGGTTTCACGGTCGTCGCCTTTGCTATGGCCGGCCACCACACAAAACCCTAAAAAACCTCACGATGCAGGCGGTGGCGGTGTAGGCGGTGGCGGCGCCGGTGCCGATGGTGATAAGAGAGCACTTTATCTCTGTAATAATGAAAAAGATGGGATAACAGGAAGGTTTCCCCCCTCTTATCTCTCTAAACATATTTGAAGGGGTGCAATTTGCCAAAGTGAAAAAAGGTGTGTGGCAAAACCACAAATACACCCAAGTTCCCTGCTGATACTGTTCATTTCCAATCTTTATTAACATATATAGTAAACACCCACGCGCGTTGCGCGTGTGATGGACGGGCAAAGGCTCATATACGTAATCATAGCCAAACACATGTGGTTTATTGGTATAATATCAGTGGCAACAACTTAAACACAACCTTCGATATTCAGCTGCACAACATGAGCAAAACCCACAAAGACAGAATTAGCTGTGACCACAACATAAGAAACAACAATGCAACATCTTACAAGGCTCAGAACTATAAACGGTTGCCCAGCCATAACATCGACACCATTTTTGCTCTACAATCATAGCATTCGATTTACCAACAGCCAAAGGTCTTAGATGAACAATGATTCATCTTCATCGACAAACGATATTCAGTCGTACAATAGAAGCAAAACCCATAAAGACAGAAATAGCCGACACCACAACATAAGAAACAACAATACAATACTTATAAGGCTCAAAACTGATAGTCGGGTGCGGTTACAAACCATAAATGGTTGTCAAGCCATGGCAACCGACACCATTTTTGCTCTAAAATCATAGCCCTCGATTAACCAACAGCTAAAGGTCTCAAATGAATAATGATTCATCTTCATTGACACATGATATCATGAAATATAACATGCAAAACTGATCACATAACAAAATCTCAGACGCTCATTGTCATTGATCCAAAGATTTCCCCAAGATAAAACATGTGGCAGAGACAAAAACATCTAAAGTGAACAACGAAAAGAGGGGCAACAAAGCTACTTACACCATCACAGTCGCTACAACAAATGGCTATAGGATAACTGTCAGCTCCACCTCAACCTTGAAGGGAGGCGGAAGTGCAAAAGGAGCAAAAGCCATCACTGCCGCCATAAAAATACCATAAGATGTGAAAACCCTGAACGAACCAAACGACGATAGATCACCGCGAATGGTGGCAGAGCTTACAAGCACAACATCATCATCGCAGCCTTCAACATCGACCACCGGTAGACCGAACGGCGGCTGACAACCGTCACCACCGATCATGGTCGAGAAACCGCCGCCTGCTCCACCTCGACCAAAAGGGGAGGTGGAGCGGCAACAGCGCCCACTGCCACAACGACGAACGGCAACAGAGATGACACGATGAAACCACGATGGTCACCGACACCTCTACCTAAACCAAGAAAACCCACTTGAAACACAAAAATCCCCTTTTCTCTCCATATAAACACACATCGGAGGGGCAAAGTGCAATTCCGGGGAAGGTGATCATGATGCAGGCAGTGGCAGTGCAGTTGATGCAAGTGTTGGAGGCTAATGGTGATGACAAGAGAGAACACGTTGTCTCTCTAGAACTGAAACGGAGGGGATAACAGGGAGGTTTTCCTCTATTTTTCTATTTAAACACATTTGGAGGGGTGTAAAATGCCAAAGTGAAGAAACCTGTGTGACCAAAGTAGAAAGGCACTCAAGTTCCCTGCTGATACTGTTCATTTCCCATCTTTATTAACATATATGTTAATTATGAGTATTATTACTGTAGTTACTATTATTGTCATTATTAATTATTATAATCTTATCAGTATTTTACACCAACTGATTGATAAGTCCGTCAGTGATTACCAACACAATTACTAACAGCTAGTGATTTGTAATGGGTTTTACCAGCCTTCAAATAAGTTAGTTAGTTGCTTAGATGACATGAAGTTATAATAAATCATAACAACTTATTTTGATGTTAAAGTTTATGATAACTTGCAGATCAATGGGCCTATTGGGGCTTGTATTTTGTTAGTAAGTTGTTTAGGTTAGAATAATACATAATCAATCATATATAACAAAATATTTTGATGTTACAGTGTGAAAAAATATTCGAATCCCAAAATCTAAAATTTTTGAGTTGCTGGAGTAACGTTTGATAAGATATTATAAAAGCACATTAAATTCATCACTTTCCTAGAGTTGCTATTTGAACCTAGCGAATATCCGTATTGCCTAGCCTAGACTTGGGTTAAAATTTAAAAGTTCAAACCACACATTGTATGAATATCGATCCGTAGGTGTGGGTTCCATAGATTGAGAGGGGAATTTTGGTGGAATAAAAGGCAGTAAATTGGCAGTGGAAGTGCATCTTCTTTTTTGCTTTTACTTTAGCAAATAAAGTTAAAGATGATCCTAAATCCAATAAAAAATAAATTAAATAGTAGGAATATACGGACATCACACAGACCTAGCTATAATGTTTTCTTTTCTTTACAACATGAATAATACATGTATTTTTTTATCACCCTCCCTCTTATTCACTGATATTATTCTGACCAAACATCAGAACTTTGAAAGCAAATGTTGTTATCATTACTCGACAACATCCAAAATCTGTCTTGGATGCTTCAGCAAACCACATATAGTTCCGTTCCTCTAACACTTGGTCACTTTGCTCATTGCTTCCAACATGAACCTACCATTCCTCACTTTTGTCTTGTTTCTTTTGGCCATTTCTTGTCATTCTACTTCACATTACTCACTCAAAAAACAAGCTTCAGTTCTAGTTTCCTTGAAACAATCTTTCGGAGACGCGAAGCACGCGTCTTTGATCACTTGGAACCTCTCGAATGAGGCCTCGCTTTGTTCGAATTGGGCTGGAGTCACTTGTGATCGCACCGGTTTATCGATAACCGCTCTTGACATATCAAATCTGAACCTCTCGGGTACTCTTTCACCTGTGATAACCCAACTCCGTTCACTTGAAAACATTTCGGTCCCAGGAAATGGCTTCTCGGGCCCATTCGCGATACGAATACACGAGTTAAGAAGGCTTAGGTTCCTAAACATATCAAATAACATGTTCAGTGGAGGTTTAGAGTTTGATTTCACTTTGATGCCGAGAATTGAGGTTCTTGATGCATACAACAACAACTTTTCGGGATCACTTCCTTCGGGTGTCCATCGGTTAACAACTTTGAACCACTTGAACCTTGGCGGGAACTACTTTTCGGGCGTAATTCCGGCGTCTTACGGTGATCTGAAGCAGCTCACATTCCTCCATTTGGGTGGTAATGACTTGAAGGGTTTCATACCAAGTGAGCTTGGGAATCTCACTGGTTTACAACAGCTTCTTGTGGGTTATTTCAATCAGTTTGATGGTGGGATACCAAAGGAGTTTGGTAAACTGGTGAATTTAGTTCATCTTGATCTATCAAATTGTGGGTTAGAGGGTGAAATTCCTAGTGAATTATGGAACTTGACCAAGTTAGATACTCTCTTCTTGCAGACTAACCGTTTGGTGGGTTCGATACCTTCTCATCTCAGCTATTTGGTTAGCTTAAAGACTCTCGATCTGTCGAATAATCAGCTCGTCGGCGAGGTACCCCCGGAGTTATCGTCTCTAAAAGAACTCAAGATCTTGAATCTTTTTATGAACAGGTTGCATGGTGATGTCTCAATGTTCGTTGCAGAGTTACCACAGTTAGAAATCCTTAATCTTTGGGATAATAACTTCACAGGTAAAAAATAATAAACACGTGTAAGGTATTGATTAATAAGCGGTTAATACGATAAACTCTAACTAATATATTTTTATCTGATAACAGGTACCATTCCGCCAATGCTGGGAACGAATGGTAAGCTTAAACAGCTTGATCTTTCAACTAATAAACTTACCGGAGTCATACCGAAGTTTCTTTGCTCAGGACAAAAGCTAGAAACTTTGATTCTATTCGATAATTTCCTCTTCGGGCCTTTACCCGATGATCTTGGCAAGTGCAGGTCCCTCGGTCGGGTTCGAATCGGTCATAATTATCTGACCGGTTCGCTACCCAAGGGTTCTTGTACTTGCCATCATTATCACTAGTTGAACTACAAAACAACTATTTAACTGGACCGTTGGAAGGATCAAACTCTGATCCTTCCAAGCTTCTAGCCCAGCTAAATCTTTCTAACAATCGGTTTTCGGGGTCTCTCCCGGTTCCCATCGGGAACTTCTCGGGGCTCAAGATTCTTCTATTGAATGGGAACAAGCTCTCGGGCGAGGTTCCACCGGAGATAGGTGGTTTAAAGAGTGTGTTAAACATGGATTTGAGTAGAAACAACTTCTCCGGTGGGATTCCGCCGGAGATCTCTCATTGTTCTTCACTCACCTACTTGGATCTCAGCAAAAACGAGTTCACAGGCTCAATCCCATCTCAATTGTCACAACTTCACATACTGAACTACCTCAATGTCTCATGGAACCACTTGAACCAAACTCTACCGATCGAATTCGGCTCGATGAAGAGCCTTACATCTGTAGATTTCTCCTACAATAAATTATCTGGTTCCATACCTGAAACTGGCCAGTATTCCCTCTTCAAAGCCGCTTCCTTCGAGGGTAACCCGAACCTCTGTGGATCGTTTACCAAGCGCCCATGTAACGAATCATCTTTGACGTCGCCTTTACAAATGAACCAACAACTTGATAACAAAACCACAAAGGTTCCTGCAAGATACAAGCTTGTTTTCGCCTTAGGACTATTGGTTTGTTCACTTGCATTTGTTCTAGTAGCCGTTATCAAGACTCGAAAGATGCGATCCAACACTAGATCAAAATGGAAGCTCACCGCTTTCCAAAAGCTAGAATTCGGGAGCCATGATATCTTAGAATGCTTGAAGGATAATAACATAATCGGGCAGGGTGGCGCGGGTATCGTGTATGGTGGAACAATGCCAAACGGCGAGCAAGTAGCGATCAAGAAACTCGGTACAAGTAAAGGAAACAACAATGGTGGTTCACATGACAGTGGTTTATCAGCAGAGATACAAACATTGGGAAGAATTCGGCATCGATATATAGTGAGGTTGATCGCGCTATGCTCGAATAAGGAGACGAATTTGTTGGTTTATGAGTACATGCCTAATGGTAGTTTAGGTGAACTGTTACATGGAAAGAAAGGTGGGTGTGTTCTAAAATGGGACACGAGGCTTAAAATAGCTATAGAGGCTGCAAAGGGTCTTTGTTACTTGCATCATGATTGTTCACCTCTCATTATTCATCGCGACGTTAAGTCGAACAACATCTTGCTTAGTTCCGACTTCGAGGCGCATGTAGCGGATTTTGGGCTTGCAAAGTTCTTGCAAGAGGGTGGTGCATCGGAGTGTATGTCTGCTATTGCAGGATCATATGGCTATATTGCTCCAGGTAAGTGCTTATCTGTTAGTTTTGTCTAAAGCACTTGTGTTCAGTTGTTTCTCTTCTGTTACATATAAGATCGATGATATATATGTCTAATTGAACAGTCGATTAGATTAGAGCCTGACGGGTCGGGAAGCGTGTTAAAATGTACATACATAGGATAATGTTTATACACCTCAAAAGATAAAGAGACCGTTTTAAGTGAAACCAAAGTAAGTGTTTCAAGTCACTTATCTTACGCACCCGGGAGACGCTATAGTTACTATTTCTTGTCATTACCATCCAAACGATAAACGTCATCCCCTTATTTTATTTGCTCTTTTCCTTGTACATCCCTCATGGGTGGCATTTGATTCCATTGAAAACCTTAGTTTCACTAGGTGTCATAGGCATAACCGTATAAATGCCATTCACGAGGGGTGCACGTGAAGTGAACAAATAAATTAAATAGATGTCTTTAATCATATGTGGGTGGTAATGACAAAAATAAAAACCACAATGTCTATTAGACAAGAAGAATTAAACAAAAGCCATTATTTTCATCAATCCTCATTGATAAAAACTTTATTTTGCTCTAATATTTTGATATAATGATTTGGGTGCAACCAGGTATATATATTGAATGATTTTTAAAGTTGGTTTGACTCGAAGTCTCGAATGGCCCTCTTTTAACTTTTAATCAATTTTTATATTTTATTTTACTACGTGGACCTGTTTAAAGATGCTACGTAACATCACTGCCCATTTATTCATAAATTAATTTAATAAAAGTTAAATAGGGGACACCTCTAGAAAAGTATGAACTTGCTCTTTTTCGCTGAGTTCAAAGACGATTAAATAAGCAGCAATTACTTTTTCTTGAACAAAAAATGCTTATTTAATAGCTCACAAAAGAAACATGCATGTGAAAGTATCAAGATTGGGATCCAAAGCCTCACTTTCTCTGAACTCTATAAAGCTGAGGCTGCATTTTATAGACTCGATTTATTTTTGAACTTGTATCTTGTGTGTTAAAGTAGATATAATTTGATAATGGGTTTGGTGTGACAGAATACGCATACACATTGAAGATTGACGAGAAAAGTGATGTTTATAGCTATGGGGTCGTACTATTGGAGTTAATCACCGGGAGAAGGCCGGTTGGTGACTTTGGGGAAGATGGATTAGATATCGTTCAGTGGTCTAAAATGCAAACAAATGGGTCGAAAGAAAATGTAGAGAAGATCTTAGATGAGCGGCTTAAAAGGGTACCAATCGATGAAGCAAAGCAAGTGTTCTTCGTGGCGATGTTGTGCGTACAAGAACACAATGTCGAGAGACCCACTATGAGAGAGGTGGTGCAAATGCTTGTACAAGCAAAACAACCTAATACATTCCACATGCATTAAACTCGTGTGTATCGGATAGATTTGGAGTTGAGTATGTAAGTGTTGATTACATATAAACTAATGAAATGAACTATGTGTCAATGAAAACAAAAAAAGAATATTTGGCTTGATGCGCAATTACTATCGCAACCCTTTCAATATAACTCATTTAAGTTGAGATTATTCTGCAAAGTGTACTTTTACTACAAAGTGTGAGAAGACACAATGAGTCTACAAAATTCATAAAAAAATTATATCTCACAATCTAAATCGAATTTCAAAAAATAATTCGGAGTCTCTGTTGCTCTCGTTGTCCTCTTTCAGGAAAAAATAAAATAAAAAATAAATTATTGTTTCTTTTTATGACACAATGACATAACGACACAATTATGTCATTGTGTCTTTCATAAACAACATAACAAAAAAAACGTTAATTTTTTTATTTTTTTAGTTTTTCGGTTATTTTTTTCTTAGTGAGGACGGCTAGGGGAACAAAAGCTCGGAATTACTTTTTTGAAATTCGATTTAGATTAATGTGAGATATAATTTTTTTGTGACTTCTTTTGACGATCATTGTGTCTTCTCACACTTTGTAGCAAAATACACTTTGTATTTCAAGCTCTTTCAACTTATTTAATATACTGAATACAATTCGAAAATTAATCTAAGCTAAAGTAATATAACCTAGTGGCATTACCAGGTCACGTAACTATACATAGTTTTTAAAATTGAATTGTGGTGATATTAGTACACCTATAAAACATAGATAATTAGTAAAATGAAGCTGAGTACTATTACTAGCCATATATTACTAGTCATATATTACTAGTCATATAGCTAGCACATATATTACTAAAAAACCACTTTTATTGCCTGTTAAAAATTTTTTTTCAAAGATATTTATGATCTCAAATAACAAATTTATATGTTATTTGAATAGGTTTTCAATACGCCTCCAATAACAAGTTATAATTTTACTATAAAACAAGTTTTTTATGAAAAATGATAATATTAGCATATTATATGTATTAAAAGATGTATCTATTGACATTCTTTAATTAACAATGACATAATTAACTTTGTGAACCGTTTGGCACTTTTGCAAGAGCTAATGATAAGGGATCTTATTCACCACACGATGGGGATTCATTTTGACCATCTTGATATACGCAATTCTTCTGTTTCCTAATAAGAAAAGCATGTGAGAAAGTAAATGAATGAAGAATTTGCAAATAAAGATAAATGAAACATATAAAGGATTAGTGAAAAATCAAAGCTTGAAGCAACTAAATGTTAAATAGTAGGTTGTGTTAAGTAGACATGTTGATCCACACTAGTTTTTCCCTTCTTTGTAGACCATTTCTCTGTTTAATACCTAACCCGCTTTTCTTACTAGAAATAGACAAAAATAACAAATCATGAAATAATTTTATTTTTGAAATTTAATTCATCATACGAAGTTATCAGTCTGAAATAGTAACTAAACATGTAGACCACAGTTCCCACTTTTCCTAATCTGCAATGTGCGGTATCAAATTTAAAACACATATGAGCAACAACAACAAAAATTCAACAGCACACAAATGAGCAAATTAGTTTCATAGTTTTATATATATACAGCTTACACGTGTCTGAAATAATTTAGCGTTTTGCCTGACCTCTCATATGAACAAACCGGTCTACCTGTAACAATGTAGAACCTGATTAGTAGCAATAGATCGGATTCTATAAAAGATAAAGTGATAGCATATTTTCATTGCAATCAAGCGTCATATATTAAACCATATGAAACTTGATTTTTTTCCCTCAAGAAGTTGTTTTCTTTTTAGGTTCATCAAATAATGTAAAGTCTATCTTGCTGAATGAAAAAAATTAAAAAGAAGTTTATGTCTTTCCAAATAGGAAAAAAGAAGTAGAACAAGTCTAAGTCTGTCATACTTTTGCCTTTGAAAGCTCTAAATTTGCTAATCATCTCTATCTCATGGATAAATCAATTAAAGGTCCTAAACAAGCAACAAGAGCATAGTATGAAACTAGTTGTAAATTTCTACCCTCTTTGGTTTGAAAAGTATAACTAATTATACAACTCTGTTTTGAAGAGACTAAGGATTACGTGATTTCAGTTCAAATTTATGTAAATGACATAATTTATGGTTTTCTAATCGAAATTTTGTGAAATATTTACAAAAATAATGTGAAAGCATTTTAAAAGGAGCATGATAAGAGAATTTAACTTTCTTCATGGATCTTCAAATCAAACAACTTTCTAAACACACTTTTCTAAATCAAGCAAAATGTATAGACTAGAATCTAAAGAGATATGCTCTAAGTGATTGCAATTGAATGAAAACACCAATCGCCTTTGGTACTAAGTTAAATACACAACTAGAGAGTAAACCTATGTATTTTTATGTAAAATTGAATTAACCTAGGTCTGTAAAATTTAAATAACCTAGGTAAGCAACGTAATTAAGTAAGGTATCATATGCATGATAAGCATAGGATTAATATATATTATAAATATTATATTTGATTATAAAAGCAAACTCAAAAGTTTAATTGGAAAATTAAACTAATTGATTTGTTATGTAATCAAGGAGCAAGAAACAAATTGAAAATACGAGAGAGTTTAATCGTTATGAAGATGAGAAACTGGTAACAGCTTTTGGATTTGATTACTTGGTTGCAAGACTTGATCGTCGATAACACTGTTTTATTAGCTAGTACTTGATCTTTTCACTGGCCTAGAGCATGATCCGTGAACTTATACACTAAGGGGGTGTTTGGATGTGCTTTTCAAAAGCACTTATTGGCTTTTGGAGGGGTGAAAAGACAATAATACCCTCCAAAAGTCTTAATAAGTCAGAATTTTTTGACTTATTAAGATTTTTGGAGGGGTATTTTTGTTTTTTCATCCATCCAAAAGCCAATAAGTGCTTCCAAACACCCACTAAGTGTCTGATCCCTAATTAAACTAACTAGGGTGTATTGGACATGGTTTGGTGGCTTACTATAAACTATCTGTTGCAAAAATCAATCACACTAAAACAAATTAAGATCTCATACATTTGATTGAAACATGTTTCAATGTTTTAAACACGACAACAAATAGGCACCTAATTGCCAGAATTCAAATGCATCCAAGTGTTAAATGCGAATAGCATGTATCAAAGTTAAATAGAGATAAACGAACCGTAGTGCAAGTCAAGATCATAAGAAATGAACTACTAATCCATGAAAATGAAAGAAACAAACCGTGTCGATTCTTGAATCCTCATATTTAAGGTTTATAGATGCGAGACATCATAACAAATAAAAAAACAAACATACTCAGTATATCCCACCAAAAAGTAGGGTCTGGGATGGGTAGGTGGTGACGAGTCTAGAGATAGAGAGACCGCTTCCAAAGAGACACTCGACTCGAGGACAATAAGAAACAGATTATATAGCATATGTATATATCACATAAAGGTTTAGAATAAACATAGACAATTTTACTTGGTCACTCGTCAGTTCTCGTGTCACAGTTACTGCCCTTCATCACCGTTATAACTCCCATCGACCCATCTACACGTCCACTCCCCTCATCACCTCGTGACCTACTTCCTATTTCTTTTATTTTCCTTTTTATTCAACCAATGGCCCAAGAGTTATGAGCCCATATAGTTGTTTAAGCCCAAACGAGTTAACACTTTTTCATAATTTTCACAGTAGCCCACAATTTATTTGAGATCAAGTCCAACTTATTTTAACACATCTTTTGTAATATTAATCCGAATAAAAAATTACAAAACATGGGACTTCAATTTATTTGAGATCAAGTCCAACAGGTATTAACCGAAATGATCTTTTATCTTGAATTCTCATGTTTTGTAATATTAATCCAGCCATTCAGTATTAAATAAAACAATTCAAAGCAGTGAATATAATGATAACTTTACATTTAATAAACAATACACATGCAATAACGAATATAAAATGTAAACATGCATCTTAGTTATAACCACCGTAACTACTAACATATACATTGATAGAAACAAGTTGTTGTCGATGATCATTTTTCTACGGACCAAATCTGCTACTGATCGTTAGTTGCTACCCTAACCAAAATTACCACCAACATTCACTTACTATTGAACTTTAAATTTGCTACTGATTATCAAAGTTAATATCGACCATTAGATTTAAGCAACTTTAATCAATGAATTGATGATGAAACAACTTTAAATTCAAATTGAACATGCCAAAAGAAAATTTATTCGCTTTAACAGGCTAGCTCGATCACCACTAGAGGATGTGCTCATTTGACCACATCATGTGGTGTCGCCCGTTGGACCCTATTGGTCAGTGGTCTTTTACCCTCTTAAACTAATGAGGCTTCTTTTCATTTAAAGTATAGTAGTATTGAATTTGTAAGCACTATACACCCCATAACTTGTATCAATTTTTTCTAATTTCTTATTTGATCATAAGTGAATTCAATTATCCAAAATAACTTTATAACTCTAAAATCCCAGAATATCTGTTTTTACTCTTCAAGCTTTATGTGATGAAAAATGTCCTTATCAATCTCTCTGTTAAATTTATAATCTGACATCACATCATTTGTTGATAGAAAAAAATAAAGTTCACAAATTGTTCTTAAGAAAAGGTTTCATCCAAATTGACAAGGGAAAAATAAATGGTATAGTACTTTCTCTTTACGTTAATTTTCAAGACTTTAACGGGATAAATTTGTCTTTAAATAGATTTGACTATATTAATTATTTTTTACACACATGTTAATTACATATTTACAATTATTGACTTTTAAAATAATCTTTCTCATGATTTTAAAATTACTATAACTTTTTAATACATTGATATATTTTAAGAAAAAAAAATAATATTAAAACGAGCATTTAATTCTATTTAATCTGTGTATGGTATATAACTTTTTAAAATTTAAAAAAAAAAATATACATGTTGGTTCTCTACGGCATCATGCTTCCCTCTAGTAATATTAAATGTTTATAGAAGCGTTCAAATTAAATTTAACGAGTCTAAACCCTTGATTTTTTATTTTTAAATAATAAAGTCGGCATTCTAGCTAATAAAAACCGTAGTATGTTTTGGGTTTGAAGGCTTGTAAATTGCAAGTGAAGTGCTATTAAATTACTATGCATGCATCTCAATCAAATTTTACTTAAACTCCAATAGACCAATCAACCATCAATTCTATATGTTAAAATTGAAACTACGAATTATGTTATTTTTTTATTAACAAATTTATTTTACTCATACCCTTAAATTACGTCAAATTATAAATCTTCTTTAAACAATTGGTATTTTTTATCACAAGCAAAAACATCCACCTAGTGAAATATGTTGTTGTCGTTAGAGTTAATTGTGATCGCCATCACCGTTAATTAGTGGTTGACGTTTTATTAGAAAATAAAGAATCACGCGTGTCATAGCAGTTACCTTAATTTGTATCAAAACACACTCTCTTGCTTAAATTTTCTAAAATTAAGTTACTCTTCGCACACCTTTCCTAAGATTTCGAACAAACAGTTGTTACTTCATTTTCATCTTCTTTTGTGAATAGAAAGATCACTTGTACGTGGTTGATTGATTGGTATACCTAGACTGAATATTGATGAGTTTTGTTGGATAATATATATCGAAATACTACACTCCAAATTATTAGAAAGTGATTGGCTTGACCAACATCATATGCCCACCACTCATAATAATAAATACTTTTATATATGATAAAATTTAAATTATGTGTATTCTGATGGCAGCACATAGCTAAAATTATTGTTTTATTAGAATGAATGAATAATAATAATAATAATAATAATAATAATAATAATAATAATAATAATAATAATAAGTATATTTATTTTGATATAGAAGTGCTTGCGTGCAGGCAACCTCCACCCACCTCCAATCTCTATCTTCTAACTTTCAATTGTGTTAATATGGACTAGTCCCAGTATCACGTCACTCGTTGCTTCATTTCCTAAATTTTCCCCTTTAACATTTCAATGGTTTCATTATTCCAGTTACGTGTAAAGCAAACACAAGTGTTACTTCTTAAACATAATAACAGGGTGGGCGACTCTATTCCTAAAAACATCAAAATTTTCAAATAAAAACCAAAATAAATTGATATTATACCTTGAAGATAATTACGAAAACTTTGAATTAATGTGAAACCATATATAAATAAATTTTTATTATTTCTTTTTATTTTAAACGTCCGTACCAGCACTTCTATTCACCGACCAAGTTTTTTCTTAGCATAGATCAATTAAGGTTTTCCTTAGCATATATCAAGTGACTATATGTATATATATTAAAATTTAATTATCTAGTAGTAACCAAATTTTGCTGGCCATTAATTCACTAAAATAAGTCACTAAGCTTTTATTTATAAAGAAGATCACTCCTTATGAATATGTGTTTCAATTTTTATAACTTTACAAATATTTAAGTGTGGCAAATGAAACATATATGAATCATGATTATTGTTAGTGTTTACTTTTTTTGAGTGATTTCTTTTAATTTAACTTTTAAATAAGAAATGCACTACAATAAAATGGCCCTGTGCCGACAAAACCTAGACGATACGTGTCGCCAGGATGGAATTCCTATAGCGACAATATGTCGTCGATACAGATGTCCTCCCATGTATGACTGGTCATAGGTTATACCGATGACACGTTAGCACTTAGCAGGATGAGCGAAAAAGTGAGAGTCAATTTCAAACCAAAATATATATTCATTTTTTTAATTTTAATATTAAGTGAAATCAAGTTTTAGATCACTTAATAAGATTAATTAACTAAATAATAGTTTTAGATCACTTAATAAGATTAATTAACTAAGTAATAGTCAAGTTTTATAAATTTTAGCATTAAGTGATCGAAACTAAAAAACTAATAAGTAAATAGTAACCAAAATATATATCCATTTTAGATCACTTAATTTTCAAAATATTTAATTAACAATTATAAAAAGATTAATCATATTAGAAAGTTTAACGAATGATTAATTGCTTTTATTTCAAAATACATTGAGAAAACTCTATTGTTTAGTAATATCATATGAATCTATAATAATCAAACAAAAACTAGCTAAATAATATAATGTTTCATGATTTCTTTTATTTCAACGTACATACATTTTTCAGACGTGTGGACCATTAATTTTTCATACAAGAATATTAGAATAAGAAAGCAGGAAATTAAGTAGTATACTAGTATATATAAACCAAATTAATAATTAAATTTAAATATCATACAAATTACAACATTAATGTACAAGAAAGTTGAAACGAATACACCCAACAAAACATTTTCACTGTATTACAAAAAGGGTGAGTGGGTAACCCACTCCGATCCACCCTTATAAATGAAAAGGAAAGAATAACAAATCTGTCCATGTAACTTTTGTTTACACAACCTTTAATTAATTTTCACAAAGCATGCATGCATTCATACCACACAACATATATATATATAACACCCTCATCAACAAGCCTTTGCTGGCTCTGTTGGTGCTACTTGTTCCGCCTTGGCGGCCGCCTCGGGCTCTGGTTTTTTCTCAACCTCGGCCACCTCTTCTTTCTTCTCTTCCTCCACCGCGATCTCCTTCTCTTTGCTGCTCGTTTCTTCCACTTCTGGTTTCTCTGCTGGCGGTACTGCCTCCTCTTCCTTTTTCTCTTCCTCTTCCTTTTTCTCTTCGACCACTATGAACGTCGACACCTTTTCAAAGACGAAAAATACAGGTCCCTCGACATAGGCCGCTCCATACTTGCAGCATGCTTCGTGAGCCGGTTTCGAACCCGGAAATTCTAAAGAAAAAAAATTAATATTAATTGTACGTCTAGCCACCATGCATCTTATATAGACTAATCAAATTTAAACAAGTGAGACATATATATATATATATATATATATGCATGTGTTAAACAAATTTACCTATTTTAGAGAGTTCCTCAAGGAACTTTTCAACAGCAGAAGAAATCTTTTTCAAGGCACCCTCCTTGCGTTCCTTCACCACTGCCTGCAGTTAAATTATTAATCAAACAGATTAATATAAATATTAGGTTTCGAGTCGTCAAAACAACAAAAATTAATACAAGCTAGCTAGATAAGGATTCGTATATCATGCTCGAGCTGGCCCGACACCCGCCCTCCGAAGATATTATAAACAAACAGTATGTACGTGATATAGAATTTTTGAAATCAATAATTGAGTTTAACAATTATGACTGTACGTCGTTGTCATTTATGTTAAATAATTATAAAATTTAATTTAATATATAATTTTTTTCTGTTCTAATTTGTTTACCTTAATTTCAGCAGTTGAAGCTTCATAGATTTCAACAACTTTAGTTTGGAGTTCACTCTTCTTCTCCTCAAACTCTTTGCTGTAATCCTCCTGCGTGTGAATAAATTTACATATTAAAATTAATTTATATATGATAATTTGTAATAATTTCATAACATAATTAAGATAGCAACGAACCTTAGCATCATCAAAGGTCTTGCAAGCTTCAGCGGCAGCTGTTTTCTTAGCGTTGTTCTTCTCGAACAACTTCTTGAATTTTGGCACCACTGTGGATTTCCAGTAACCCATCTTTTTCTGTTGAAATAATTTTCTTCAAATTAATATAACCCTACACAAACCACAGCCATATATTAATTAGAACCATATACACACCATGCATATATGTTGTACCCACAATCAAACGAATCAAACCCACAAATTAAGGACACAAAATTAAAGTACTATACAAAATAATCAAGATATATAAATAGATCGAGGTGAAAAGTTCTAATTATACGTGTTACAGGAATAAATAATTAATACGAATAAATTATGAGTAGATTAAACAAATCGTTTTAAATATAATTATATCATCTTCATGATCGTGAAATTTTTTTATCCTTATGTTCATATATAACTCTGAATATATGTATAACACATCTAACAGAACTGTGTAATTCATTAAAACCACATATGTTTTATCTAGTTATCCACATGCATGTTTAAGTTAATAGAAGATGAAAATCAAATCATTTCCGGATCAAACTAATTTGATGTATAATCAAAGAGATCAAACAACAGTACTATCAACACCAAACGAACTATTTGTGAAGAAAAATCATATTAACAACAGACAGAAGTTGAAGTTTTCCATCGGATGAACATGAAAAAAAGAAAGATATTATGTATGATACCTTTGAGAGCAAGTGTATTGAATGTTGATGAAGACTAGTTTTGTAATTGAGTGGCAGCCAATGTGATCACAAGTTATAGGAGCTTTCCAAACCTTTGCCTGTCTACATATTTTAATCTTCTTATATAATATTAGAGTAAATTACCATTTGCATCCTTGAGATTTGATAATTTTGAACATTTGCATCCCTACATTTTAAAAATCCTCATATAACATTTAACGTTTTATTTTTGTTCTCGTTTGAATCAAAACACTAACACCGTTAAATTATTCTGTTAACTCTCTTGTTAAAACACTAAACTGCCCTTAAATTAAAAAAACAAAAAATATGGGACCCACATCTACATCTCCATCACAACCACCAAACTCAAGAACAAACTAAACAAAACCCAACCCATCATAACTTCATCATCTTTGTAACACCCTCAATTTCATAATAATATAATAAGGAGGGTGCTACGAGTTGGGTTATTATAACAATTCAGAGATTATAAACACAGCAGAATTTTTATACATTAAAAACTGTTTACATCATTAAAATTACTACAACACTTTAACCGACATATCAAAACTTTATCAAACTTCATATACATCTCTCCCAAAACCCAACATTATAGCCAGTATCATACACCAGAACCAAAATTTAACCCGGTGGGGCACCTCCACGAATGTCTCTATTATTACCTGGCATGCATAAGAAAATAAACACTAAATCAGATAAACTGGTGAGTTCTAACATATAACACATTTCAATAGTAACAATTTATCAACAGTTACAATATCGAATAATTCACAAACATCCATTAGTCCAATTATTTGTCCCAGTATTGATATGCATATCGAATACCCACAACGTAATTATGGACCTCTTTTTATTAATTTAATTTGGTGGGTCAAAACTCCACCTCGCGCTGACGGGTCAAAACTCCGTCTATAATTGGTGGGTCAAAACTCCACCTCGCGCGGACGGGTCAAAACTCCGTCTATAGTTGGCGTCGACGGGTCAAAACTCCGTCTATGATTGGTGGGTCAAAACTCCACCTCGCCATTCACCACAATTTACCACTTTCAAACTCTTATTCACATCTTTATTTATTTATATGCATGCCAGTGCCCGATTTTGTCAACAACATTGTCAAACAGCATTAACACATAAAAAGGGCAATTAGAACTCACCTTAATATTTTCAGCAAGTGTTTACCAATCCAAATACACTAGGGCCGCTAAAACTCTCTTCTTCAATACAAACCTAAAACAATAACCCTAACTTAGTCAACTCAACTCCTAGCTGATTACTTCACGCGACTGAGATTATACGACTGGACTCATTTGTACGACTGAACATGCGACTGAGCTTAGTCGTACGAATGAACCATACGATAGGGGTGCGAATGAGCTATAACAGGGTTTGTGCGAATGACCTCCATTCGTGTGATTGACTCATGCGACTATATTTCAGTCGCGCGATTGAGCCACGCGATTGGTTCATTCGCACGAATGGGTCATGCGACTGGGCTCATTCACCTGAAACGGATTATGCCATATTCAAAACAGAACACATACACTTCATTTACAACCATTTTGGGTCTTTATTTCATCAAACTTCACAAAAACTAGGATCCGAATCCTCGGTTTTTAGCTTAACAGAAAGATTGAATAAAAGCCCAAACAAAAACATGTTCTTGGATCAATTTCAACCACATACACAGCTTAACATATTCAAGAATTGATCTGTACCAAGCGAAACTTACCAAAACGGAGTTAGCTTAGTCGATTTGGCAAGAACAGGGGTGTTTGGATTCGAGAGGAACAAGGGGATGGGAATACTGCAGATAAAATCTGCTTTTAAACATCCTTAACCGCCTTACTTATTCCCGCATGCCTATTTTAGCCGCCATACTCAGTCGTACGACTGGACTCATTCGCACGACTGAGTCCATACGCCCGTCATTCATGCGATTGGGCCTCATTCGCACGTATGGCGTGCGACTAAACACTATTCCTAAATAAATAAATGAATATTGAATTTTTGGATGTTACAATCTTCACCCTCATCTTCTTCATCGTTTTTCGCCTCCATCACAACACATCTACACCTCCATCACAGCCACCAAACTCAATAAAGCAAAATGATAATATCATTTGTGTGGAAGAAAAAGAGTTGTAGCATGTTTAGAATGTTCATTTTTATGTTGTTCAGCTTTAACACTATTCTGCAACATTGATGGATTCTTCGCATGTATTCCTCAGATTGATCAACATTGATACCGAGAAAACTTAATGCCATCGTTACCGCTGCAATCAGAAGAAAACAAATTAAAAAGTAAATAAACGAAACAAAATTCATTCGTATGTGTGTGAAATTGATGAAAAAGTAACAAAACCTGTGCCTTTCTGCAACATTGAAATGTTTCTTTATCACTTGTCTAGTGCTATAACTTGCCCACTCCCTTATACTTCACAAGCATATAGCAGACACCCTAACAATTCACAGAAAACGCTTATGTTTATCAAACCCCTCGTAATCAACAATGAAAAAATAACAACTTACACATTCGTCTTACAGTCTCATCAAATCCATCATACCGGAGAAGAGAAGTCGTCGATGCATATATATGTGTGTCTGCGTGTGAAATTGACCTAACCTGTGGCTTTGTGCAACACTCCAATCCTCAGATAGATCAACATCGGAAAACCTACAGCCATAGGAGGAAATGAAAGTAAATGACCTCACCTCCACCGCCGCCCCACCACAACCCACACCGCCTCCACTGCCACCCCACTACAACTCCGCATCCACCGCCGCCCCACCACAACCCACATAACCTCCATCGCCGCCCCACCACAACTCGCACCGCATCCACACCCGCGCGTCACCACAACCCGCACCACCTCCACTTCCGCCCGTCACCACAACCCTCACCTCCTCCACAGTCGTCCGCCTCCACGGTAGTTCTGGTTCTGGTTAAGAGTTAAGAGATAGAGAGAGAAAGAGTGGGGAATGGGCGGAGGTTGTGGGTTAAGTGTTAAGAGATAGAGAGAGAAAGAAATAAAGAGAGAAAAGGTAATTTTATCATTTCATAAAATTTTAACAGAGTTGTTTAACGCCGTTACTCACTTGAATGCAAATAGAAATAAAAATAAAACGTTAAAGGGTATATGAAGATTTTTAGAATGTGTGGATATAAATGGTCAAAAGAATTAAACATCCGGCATGCAAATGGTTTTTACTCTTAATATTATATTGAACACCCTTCCCCACCCTAGTTTAATTACTATTTTGCCCTTTTAATCATGTCATCATCCTTAATTTGGCTTTTTATAATATTATTTTTTATTTCTACATATTATTATTTTATTTTATGTACAATAGTATCGGTATAGTTGGATGATCATCTTTGATAACTAGGAGTTCAAGTTTATCTAGATTTATTAGAAAATTAATTGTATAGACTTTTAAATATAAGAACAATATTTGTATTCACGTTATGTTATGTCAAAACTGATGTAATTATTATTTCTTTCTTTTTTTGATGTTTGGTAAACTTATTATATTAGTTCCTAATTATATATATGTCATCTTTTTTTCTCAGTAATGGGTTTCGTCCTGAGGAAATTAGAGGTGCGGTTACGATTAATATAACACATATCATCTAAATCAGGGTGATACATTTGTTGTTAAAAAAAAGATATGTAACCTTGGTCTTCTCGAAGAAGCATGGACCTCAATCTTGCAGTGGTATAACGGCATGAGAACAATGAAGAACAGTGTTGTTGAGACCGGATCGGACCGGCCGGTCCGACCGGTTCGACCGCGAATCGGGGGCTGGTCCGGTCCGGTCAGGGGTGATTCGTTTTTGTGCCATTGAACCGGCCGGTCCGAACCGAACCGTGAACCGGCCCGGTTCCGACTGGATTTCAGTATTTTTTTTTTTTGATTTTAGTGGGTAAAAACGAGGTGTTAAACCATAAATTAGTACGTAGGATATACAAATATAGTTAAGTTTTATATATAACTATAAAATATATGTATAAATCATATATAAATTACTTATATTTAATTACATATATAAATATAATTAAAATATAGTTAAATCCGGTCCATCCGGTCCGACCGGTCCGACCGGTCCGACCACCAAACCAGTAAGGCGTCCGGTTCAACGTCCGATCCGGTTCTGAAAACATTGATGAATAACATTGGCTTCTGGAATTAAAACAAAAAAATACGTATGTATTTGTAAAATATTGTATTTGGTAGAATAAAAAAAGGGAAATGTGATTGTGGTGTTTGAAGCCAAGGTGGCATTTGGAAGATTCGTAATTGAATGTCAAGGGGCAAAATAGGAAGATGAATAAGAATTTGAAAGCTGGCGCTTACCTCATTGGGTCCCATAGGTGGGGCCCAGTGGTGACCTGTGATATCAACATTTTCTGACCTGTCTGTGAAGAGATTATATTCCCACGTGGCTTAGCTGGGAGGTTAACTTAACTAACAGCAATCACGCCCTTAATTTCACCACAAAATCACAAAATCAATCAACCACCTCTACCACTACCACATGTTATCAATCATTACTTTCATTACTCGCTACTTCTACATTTGAAATATATCATTGATAGGCTGTGGTGTTCTAAAAAAATAGTAGGCACTATTCAAGCAGTATTTGGAACAAGAAAAATCGACCTGAATTTTTGTTTAGATGATTGGGTCGGGTCTTATTTAAATCCCGATCTCTTATTCGGATTTTGAATCAGTTTTTAGATTTAGTATTTTTAATTCAGATTTTTATTTTATCTGAATATAATTTTAACCAAATAACATGTGAAATTGTGAATAAGGCTTTTTTAATGAATGTATAACGTGTATCCACTTCTATACTCTAAGTTGAAACCTTGATTCTTTGTGTAGTTGTTCACTTGATCCAGAACTCACTCCAATAGTTTCACCAATAGTCACAGGATAATGATATGGATGGCGTCACATCGTGGTAACACTACTACCCTTCTACTTGTGGCCATGGAAAAGGGGCGTCACAATGAAATCTTACTATTCGATCTTCACAACTTCATTTAAAGTGCATGGTCTCACACATGCATGGGTGAACTGAAAAGTGAAGTCGGGAAAGAAACATTGTATTGGTTGTGATGAGAGTGGGTGAACTGAAAAGTGAAATAGTATGATAAAATCACTAGCGTTTGGTTGGAAGGAATGGAACGGAAATGAATGAAATTGAGAAACTAGTATAATTTTCAAGTAAAATTGTGTTTGAGTGAGCAATTAAAAGTAAACCCAAGAAAATGTTTCACCTCAAATTCCCTTGGTTGTGGGATTTTAAAATCCTTCCACCTAGAGAGGGAATTCGAAATCCCACAACCAAGGAAATTTGTGGTGAAACATTCCCTTGGTTTTACATTTCATTACTCACTCAAACATAATTTAATTGAAAATTATACTAGTTTCTTAATTTCATTTCAGTCCATTCCATTCCTTCTAATGAAACGCCCCTAAAGATATTCTAAAAGATATGATTCGTTAGAAAAGAAAATTTGAGAGTTGTAAGTTCTTTAAAGGGTAAAAACATATTCTGATGTAGTAAGAAATTAGAATAAAAAATTAGGACTATGATAAACTCAAAATAAAATTCATGCTAGCATGTGATAAATTTCAAATGATTTGACACTTTTTTTTAACCAAGGGTGAAACCTGTTATGTCACTTTAATAGAAAAAATAATTTATTAATTAAGACGATTCAAGAACAAGAAATTTTATCTAACTCGACTTTGTTACATGGCTTGGGAAAATATACAATTGCACACACTTCAAATGTTCTTATTTAAAACCTTCAAGGGTCAACTTTACCAATTCATGTACCAATTAAGTCTTTAAACCTATTTTGATCTAGAACCTTGGTAAAATCATCAACACGTTGTTGTCACTTTCAACATATTTTAGTGTTATCTTATGTTTCTAAACATCGTTTATGGCAAAGTGATGAATGATGTTAATATGCTAGGTTCTTGAGTGTTGAATTAGATTATTAGTCATATATAAAACACTATTACTATCATAGTGACTAAGATTATATCCATAAACACAACTGTTTGAAGCAACAAAATATTGCACATTGTTTTGTTTCTTTCTAAACTAAATTACAAGCTTACCCTTAAGTCACTGGCATCCACCTCGTATTTTTTTTTCTTGTTTATATTGTTACATTCATGATCATAATCTAAAAAGGCTATTAGAGTCTTTATGATACAAAACCAAGGTTGAGGGTACCTTTAGGACAAAAGAAGATCCTTTTCACAACCATAAAACGGGACATTTTAGAATTTGTTTGATATCATATTCATAAGAATACAGAGAATATTATATTCGATCTACTAGCGGTTAGATGTAAAAAGAATATATGTACTCATATCCATTAGTTAATAATATCCATTGAGTCACCATTAGGGTTAACACTTACTTTTAACAACAATACTCTGTGGAGTTTTAATTGGTGTTAATTTTTTAAGTCATATTTCTATGATAACTCCTTAGTGTATTTTCTTTGATTCAAAACTTTTTTTTATGAAACTTGTTTTATTTGTAAGCCATCAACTCACCCACCATGTTTATTTGGTAGTATTTAACCATGAGTTCTGAAAACTCTTTACACCTTAGTAGGTGCATATATAATATCATCTACATAAATTTTTACAAGACTGATATTACATCCTACTCGTCATGTAAATAGAGTAGTATTAATGACACCTCTTTAAAATGGTACTCAAAAGATAAGTTAAGAGAATATCATATCATAAAGCAATATATAGCTTATAAACATGATTCAGAAACTTAAGATCTTCAAAACTAGGATACGCTTTTACATATTCTTCTTTCGATACGTAACATTCCATTCAGGTAAAGCACTGTCCACAATATGCCCTTATGCGCAACATAGGCAAGAATGATTTAGATAGCGCCAACTATTAGCAACTTAAGGGCAAAACCCCTAAGCAATGGGGTTTGAAGGGTGCAACACCAAATGGCGAGGGTTCGGGAGCAGCTAGGTCTAGAGGCTGCAGCCCTGGCAGGGGTTGGAAACTTTTTAATTTCATAATTATTGCTTTATCATAAATACATCAAAATTCAATTTTTCTGAAATTTCACATGTGAAATTCCAAGTAAAAATGGCGTAAATTAAGATAATTTTAGTTGTAGATGTTGTGCTGGATATATTAAGACCCTTTCGGTTAGGGTTTAGATAGACATCATCACGATTTACTTTTCTCTTTTGTTCTTTCTAGAATCGAGAGTCTTCATCTTCAACCTGCAACACATTGTTACATGTTTGAATTTATTTAGTCTTCTAATTACGTTAGTAAATCACATCTGTGATGGCTCTAGAAATTTGATCTTCAATAGCATATTTTTGGGGTTCTAGGTTTAGTCTCATGTTCAAACTTTACATTTTGAAGTTTAGGAGTTGGTCATATTAATAAACAAAAGATAAAAAATTTTGTAACACACACTAAAAGCATACTTCGTTCTTGATTATAAGTTATATCTGATTGATTTATTTAGGTAAAATATTAAATAATTTTGATCTAAAAGCATACTTCGTTCTTGATTATAAGTTATATCTGATTGATTTATTTAGGTAAAATATTAAATAATTTTGATCTGAAAGTGATATATGACTCTTAGATTATCCCGCTTATTGAATCACATTTTCCTTAAAGGCTGTGACTTTCCTTTCTTAGTTTCTTTACGTATCAGATCTTCCTTATCAAACTGAGGTTCCTTGGCAAATGAATGCCCATTTAAGCCCAGTTGCAGTTAAGAGATTGTCTGAATAAACTAAAATAAAATTGAAGGCCCAGTTAAGCCCATTATTCCGTTAAGATCAACTGATCAAGAGCCACGTGTTTTATGGGCTAGGCCCAACTTCTCCATTTATCCAAATAGATTTGCAGAGGATATTTCTGCAATTGACGTACGCCAATGGGTGTGATTGAAGTTCATCATTTCGGTTGAAGATGAACAACAGCAACAACAACAACAACCCATCAATTTCATAGATTACAGAAAACCCATTAAGCATACTCACTCAATTTCACCAGTCGATCGTATTCAATCCCAAAGATAGAATTTTTCAATGGCTTTGTTGAAGCTTTCATCTCAATTGCCACTACCCCTTTACACCTTCTCCGCCTCATCTCAACCCATCCACAACCCCTCGATCTCTTTTTCCGCCCACCATAAACGTTATTTGAGCCACAATACAGCAATTAGAAGCAGATTTCGTGTGATTGTTGGCGCTAGTAATGAAGATACGCAGACTGAATTGAGTGTCGCTGCAGAATCAAATATCACAATTGATGAAGAAGATGATGATGAGGATGACGAAGAAGATTTTGATGAAGACCCAGATCCTCAAGACCTTGAATACGTCTCTCAAATCAAAAGAGTGAGATTCTCTACTCAAAATCCCCAATTCGTATGATTGTTCGTTTAGGTTTTATTGTGGTTTCATGGATAATGCTTTGGTGGTGTAGGTTTTGGAGCTTTTGAAGAAGAACAGAGACATGCTTTTTAGTGAGGTAACCTCTTTATATAAACTTAGGGGTTCATTTTAAATCTCTGAATACAGTAACTATTTGGTTTTAGTCTTTTAGATTATGATCACAAATTAGTAATGAAAGTAGCAGTAGAAGACCATTGTCAATTGGCCGTAAATTCTAGTGGTTACTCATGGTTTCACTTGTGAACTTTTGGGCTGTGTTTTAATGCAATGGCAATTTATTTTCATGTGGCTTTGTGATGGGAACATTTAGGTTAAGTTAACAGTGATGATTGAGGACCCTCGAGAAGTTGAGCGAAGAAGACTTCTTGGGATCGATGATGCTGATGCTCCAACACGAGAGGACTTGGCTGCTGTTCTTGAAGAAGTTAGTAGTTTTTCTTAAACCCATGAGTGTCTTGATCTTTAGATATATATAAGTACATTTATAACACTTATTTAAAAAATCTTAAATAAGTGGCGGGAACATGTGGCGGGACCTCCCGCGTCAGGTGTAGTTTTTTCGTTCATCAACCCAAAAATGGGTGTTACACGTCGCTTTTTATGATGTGCGCACTATATAATTCTGTATGTGTTATTTAACTATGTGTTGTATGATATGTATTATGATTGTTATGGGTACTGCCTTTGTTAACGAGTCGGGGGTCTCTTAGGAAGCGGTCTCTCTATCTCTCAGGATAGAGGAAAGACTTGCCACCACATACCCCTCCCAAACCCTGCTTTTCAGCGGGATACACTGGGTATGTTTGTTTGTTTGTTTGTTTATTTAAAAATCTTAAAGAATCTTGGTGTATACTTTCTAACAAAAACGATATCAATTTCGGCACCTGTGTGTCTTTATCCCATTATTGAGGTTTACATAATCTGTAACAAAGAGTAATTCAGGTGAATGAAGGGAAAATCCCACGAGACCGTGTTGCTCTTCAAATGCTGGCAGAAGAAATGGTTCAATGGCCTAATTTAGAGGTAACTATTGGTATATATATGCAAAACTTGTAATCACTGGGACAGATGTTATATGTTCTGATATGGTATGCTATGTACTATGAAAAAGGTCGAAGCAACAAAAAAGGGCCACGGAAATCGTTATACGCTAGGGCTACAGACACTGGTGTTGATCCTGAAGTAGCTGCAAAGAGGCTTAACATTGACTGGGATTCTGCAGCTGAGATTGAGGAAGTTGATGGCAGTGATGAGAGTGAAGTCCCTTCAGCTGTGGTATTTTAAAATTTTATTTTATAAAATAAGCATCAACTTTGATAAGAAAACTATATAATACAAATAATATTTAAATCTTTGAATAATTTGATTTTGGAGGCTGTATGCTTTAAATGTTTACTTTAGACGAGTTATCAACTAGTTTGACGCGTCTGACTTGTTCCCTTTTGGTTAAATATTTTAGTCGACCCGTTTGAGACATGACCAACCCAAATCAACCACTGTTTGTTGTATGTTGCAGGGATACGGAGCGTTGTACTTGGTGACCGCATTTCCAGTGATAATTGGTATATCAGTGGTGTTGATTCTTTTCTATAATTCTCTCCAGTAAGAGCATGATATTTATAGAGTAGTTGATGGCTACTCATCAAAGATTTTTGATGTGTACATTTATTTACAGAGATTTTAGTGTATGTGCTCCTTTTATATGATATGCAAAAATTGTATACATGTTTGCAAATTTGACATCAACATTGAAGACGACAGTGGTAAGCACCCACAGATGGATTTTTCCCGATTGAGTTTCTTGACCACGAAGCAGTATTTTTGCCGGGTAAATATGTATGCTGACTTTACACAGATTTATTCTTCATTCAAGATTGAAGAACAAGACTGAAGGATTCCATGCCAACTACAATGTATGACTTGACGTGTTTTAATCACGTACCTCAAAAGGAAGTAAATCGCGTATAATGTGGGAAGACTCGTGTAGGTGTAAAATGATCGATAGTAACAATAACTTGTACCATATTTATTGTTAAAGATATAAGTAGAAGCCAAATCCATCTAGCAGTAGGGTTACTGTTAAGATAATGTCTAGAGGATAAAGCTTTTAATCACCAGCCCTATTGCTAAAATATATGATTTTCATTATGAAATAACATGTGCCGTATGATCTTAACGTAAAAATAGCAACATTGTATTCATTAGGGTTCGTAATATACTATATGGATTATGGCCTATTGCTAATCCTAAAAATATGTATTAGTTAGGGTTGGCAACAAAACATATGGCCAAGAGTTTTGTAAATATACTGTATTTCAAAAGCAAATTACTATATTCTTAATTTGAAAGGTTAGTGGCAAATAACAAACCACCCCCACCCCCACCCAACTCAAGTTTCTTATTTTAACTAAATTTTTTATATAATTTTAAAAAATGTCACTTTGACTCTTAAGTTTCTAAAGCCTAGAGTTCACCCATTATATATTTTTACTAAAATAAATTTATTACATCCTTAATTTTAGACAAAATTACAAAAAAACTTCATTTAGGTTTATAAAAAATTACAGATTTCATCATTTATCTTCAAAAAGTACTTTAATCATCCTTTATATATACTTTTCATAACAGATTATGTCCTTTAGACTAACGGACGTTAAGTTTCTCCATTAAATCAAGGGCATTTCAGTCTTTCTACCCCTTAAAAGACTATTTTTGAAACTCTACTCCTTAAAGGACTATTTTTGAAACTTTAAATCTTATTTTAACAAAGATATAAACAAGTAACATAATAAATTTTTAACTATAATTATCATTTATAATACATTTAGAATTAAGAAAACTTGTATCATTTGAAAATTTTAAATATATTGTAATTTTATAAACAAATTATTAAGACTATAAAAAAGTATTAAAGTTTCGTAACCATACGATATCAAGGTATGTAATAAAAGTATTTCTTATCAAGTGGCTAAGGGTTTAAGAACTACGATGGACAAGATTATATATTTAATAGTAAAGGTGTGTGAGTTGGTCGTTATTATAAAAAAACTAAAAAATTAAAAAAAAAGTTAACTAAACTATTGTTTTATATTTTGTCTAAACTATTGTTATCGCAATTGTTAACCCGAGATTTACATTTTCTTATTTAAATCGGAAGCGTAAATGCTAATTTTAGTTTTTAGATTATTTGAGTCGATGTTTGAAATCGAGTTCTCCAACCCTTGAGTATGAAGTAAAAATACAAAATTATTCATTTCTTTGCAAATGCGAGTTTCGTAGGTGGTGAAACAAACATGGGAATGTAGACCTGAATTTAAGTTCAATATTTTCACTAGTCATTAGGTGGTAATATTACTCAAGTTGTCAACTCTAGTTTACACACAAAACACTTTTGCTGTAAATCTTCTTTAAGAGTTTAAAGATTCCAAAAATAAGAATGATTCTCTTAAAGAGAAAATGAAAACTTTATTAACATCATATATTAACAAGTTTTCAACAAAATTAGTAAAATGCTAGATGATATACCAAGATCACAAAAAGCCGTTGAGTGACAAAAGTGATTTTAAGTTCTGCAAATGTAAACGATAAACTTTCATCTAGTCTTTTTAAATCATTACCTTGTCAAAGCTAAAGAAAGTTGAGGTATTAGAGATAAGTTTACAAGTAGTGGCGTACCTAAAGCCAAGGAGGGGGACAGCCGCCCACCCTATTTTTTTTCAGTGTTATATATACGTGAAAATCATGATCGCACCTACGGGTGTTCAAATTCGGATATCCGAAAATTTCGGATAGTGAATTTCACTATCCGAATCCGAATCCGAAATTTCGGATATCCAAAATTCGGATATCCTAAATTTCGGATTCGGATTCGGATATCCGTCCGGATATCCGAATTAAAAGAAAATTTGTATTATTTAATAAATTTTATAAAAATATAATAATTTTTATTGAAGTTTATATCGGATATCCAAAGTTTTTTATTAAAATGTCATAAATATCTAAAAATATCCGAAATATTTAACTAATATTTAATATTTTTAATTTTTTATAAAAATATTTTGGATATTTCGGATATCCGAAATATCCGAAAATTCTGAAAATCACTATCCGGATCCGAATCCGAATTTCCGGATATCCAAAATTTCGGATATCTGAATTTCGGATTTTCGGATATTGTGGATTCGGTTTCGGATTAGGATATTTTTGAACACCCCTAATCGCACCCCCTCCCCCAAACAAAAATAAAAAATTAAAAATTTCTTGAAACTAAAGAAAGAGCAAAATTATCTCAAATACATTGTTTGGAGCGGAATTACATGGGGTCCGGTGATATTCCGATAGGCTGGCGAACCATATTTTCTTACCAACCGGGTCTGTAATCGAATGGTTTTTTGAAATTTCACTCTCAAATAATCATGTAATTAATAGGAAGAAAAAAAATCATATCAAGATAAATATGTATGATAATAATAATACAAGTTATATTTAGATTAGTTTAAAGATTGATCTCAAACATGTTGAATATATCACCAATTTTATAAGTATAATTGTTTCAAACATCGCATATAACCACTTTATGAGTATAATTGCTTCAATACGATTCTTGTTATATATATATACATATACGCAAATTCACGAGTTTGGGAACTATTTTAACGATTTTTTAAGTCAATGAACCGACCCGACCTGATCTGACTCGAATCGTACTGAAATAATATATATTATATTGCAATAGCCAAATAACCCTTAAAATTTCCACCCCGTGAAAAAAAATTCTAGATCCGTCACTGTTTACAAGTATAGAAAAGCCTCATGCGATCTGGAAATTATATAATTCTTCACGACTTCATGTATACAATTAACCCAAACAATGCATATTCAAACAACATATACATGCTCTTCTTTCTTCATTGAAATTATCATCTTCCCCGCCAAATTTTCCTTGCTAAACTACGTAAAAATGATTGCACAATTCTACTTAAAATAGATTCTATATTAAATATATATGTTCACACACAAACATATAAAGAGATACATTCTTTACAAAACTATATTTAAGTAAAAAATTGTGAGAATCAAATAAACATTGTTTGTCTACTTGTATATCAAACACTACATAAAAATACATTTTGGTGTTCTGAAACGTGTATTTTCTATGCATACACACTTACATAGATTTCAATGTGCACTCTAATATATTTATATAATAAACACAAGGGTAAATGTGGTTCTCAAAGCTTTTAACATTCTATTGTTACAAAAAAGAACACCCCACACTATATATAATGTAATGTTTATAAAGTAAATGAATAAAAAGTATACGACACAACTAAATAAGAAGCAAACAACATAACTTCAATTAACAACGCGAAGTAACTTTAGTGACATTGTTGATATGATTTGGTCATAGCCAACACATTAATAGTTTTGGTTATGTTAGTAATATTGTAATAAGTGTAGGGGTTGAAACTGTCAACTCTAGAAGAGTTTGTTAGATGTTGTTAATTACCGTTAGCCTTTGGATTAAAAGGAAGATTATATTTGTATTGATAGTTAGATCAGATAACTGTGATTTCATCTCTTAGTCTTGTAATCGTTTCAATAGTTAATTGATTCAAGTTGTGTGAGGATTCGATTGTGTTGTTCTTGAGTGTTCTTTTGCAACAAGTGGTATCAGAGCCACGACGGCTCAATTGGGGAAGACAACAATTTAATCGTAGGCGAATCAACGATCGATTGAAGGAAACAATGGAGTCGACTAAGTTTGATCTTGAGAAATTCGACGGAAGAAACGATTTCAGTTTACGGAGGCTCAAGATGTGTGCACTCCTTGTTCACCAAGGTGTCGTCGACGCATTGAAGGGAGGAGAGGTGGTGATTCCGGCAAACACAACGGCGGAGAAGACTGCAGACTTGCAGGAGAAGTGGAAAGACATGATGGAGAAGGCACACAGTGCCATCATCCTCAGTCTTGGCGATCGAGTCCTCCGGGAGGTTTCAAAAGAGACGACGGCTGCCGGAATTTGGCTGAAGCTAGAGACCCTGTACATGACAAACTCCCTGGCTAACCGATTGTACCTCAAGAAACCACTGTACTCCTTCCAGATGGTCCCTGGTAAAAGCCTTAATGATCATGTAGATGAGTTTCATAAACTCCAGCTGGATCTTAAGAATATTGAGGTTATAATTGGGGACGAAGATCAAGCAATACTGTTCTTGGCTTCACTGCCTCAATCATATGAACATTTTATGGATACACTCATATTCGGAAGAGACACTTTAACCATGAATGATGTGCTGGCAGCCATGAACTCAAAATAGTTACAAAAGAAGACTGAAGTAAAGGATGAAAGTTCGGAGGGACTAATTGTTAGAGGTAGATCTGAACAAAGATCATTCAAACCCAGAGTGTCAAGCAGATCAAAGTCAAAGTTCAAAAGAAAATGTTACATATTGGATCAGAAAAACACTTGAAAAGAGAGTGTCCTGATAGAAACAAGAAGAAGAAAACTGAGTCCAAGGTTCAAGAGAATCAAGTGTTTGATGATAGCATGGATGGTTATGACAGTGCAGAGGTTCTAGTCATAACTGGGAATGGATCAAAGGAGGAGTGGATCTTGGATTCCGGCTGCTCTTACCACATGACCCCAAACAAAGAATTCTTCAAAGAATTAAAGTATGAAGAACTCGGTGAAGTAAAGTTAGGGGACAACAGACCTCAGATGATTAAAGGCCATGGTAAAGTAACCTTAACCATGGATAATGGATCTGAGGTGGAGCTCTCCCATGTCAGGTATATACCATGCCTTGCTAAGAATCTGATATCCTTAGGAACATTTGAAAGTGATGGTTATACTGTCAATTTGAAGAATGGGAAAGCTCGGGTTGTGAGGGGGTCAATGGTAGTATTATCAGGGACAAGGAGGGGCAATAACCTATACATACTGGATGGCCATGTAGAATGCACCATGGCTAATGTTGTCAGTTCAAATAAGACAGATACTGCTGTGTTGTGGCATAAAAGGCTAGGCCATATAAGTAATCAAGGTATGATAAAGTTACATAAGCAAAATATAATACATGGCTTAACTAGTTGTGACTTTGGGTTCTGTGAAAACTGTGTAATGGGAAAGTCTCATAGAGTGAGATTTCACAAAGATAGACACCTATCAGCTGGGGTACTAGATTATGTGCATGCTGATTTATGGGGTCCTGCTAGAGTTAAGTCACTCGGTGGTGCATTGTATTTCTTGTCACTGGTGGATG
Organism: Flaveria linearis; assembly: GCA_024085815.1. Taxonomy (NCBI): domain Eukaryota; kingdom Viridiplantae; phylum Streptophyta; class Magnoliopsida; order Asterales; family Asteraceae; genus Flaveria; species Flaveria linearis. The sequence goes on from CM044002.1 coordinate 27,920,575, forward strand.
ATTACTCTAGAAGGGTATGGGTATACCCTTTGAAGCATAAGCATGAAGCATTTGGTCGGTTTAAGGAATGGAAGATCTTAGTCGAAACTCAGAAAACTAGGAAGGTCAAGAAACTTAGAACAGATAATGGGCTGGAATTTTGTAGTGGGGAATTTCATCAATTCTGTAAAGACCATGGCATAGCTAGGCACTTGACCATTCCTGGCACTCCACAACAAAATGGTTTAGTGGAGAGAATGAATCGCACTTTCATGGATAAGGTCAAATGCATGCTGATTTCATCTGGGTTGCCCCAAACATTCTAGGCTGAAGCAATGTCCACTGTTGCATACTTGATTAATAGGTCCCCATCCTCAGCTATAGATATGTTGGTGCCCATGGAGAGATGCTCAGATAGAAAAGTTGACTATGATAATTTAAGAGTATTCGGGTTCTTGGTGTATTCACACATTGACCAGGGAAAGCTTGAACCCAGAGCTCAAAAATGTATCATGGTAGGTTACCCAAAGGGTGTTAAAGGACTCGGACTTTAGAGGTTAGATGGGAGTCCTAGAATCATTGTGAGCAGTTTTATGACATGTAAGGAAGATGTCATGTATAAGGACTTGAAAAATCCATCTGCCATCATGGAGGGAGTTTATATTGAGGTGGAGCTAGCTTATACATCAAAATATGAAGATATAGGGACAGATGAAGCTGGTGCTAGTCAACCTGGTGAGAGCAGTAGTGATACTCTCTTAGATAGCCATGCTATTAGCTATTCTATAGCTAAAAATAGGCCTAGAAAGGAAATAGTACCATCTGTCAGGTTCAGAAATGAAGAAGATATATCTGCTTTTGTATTTACAGCTACAAAACAAGATAGTATCTATGAACCTCTTACTTTTGAGGAGGCTATGGCATCTGTAGACAAGGAAAAATGGGTAGCTGCCATGGAGGATGAAATGAATTCTTTGTACAAAAAAATGTTTGGGAGTTAGTGGAGAAGCCTGTAGGGCAAAGACTGGTATCATGTAAATGGCTGTTTAAGGTGAAAGATGGATTAAAGGGTGAACCACCTAGATACAAATCTAGAATGGTAGCAAAGGGATTCACTCAGAGAGAAGGGGTGGAATACTCAGAGATCTTTTCACCGGTGGTAAAGCATACATCTATAAGATTGATTTTAGCACTAACTGCATACTATTAGTTTGAGTTGGAACAATTAGATGTGAAGACAACATTCTTATATGGAGATCTAGATGAGAAGATCTATATGAATCAACCTAAAAGGTTCAATCTAGATGAGAAGATCTATATGAATCAACCTAAAAGGTTCAAGGAAAAAGGGAAGGAGGACATGGTATGTTTGCTATCAAAATCATTGTATGGTTTGAAGCAGTCCCCAAGGCAGTGGAACCTAAAATTTCATGATCACATGGTAAATAATGGGTTCAGAAGAAGCCAATATGACATTTGTGTGTATTTTAAGGAATATGTACATCAGAAGGTCATTTATTTATTACTATATGTGGATAATATCTTATTGGCATGTAAAGACAAAGAAGTCATTGATGAAACCAAAGTGATGCACAATGAGAGGTTTGAGATGAAAGAACTTGGGGAGGCAAAAAGGATATTAGGAATAGAAATCTTCAGAGATAGAATGATGGTATGATTAAGATTACTTAAACTGCTTACATCAAGAAAGTGTTGCATAAGTTCAGAATGGAGAACTGTAAAGCTACTACAACTCCATTGGCGTCACATTTTAAGCTGTCAGCTTTAGATTCACCTAAAGCTGATGAAGAAAGAGCTTATATTGTAATGTGCCTTATGCAAACTTAATTGGTAGTCTAATGTATATATAGGATATGTTGTGAGCTTGGTAAGCAGATACATAGCTAACCCAGGTAAGGTGCACTGGAAGGCAGCACAGTGGATTCTCAGATACATTAGTGGTACTAAGAATGTTGGGTTGGTGCTGGGTTATTCTGATGCAGACTTTGCAAGAGATTTAGGTGGTGTTTGTTTTTCTGAAAAAGTACTTCTGAAGCTCTTTTGTCTGCGCCAAAAAGAGGCGGGCAGACGTTTATGGTCTGCAGAGTGTTTGTTTTTCTGAAGACGTTTCACTTAAAAAGGTCTGCGTGACCTCTGCTCCAAAAAGAGGTGGACCAAAGTCTTCCCACCTCTTCCCACCTCTTCTTAACATATCTAACCCTAACCCCCATTTTTACCCACAACCCACAGAGGAGGTCTGCTCCCGAAGTCCCGATCCACTCCCCTACGTCGCCCGTCGCCTCCCCCGTCGCCCGTCGCCCGTCGCCCGTCGCCCGTCGCCACTCCCCTACGTCGCCACTCCACCGTCGCCACTCCACCCCCCGTCGCTCCCGTCGCCCTCGGCCTGTGTAGCTCCGACCGTCTGCTCCCGTCGCTCAAATCTTGAGGTAAATTTTCTTGATGCACCGTTTGATTTCTTGATCGTCTTGTTTGAATTTGTTTCAAATCTTCTTGTTTGAATTTGTTTGATTTCAAATCTTCTTGTTTGAATTACCAGGTTCAATCGGAACAACTGCAAGTTTAGCCATACGATTAGGGCAAGCTCTGTTTTCAGTAGCATCTCTCCTTTTCATGTGCGTCGGCGTGCAATTCTACGCTTATACTTCCTTCTGGTATCTATTATTACCCTTTTGATGATATGTTATATGATCGTCTTTACAGTTGATGTTTAGATCGATTTCATGGGTGTAATTGGTGATTTGCTTCTGTTTGTTTATCAGCTTCTTGGTGACGATCAAAGGGTTAACGATCCCATGGATTTGCTTCTGTTTGTTTATCAGATAGTTTTGATCATTGTTATTGGGGATTGGGTATGTTCTTGATGTAATTAAGATCTTTATGAGTTGATTATCTGTTTATGTTGCATACTTTTGCAGATTCTTTCGTTTTTATCGCTTGCAGCTGCTTGTTCAACTGCGAGTGTATCGGATTTCATGGTTACTGAAGCTGGTGGTGCGTTTTGTGGTGGAAAGATTTGCAGCAGGTATCGGTTATCGGCTGCAATGGCGTGCTTATCGTGGTCGTTGTCGCTAGCTTTGGCTTTGTTTAATCTATGGCTTCTACCGTCTTTGTATTTGAATTACTAGATGAGTTTTTATTCATTCATTTTGAAAGTTTGACAGTTGTGACAATTTGTGTATGGTTTTTGTCAAATGATCTATCTGTTGATACATATTTGTCCACTATTTATGAATCTTGTAACTATAGACAGAAGCCCGTTAGGCCATTTTTTATAGTTTATTTATAGATTTGATGTATGTGTTAAGATGTCATAAGAAAAAAAAATGCAAATTAGAGGAAATTATGTCATAAGAAAAAAATGCAACATGGGTAAATAGTATGAATTAACATTCATGCAGAAAATTAGAAACAACTTTAAGAACATGGGTGATGTGGATTCATGGTCTATGATCCATATAAATGTAATCGTATGATTTTATGAATATTATTGTAGTGTTGTATGACTTTTATTTATATTTTAATGTATTTCTATGACTTTTATTTATATATTAATGTATTAGTTGTTTTTAAAGTTTAAAAAATAAATTTAGTTTAATTACAGAATATTTTAGCATTCTGCAGATGTTAAACAAAACAAACAGTCTTTTCTTGCAGACTGCAGACATTTGGTCCACCTCTTCTGCTGCAGATGTCTACAGATGTGGTCTGCAGACTGCAGACGTTTTACCTCTTCAGAAACAAACAGCACCTTAGACAAAGGTAGGTCTATAACTGGGTATGCATTCACAGTGTTTTGTTCATTGGTGAGTTGGAAAGCATCACTACAATCTATGGTTTCATTGTCTTCAACTGAGGCTGGGTATGTGGTCTAAATGAGGCTGCTAAAGAAGGCTTGTGGTTAAAGAGGTTTATGACAGAGTTAGGAATTAAAGTGGATAATGCTTTAGTGGTTTGTGATAATCAGAGTGTTGTGTTCTTGACAAAGAATCCAGTACATCATGAAAAGACCAAGCATATTCGGGTTATAGTGCATTTCATTTGGGATGAAGTTGAATCTAATGAATTGGTTATTAGAGAGGTGGATACTTTGGAGAATGCTGCTGATATGATGACCAAAGTTCTGCCTGGTCCCAAGTTTAACTTTTGTTTGGAGTTGCTGAATATTGGTTGACTATGCCAAAAGGTGGAGATTATTGATATGATTTGGTCATAGCCAACACATTAATAGTTTTGGTTATGTTAGTAATATTGTAATAAGTGTAGGGGTTGAAACTATCAACTCTAGAAGAGTTTGTTAGAGATTGTTAATTACCGTTAGCCTTGGGATTAAAAGGAAGATTAGATCTGTATTGATAGTTAGATCAGATAACTGTGATTTCATCTCTTAGTCTTGTGATCGTTTCAATAGTTAATTGATTCAAGTTGTGTGAGGATTCGATTGTGTTGTTCTTGAGTGTTCTTTTGCAACAGACATAATTATTAAGACATAACTGTGATTTCATCTCTTAGTCTTATGATCGTTTTAATAGTTAATTGATTCAAGTTGTGTGAGGATTCGATTGTGTTGTTCTTGAGTGTTCTTTTGCAACAGACATAATTATTCAGCCATCCACAAATAACATTGTCTAAAATTAGGACAACCATAGGTCGAAAACTGATTTACCATTTTGACAAGGCTTTACACAATCCAACACAATCTCTTTTCAGTTGTTTTTCAACATCTTCCATAGGTTGGCATGCATCTATAATCTGCTATGGGATCATATATATGCATTGGATACAAGTCGAAAACAATTTAACTCCAAATTCAGTTATTGAGCGAGTGTTTGGCATTGCCTTTATAAAGTGGATATGATATAACCAAAATCAGATTATCTGTTCCAACAAAACAAACTATGGGGATAATGTTTAGATGTGATTCTAATGTTTGAAGTTGTAATGATTAAAAAAATGGTACAGTTTCGTATAGAGAGAGAGGGTCTCCGGTAGGTATTATAAAGAGAGAAAGGGTCGACGGTGGAGATTGGAACGCCGCTCTGATGAACGGCGTAACGAATGGCCTACGAACGTCGGCCGCCGGTCTCCAGCCCTTTGCTGGTTGCGGATCTCCAGTGATTTTGGTTGCGGCTTGGCGCATCCGCCCCGTTTTAGCACTGGTTCTTTCGAGTTTTGATTTGGGGCTTTTGACTACGGTGGTCGCCAGTCGCAAGTCTTTGGTTAGTCGCCGCCTTGACTTCTGTCCCTGTTCATCGTTGTCATGCTCTTGTAGCCGTGCCAGCCACCACCGCTTTGCTCCAGCCTTAGGCGGTTTTTACATGCCTTGGGAATTGTTCCACCTCTGTCGCTCCGACCAACGCGGCCTACCCCAGACCCTCACCACCGTGGTTCGATGGGTGGCAGGATGGTTGCTTGCTTTGGCTTGCCACAACCTCCAACGAGCCTGTTGCTTGACGCTGTAAGTCGTGGTGGTTCCTGCTTTGTTGCCTCCTATTGGGTTTATGAAGTCTTGATTTGGGCTCGGGTTAAAAGTCAATTCAATGGCAGATTAATTAAATTAAAGACATGACCCGTTTTATTTAATTGTAGCCCATTATGGTTTTCTGGGAATTAAGTTGCAAACCCTAATTTTTATTTATTTATATCGTTTATTGTACTTGTAATTTCTCACGAGTGAGGCAGAAAGCAATAAAAGTATTACCCTGGTTGCAGCTCGTGGACATAGGTCACGTCAACCAAACCAAGTTAAATGTTACGTATTCATCCTTGTTTTTTTGTATTTTCTCTTGCAATTAGATTGTGTTTGTGTGTTGATCTACATTGAGATCCCTTACAACCCCAACCGATGATTTCATATCATCTTAGATTTTTTTTTTCTGCGATGTCAGGAGAGACACGATGTGTAATGACGATGACAATGATGCTCTTGGTCGATGATAATGATTGTGCCCACATATGAGAGCACTCAATGTATCATTTTGCATCTGATTTTATTATTTTAGCAAGTTGACGATCACTCATGTTTGCTTTAATGTAAACCAATGTCGATGATGATGAACTGCCTCATCCGAGACCTGATTGTCGTTTGACATATCATTATTTTAGTGTTAGGGATATTGATTTGCTCATCCAAAATGAAGGTTGTTCCATTGGGCATGTTGTTTCTATGTTTACATGATGGCCTGTGATGATATGACCGGAGTAGCATTGGTTATTTATGATTAGCAGCCGCAACCGGACGCTAGTTCTAAGCCCCGTTGTGGCGCTTACTGTGATTTTCATCACGCGCTCAATCCGCGTGACAGGATCAAACTAGTTCAACTTAACATGCATTGCTAGAAATTAACAACCATATCACTAAGGTTGAACAAATTTTGTAATAATAATCTATAAACTATACAAATGAATATATAATGAATATATAAGAATAGACACATCAAATATAGAATCTAATTTAACATTTACATGGTACCAACACCAATATCAAAATGAATTGAAACTTATAAGCATAAAAAATAACAATGTAAGCATAAATTAACCACAACAAAGTATAAAATTAACAAATTATCCGCAACAAAGTCAGATAAGAAGGTAAATAAGTAGCCCATTGTGCTAGGTAACTGAGCAATTGGCTATAACAAACCAATATAATCTAACATCCAAAACAGTTCAATAAATTCCGGAACATGTTTAATGTTTGAGGAAGGTTTAATAAAAGTACGAATCACTCCACAAAAAACCATGTAGTTTGAAATTCTTAATAAAGTCGTCAAATCCATTAACGAATCCAAACTAATTTGAAAGTATTGCAACTTAATGAAAACAATATTAACACAAGCTAAGAAGAACAATACAACAACAAAGTAACAAATGGTTCCTAAACCAAAAGCCACATAAAACTATAAAAAAAATACTAAAAAAATATGACAAGTAAACAAAAAAAGAACAATCGGAGTGCATTTACATATACAATAATACTAAAAACAAAAGCCACATAAAACTATAAAATAATCAACTATTAACACTCAGAAAAGAACTCTTCCGCAATCCAAATAAAAATATAAATGGTTCCTAAACCATTAGACACCACAATTATACAGGTTTTTGCATGTGTCTAATTTGAAAAAAGAGATGACAAACAAATCCTACTAACCACTCACCCATATAACATTAAAAATGAAATAACAGAATGAAGCAAACATGTATATAGTTAAGATAATACAATGAGAAAGAACTTTAAGACGTAAATACCAGCATCACTTGGTCTTTTTTTCAACGGCCCTAATACTACTACCCCTACGTACACCTCCCAAGTACACCATTACCTAAGATTGAATCCAAAACCTCCACTTTTAGAGGCACGTGCTTCTATCATGTGAGCTAGCCTCACAATAATCTGTACAAATTGGTAGCATCTAAGCAAGTAGCTTATGGAGTATTGCAAATGCAAAATCAATAACCCAATTAAATGTGGGCAAGAACAAATATCCCTCATTATAATTCAGAATTCAAGAGGCTTAACATACATAAAAAAGATGGTTTACATTAATTGGACTCCTAAAGGAGAGAGTATCTAATTTGACATGACACAAGAATAATCAAATCAATTGCAACTACGGAGCATAACAAAGCAATGTGAAGATAACGAGTTAGAAATACATGACAACAATTCAGCAACAAAATACAACCGCAATATGCAAGTATTCTTCAACCATGTTGAAGCTATATTAATAATGATATTTTTGCAACGAAAATAACATATAACCATGATCGCATAAACTTAAAAAGGAGTTAACGCACAGGAAGGGTTATGAACTAATTGAGCACAGTGAGCGAAGATTTCACAAAAACATGACTACATCACAATTATAAATCATTTGCCAAATAGGTTTAAAACTAGAGCAATGTCTTACTAGCAACATAATAACATCAGACTTTTGTGATGATCACAATGGACAATTTAAGCATGACTTAAAACATTGTAAAAGGGTTAAACACAATGCAAAGTTTTTTTTTACAAAGTTTTGAGCAAGATGCTAAAATGTGTTGATCATAGTCAATTCCCTTACACTACATGGACATAGAAGGCATGTCACAACTAAAGCTATGTTAACATAGCAGATTGAAAATATGACATTCCAAATAAGAAGCAAAGGATAAGATTCAAATATAAAAATAATATGGTTATAGTTAATAACCAACCTAATCCACATCATATAACTAAGGATGAGCATATTCTATAATAATTATAAATCTATAACTATATACATGAATATATAAGAAATCGAACAGACTCATAAAATAGTCTAATTTAACATTTACATAATACGAACAATCAATTCTTAAATGATTTGTAACTTATAAGCATCATTTATAGCAATGTAAAGATAATACAATCATAAACTAACCCAAAGTCAACAACAAAGTCATAAAGAAGGTATATAAGCAGGCAGAAGGGAACAAATACTTTATCTTATATATTTATATCATGGAGAGGGTATGCACTTATAGAGGGAACCAGAAACAAACAAACATATCCGGTAGATCCCACGCATAATAATTACTATTCATAGGGTCTAGGAAGGGTGGGATAGGGGCAAGTCTTTCCTCTTTTCTATGGAAAAGATAGGCTGCTTCCATAGAAGAGGAAACCATCTGAAAGCTAGACCCTAAGGCCCATTGAGCTACACAATTGACTATAACAAAGTGATATAATCTATAATCCAAGTCAGAGTTCAACAAATTATAGTGTATGTCTTAAAAGGGTTAATGGAAGTAACCATGTGTATTTTGACAAATTTTAATCAACAAGTACTATATATTAGTCCATCCATTAATCAATATAAACTAATCCAAAAGCATTGCAACTTAATGAAAGCAATGTTAGCACAAGCTAAGAAAGCCAATACAACAACCAAGTAACAAAAAAACCAATATGACAGCAAGTAAATAAAAAAAATATATGAAAGTAGACATCACTATGCATCTATGCGATTATATTTTATTTTTTGAACGGCTCATAGGATCACAAACGGGTCACTGGCCCACCCTATCATCTCCATTACTCGAGTACGAAACCTTAGAGCACTAGGTTGGCACGTCCCCGTTTGTCCCAAACCTAAAACCACCCTCAGAAGGAAAGTCACCTTAAGTGAGAACACCCCCTGACACTATGCAATTATATATACAATACAAAAGCCACAAAAAACTATATGAACAATCAACGATTAACACCTAAAAAAAGAACCCTTTCCAAATTCATATAAATATATAAATGGTTCCTAAATCATTAGACACCATGTTTATTCAAGTTTTTACATGCAGAATTTGAAAAAAAAAGGACAAATCCTGCCACTTACCCATATAAAAAAAAGAAATGAAAAAATAGAATGAAGCAAACATACATACTAGTATTTAAGTTTAAGACAATAAGGACCCCTAATACAAAAATACCAACACAAATTGTAACATCACAAAATTGTTTTCGTCTAAGAAAGTGGCTTATGGAGTATTGCAGAAGCAAAATTAATTGCCCACATTTACAAAGATCCCCTCTTAAAATTTAGGGTTCATCAGGCTGAACATACATAAATAAATAAATAAGTAAAAGATTTGAATTAATTAGACTCCCAAAGGAGACAAGATCTAATAAATTAATGCAAAAATCAATTGCAAATTCAGAGCATAAATGAAGCAATGTGACATATGAGCTAGAAATATAACTATGGCTAAACATATATGAATATATAAGAAAATAAGAAATCAATTAGACTCGTAAACTAGAGAATCAAATTTAACATTTACATAATACCAATACCAAAATGAATTGCTCCTTATAAGTTATAAGCATAAAAAATAGCAATGCAAACAAAATGCACTTATAAATTAACAAAAAGTACAACCAATTAACAAATAATCAGCAACAAAATCAAATCAAGAAGGTAAAGAAGTAGCCAGAAAGGAACAGAGACTGTATTTATATTCCTTGTCAATATTTACATCATAGAAAGGGTATGTATGTATAGAGGAGGGAACCTCTCTAAGTAAACCCTATGACCCATTAAGCTACATAATTGACTATACCAAGCTAATATAATCAAACATCCAAAACAATTCAACGAAATCTAGTGTATGTTTGAGGATGGTTTAATAAAACTACAAATCACTACAAAAAAAAACATGTGCAGTTTAAAGTTTCTAAAACACAAGTACTATATATTAGTTCGAATCCATTAATAATTTCAACTAATCCTGAAAGAATTGCTACATATTACAAACACAAGCTAAGAAAACAAATACAAGTAAAGTATCAAAAAAAACCAACATGACAGCACTAAAAAAGAACAATGCAGAAGTAGACATCACTATGCAATTGCATATAAAGTAATTCTAAAAACAAAGTCACATAAAACTATATGAACAATCAATAATTCATACCTAAACATAACTCTTTCCAAATTCCAATACATATATAATTTGGTCCTAAATCACTGGACACCAGGTTTATACAAGTTTGAAAATTCCTAACCACTTACCCATATAACAAAACAAATGGAAAAACAGAACAAAGCAAACAAAAATTCTAACAATTAGGTTAATACAATAAGAAAGATCCTTTAAGACAAAAATACCAACACAAAATGTAATGGTACAAATTGGTAGGATCTAAGAAAGTGGCTTATGCAGTATTGCAAATGCAAAATCAATTGCCTAGTTAAATGTCCTCCTTACAATTCAGGATATATTAGCTGAACATACATAAATAAACAAATAGGAAAGAGATGGTTTGTACTAATTGGAATCCCAAAGGAGTGAGGATCTAATTAAACATGACAAAAAATAGAAAAAAAACAATGTGAACAAAATGGGTTAAAAATATGACAACAGTTCAGCAACATAATCCAACAGCAATATGCAAGTATTCTTCAACCATGGTGAAGCATAATATAATAATATTTTTGCCAAGTGTTGTAACGAATCTACGAATATTTAGCTAGAAGACTAAACATATATATATATAGTAAAATAATTTACAAGCCATATAAATAAACACGAAAAAACCATTTGTATTTGTTGAATTCCAAAAAAATTAACCCCCACTTTATAGATATTATTTCTAAAAATGTGTACAGTTTTCAAAAACCAAAATGAATATTAAAGAACGATCTCATATCCAGAAGGGTGTCTAAGAAATCCATTATTTAGAAACTTGCAAAACAATATGAATTCTTCACCCCACTTGGCAGCTGCTAATAGGGAAAATGAATCGAATCTAAATAACCCAAACCGGGTATCAAAAGATGATCTCAAATCCATAAGGATGGTTAAGTAATCCACTGTTGTGAAGCTTGCAAAATAAAATGAATTCTTGACCCTGCTTGGCGGATGCTAGTCATGGAAATGAGTCGAAATTTTGGTGATTCAAATTGGTTATGTAAGGTGATTAGGGGATTCAATAAATACAGAAATCAAGTTGAAAAACATAGAAAAGAAATGGAAAGTGGTATTCATGAAATATAAGTAAAAAGCTATCAATATATCTAAAAATATTTACCCTTATTTATATATTTTAAATCTAAATATATGTAAAGTTTTAAAAAGCAAAAACGAACATCAAAAGACGATCTCAGATCCAAAAGGGTGTTAAAAAATCCACTATTTAGAAGCTTGCAAAACAATATAAACTTTTCACCCCACTTGGTGGATGCTAATAGGGGAAATGAGTTGAATCTAAATAACCCCAACCGAGTATCAAAAGATAATCTCAAATCCATAAGGGTGGTCAAGTAATACACTGCTGTGAAGCTTGCAAAATATAATGAACTCTTGACCCGCTTGGCGGATGCTAGTCGTGGAAATGAGTCGAAATTTTGGTGATTCAAATTGGTTATGTAAAAGTGATTAGGGGATTCAATAAATACAAGAAATCAAGTTGAAAAACATAGAAAATAAATAGAAAGTGGTATTCAAGAAATATATAAGTAAAAAGCTATCAATATATAAAAAAAATTATCCTTACTTTATATATTTTAAAATAAATATATGTAAAGTTTTAAAAACAAAAACGAACATCAAAAGACGATCTCAGATCCAGAGGGGCGTATAAGAAATCCATTATTTAGAAGCTTACAAAACAATATGAATTCTTCACCCCACTTGGCGGATGCTAATCGGGGAAATGAATCGAATCTAAATAACCCAAACCGGGTATCAAAAGATGATCTCAAATCCAAAAGGGTGGTTGAGTAATCCACTATTGTGAAGCTTGCAAAATAAAATGAACTCTTGACACCGCTTGGCGGATGCTAGTCGTGGAAATGAGTCTAAATTTTAATGATTCAAATCGGGTGTGTAAAGTGATTAGGGGATTCGCTAAATTCAAGAAATCTAATTGAAAAATGTACAAAACTAATGAAAAGGGGTATTCAAGAAATATAAAAGTAAAAGGCTACCAATATATCTAAAAAAATTTACCCTTATTATATATATTATATATCTAAATAAATGTAAAGTTTTAAATGTACAAAAGGAACATCAAAAGACGATCTCAGATCCAGAAGGGCGTTTAAGAAATCCATTATTTAGAAGCTTGCAAAACAATATGAATTTTTCACCCCATTTGGCGGATGCTAATCGGGAAATTGAGTCAAATCTAAATAACCCAACCCGGGTATTCAAAGACGATCTCAAATCAAAAAGGGTGGTTAAGTAATCCACTATTGTGAAGCTTGCAAAATAAAATGAACTCTTAACCCCGCTTGGCGGATGCTAGTCGTGGAAATTAGTCGAAATTTAGGTGATTCAAATTGGGTATGTAAAGGTGATCTTATATTCAAAAGTGTATTTAAAAATTTTAAGAAATCAAATTGAAAAATGTACAAAACTAATGAAAAGGGGTATTCAATTAATACACAATAAAAAATCTTAGAATACATTAAAAAAATCAGTCGGAAGATTTTAGTTCTGAAAGCATGTCTGATTTCCAAAAATGGATGGACTTTATTCAGTTTTTAACTTAGTAATGATCCATTGAGAAACAAAATAAGTGCATATAGAATCATAAAAAAATTATTGAAAGTTGTGATGCGTAAACCAAACATTGCTATCTAAACTTTAGCCGCTCAGGGGCTGCTTGGAAGCAAACAGAAACCAAGATACAACAAATGGTAGAAAATTTAGAAAGATTATAGCAAACGAGTATAGACAGGTTGATAATAGTACACAAAACCAGTAATTCAAATTGAAACTCAAGCCAACACCTAAAATTGACTGCACTAATCTCCACAAATAGATGGGCTTTCTTCAGCTTTTTTACTTCAATAAATGATCTATTAAAAGAAACAAATTATGTTCACAAAGAATCAGATACTAACATAGAGAGAGAGAGACATTATTCACTACTAATGAAGCCAGAACAAATAATACTACTAATGAAGCCAGAACAACAGTAGAAACAAATAACACTCAAGGATATCCAGCAAACCCAACAAAAACTTGATATGTTCTTTACTCGTTCAATCACCCAAGCACTCAAGAACTTCCAAAATCAAATAACACTACTAATGAAGCCAGAACAACAGTAGAAGCATGTCAACAACAATTATTCTAAGAAGTAAAGTAGGTATAGAGATATAATCTCTACTCAGAGACATTACAATCATACTGATCTAAGAAGAAACCCCAACTAAGCAGACATTCAATTACTCAAAGAACTTTGAAATCAAATAAAGAAAATAGAGGCAAAACGAAGGTGTCTAACAACTCCGCTACAATCACATAAGAACATGAAACAATCAAACTTTGTCAAATCAAAATTCCAAGAATCAACAATAGATCGAAAAGAATGATTTCAATTAGGGCATTCACAAACATTGAATTAGAACGTCGAGAAACCCATACCTCATCACCGACAGAGGTTTTCATATCAACTGCAATTGAATCGAATGAATCCTCCATGATCGTCGTTTTCCTCCAACCCTAGCAACAGAAGAATATTATCAAATTGGGTGTTTCAGACAATCAATTGGAAAGTCAAGAAAAGTATACCATGATTAATTGTTTCAGTATCAACCCTAATGAAATTGCTAGAATCCACCACTGTTGTCTCGTTAATGGCTTGTAAGGGTATTCCTCTCGCTAACGGTAGAAAATATTATAATAGGAATGCGAGATATACGCACAAAATATATGAAAAGATCGATTTCAGATTTCGTTCAAATCTTGACCACTGGTTAACAATTTTTTATCATATAACTTTTACAAGTGTGTTAAAATTTATTTACTATGATGTTATTTAAGTATGAATTACTGGTATGTTGTCAATCTTTTGATGTAAACATTATTTTTTTACTGTATTTATTTGATCGGACTTGTTTTTATGTAAATATAACTATAGTTGATGGATGTAACCCGGATACAATCTGTCATTCTGTTAATTCATTTATAAACCCGGTAACTAACACGTCCTGGCCGCATAGAGCGAACATCAAATACTCAAGGGAAAATAGTCCTGAAACGAGTAGGGTCGTTTATAATCTATAATTTCTCATGTTGCATACGACACGGCTAAACATGTTTTTTATGTACGTTTTGAGTTGGTATACGTGTACACATAATTTTGTTTCGAAAAGAAGTCATGTCAAAAATAATAAGTTTTCATTCAACGATATAAATCGAGATTCTCTACATTTCGACGTAAATTTAGTCCGGTAAAAGGGTAAGAGTTTTCTTCAGAGTGATGAAGAGTAATTTTTGTAGATATTTTGGAGAGTTAATCAACATTGATAATTAGAATTTCCTAAATCACAATTATTTTCAATTTATTACTTTGCTCACTTATTTCATATGAGCAGTGTGAAAAATCACTAAGCGTTAGTCAGGCGATGGGGTATCGACTACCGATTAATAGGTAGTAATCAGGATTAACTGGTATTGGATTTTTATATATATTTTTCAGTTTTATATATACATATATACATATATATACATATATATACATATATATACATATATATATACATATATATACATATATATATTCCTATTATACATACATACACATACATACATACTAGACTATAATCCCGTGCGTTATACGGGTTCAATAAGAAAAATACTAAATATATATAATTGAAGAGTTAGGAACCATGTACGTTATTTTTATATAAGATATGATTGAAATTGTGTATAATTAAGTATTTTGATTAGTTGATAAAACATTTTTATTACTTTTAAAACTTTTGCTTTAAAAAATTACTGCTTTAAAAAGTTTCATTTTTTTTAATATCTTTGTTAAAAACTTTGATTTGTTTTGTAAAAAAAAGTTAATATATATAAATTCTATTTTTTTAAAATATTAATTTTAGAATATATCATAATTAAAAAAGTTTCATTGTTTTAGAAAAGAATCATAGTTTTATAAAATTTCTTTTGAAAAAATGCGTTTATAATCAAAATACTTAGTTTTTATTTAATGAAAAAATATATTTTAAAAATTATTGATTAAAAAAGACTTAATGTATAATATATATATATATAGAGAGAGAGAGAGAAAAAAATATTTGAAATTAGTTATTTGACTTTTAAAATTGAATAAACACTTTAGACTGAAAAATAAGTAGAATAGTGAATGTGAAAATGTTATGTGTCAAAAAATATGAAACATTATTTGGATAGATCTGGCCGAACATATCAGTGGTGTTATAATGTTATATATGTTTATGTATTGATGTTTTGTTATTATACTTGTTTTGTGTTTTTTATTTAAAAATATAACTTTGATTATAGGTGATTATTGTTTTTAGTAAAATTTTAAACTTTTGTATCTAGAGATGCAATTTTAATATTTTTATTTATATAAAAGACTCGAACTTGAGTAAATTTGTAATTGATGATTTTAGAAAGAAAAATGTATAAAAATAATGTAGTAAAGATATGGTAAAATAATTATTCAATAAATAATTTTTAATAAATAGGTAAATATGTCATGTATATGTTTTAGAAAGAATAAATATATAATTGATTTTTTGACTAAAGTGAGTATGTAACTAATGATTTTAGGAGGAGAAATGTATAGATACCCCTTTAAATATATGAACCCACATAAGTTGGCTATCAAACAAGTGAGCGGGTTAAGAATTAGGATAGAAAGCTCAAAATCAGTGCAATGGCAAAGCTTTTAAAGGGCCCAAGGGGGCCAGGCCTCCATGTTTTTCTCACATAAATGAAAATTCATGAGTATTTTGCAAAAACTTTTATTTGTATTTTTTTAAAAAAAATTTTTATGAATAAAAATAATTAAAATTCAAAGTTAAAATAACAAAATTTTAAAAAATGATATTTTCTAAGAATAGTTTATTTTGAAACAAAATGTTTAGAAACAACTTTTACTAAAAAACAAAAAATATAAGTTTAAAAAATAACATAGTTGTTTTATTATTACTTAAAGTCCTTACGGAATTTCAATTATAGCATGTCTCAAGATATTGTTTTAGAATTCATTAATTTTTGTTACTAACTTTTTAATATTTATTTATTCAACCAGTGTAGGTGATACCAACCTAATGGTTCAATTTGGGTTGGGGCAAACCTAGTCACTATGGATGGTGGGAAAAGGGGACCCGGTCTAGGAGGTAGGGGTTAACCCAGTTATTCAGGGGAAGTGGGTGACTTAGTGTGCAGTTAGTAGCTTATTAGTTTCTATATAAATATACTTAGACTAAAGACATGTGTAATAGACAAGTTCAATCATTAAAAATTCTTTTTGATTAAAAAGGTTTGTAAGTCATAATTTATTGTTAATACTTTGTATATGGATTTTTATGTTTAATTTTTTAAAATTATATATATCTAATATTAGTAGCTTTCTTTATCGGTGCTTATAAGTCTAAGTAGTGTATAATATTAAATGAAAGAGTAAATTACTATTTGCATCCCTAACGTTTTTTCGTTTTAACTATTTGCATCCCTGTTGTTTCAAAATTACCATCTGACCCCTAACGCTTTATTTTTGTCACCATTTGAGCCCTTAACCCTAACGTCGTTAAATTTCACTGTTAGTTTTTTGTAAAGTGACAAAAAGACCCTTAGATTTTATCCCCAAAACTAACCCCACCCAACCCTAACCCTAACCCTAACCCCAACCCTAACACTTTATTAAAACCCATCCCACCCTAACCCCAACCTTCCCCTTTCTCATCTCATTAGACCAACATCACCCCCACCCCCACACACACACCCAAACAACATTGATCGAAGATTTCATCCTCTAAATCAAGGTTTTAATGGTGGCGGCAAGATTCAACCCACATACAGCGTTGCGTGCAGCGACGATGATGGTGGCAGTGCGACTTTAGTGTCTAACGGGGCAGTGGTTAATGGTGGCGTGATTTTAGTGTTTTTGAAGGTAATTTTCAAACTTAAATGCCTTTCAAAAAGGTTTATTGTGCTTCTGCTAGCGGTGTCGGCGGCGGCGGCGGTGGTTCCGGTAGCTCTGTTCTGCTGATGAACAAAAGGGTTCATTGTGCTTCTATGGTAATATTATCTCTTTTGACTTTTGTGTTGACTTTGGGTTCATGTTGCCTGCTTGTAGAGTCCAACAGGGTGTTTGACTCTAAAGGTGTTTGATTGCTTCATGATGGGTTCTTAGTTGTCCCCATTTCATAATATTTAATCTTTTTTATGTTCCCCTACACAACAGGTTCGCGATCGATACTTAGTTTCGAAGACAGAGGGAACGAATCCGGGGGACAATTGTGGCGATCATTTGATAATGAAGATGACGTGTTATGGTGATGCCCGGGTGGTTGTGGTGGCGGCGATGGGGGTGGTTATGGTGGTGGTGATTTGAAGAAGATGATGTTGATGGACGGGACCCACAAGATTTTATGTTATTATTTAATTTTAAGGGTAGTTTCGTCTTTTTAAAAATAATTATAACAGGAACATTAATAGTGTTAGTCATTTGAACTCAAATTTAGATAAAAGTAAAACGTATAGACTCAAATAAAGATAACATGAAACACTAGGGGGCATATGGCAATTTTGAAACCGCAGGGATGCAACTGATTAAAATGAACAAACATTAGGGATGCAAATGGTAATTTACTCTAAATAAAATAAACTTATAAATAACAACTTTAGGTAATAAACAAATTTATTGAACATCAGGACATCTATAACACATACAAAAACTTCTTTGTATACAAAATTTGATGTTCAGATTGTAATTTTATCATCATTATCTAATATTAATAATTTTAGTTCGTATCTATTTATAACTTGAGATAATAAAACATAGAGAATGAATTGATGTCAGAGACTAAGCATGCAATGATTACACAAAAGTTTGAACTATCTTTGCAATTTTAGGTTTGGGGACCAAACATGTAATTTGATTAAACCACAAGGACCATTCATGTAATTTATCTTTTGTTGACCAAAAACATAAATCAGTTTCATGCTTATATATATTAAAACTAAATCAAAGTTTCATGCTTTTATAAACAAAAACATAAATCAGTCAAATTGACGAAAAAAACCAAAATACTAAAGTTTATCTTGAAATCGAAATCGAAATCCTTAAATCATATGGACCACTTATACTATTGTAATCGATATTTGTATATATGAGCATTGAATTGAGACTTTGCAAAAGAGTTGTTGTGATTTAAAACTTGGGGGATATTAAATAGATCAATGAATGTGTAAAATGATCGATGAGTTGAACTTAAAACATAACTCGATTTTAGATAAATCAGACCATGATATGCTTGTAAAGTGAAAAAGATACGAAATGGTTTATCTTTCCATTTGAAAATCGATATCATGATTTTGGAAAATCAAAACCCTGAATTGATTATTTAAGACCCTTGATTTGATGATATATCTAAAATCATTTTGGAATATAAGACATGTATTTTGTTTATTCTCTTTACATAGGACGAATGAATAAGAAAACATTTAATTGCTTGTTTGAATAAGTAAGAATTCAACACGTTTCAATTCAAAATTTTAGTGTAATACAACTTGTAGTAAGGATAGAGTCAACTTGTTCTTGGGTAGGAAAAACAATCAACAATAACTTGCAATCTAATTCAGGGTTTTATTTTGAAATCATCATAAAAGGCGCTTTGTAATGAGTTTTTTTCTTCAAAGTAGGGTTAGTATAAAAATAATTTAACAATACGAGTATTTTCAAAAATATTTATCAAAATGGTTTTTTAGGAGAAAGTTAATTTTTCATAATATGATTGGATAAGAGTAGTTCTGTTTTTTAATAATTTTTTTAAGTAAAGTTATAAGGATAAAATTTCAATAAAATAAAAAATAATTTAACATCTGTCAGGAATTTGAAAACCGTTTTATATATCTTTTTATAAAGGTTTTCTTAAAACCTTTTCAATAACGTATTTGTGAAGTCGCTGGATCGGTAAACATCCGAGCGTGTTCTTGACGGAAGGTGATAAACCAAAAGACAAACAATAGTACGAACAATAATCGAATGATTTCATTGATAAAACCGAATGATTACAAGCTCGTTAAACAGAAAAATCATGACTTTTGGCAAGGAAGATCGAGCATGATCTCCCCTCTCAACCGGCAGCACTTGGGCGCCGGGCACACTATCAAAACCCTTGGGTTTCCACCCAATGAAACTGGTATATATAGGCTTCGGCCCATATCAGATGCGACTGGGCCCATTCGTGCGATTGAACCATGCGTATGGTTTAATCGTACGACTGGACCATGCGTATGGTTCAATGGTACGACTGGACCATTCTTATGGTTCAGTCTTACGAATGCCCCAATCGCATCTCTCAGTCGTACGACTGGTCCATTAGCATGGCTCGATCATACGACTGAGTCTCATTCGCATATGCTCCTGCGAATGACCCACCTTCATATGTTTATAACATATCAGGTGTAATACATTAAGCCTAGACTATTCGTCAAGCAACGGACACACTATATATGACAATATATGCTCCAACAAATTCCCCCTTGGACGTTGCTTGCGAATAGTAGATAACACATCTTACAATCTTCAGTCAATCTTTGCTCTGGTTTCCAATAGAATCAAACGAAAAACCATATTAGCCAACGTTGCCGATCCCTGAAAATGAATTTAGGCACAATAGCTTTCGTTTACTTTGCATAACACCATCATAGCAGCAAGATTCCCCATATGACTGATTTTTCCAGATAATGACATGAACAGTTTTCCATTGCTTCAATCTTCACATAGTCTAACCTGATTAACATTAACAACTGTAGAAATTCCCCCTAACATTCAGCATATCCCAATATATAAATATTATGCTCTCCTGGTGTCTTCATACGGTGTACTGGGCAAAAGGTTGAAGGTTCCAATCCACAGCTGATAATATCAAACAAGTTAGCATGCACGTAAATTTATCATCAGAAACTTGCTCACATCATCACTTTCTGATTGCGTCTTCAATTTCTCTATACATGAATTCCCCCTAAGAATGAGAATCCTCTCTGTGTGGATAAATATAACTTGATTGGCCTATAGATAGTCAGATGCTCCTGACTACCCCATAAAATCAGCATCGACTGCTGACATCTTCTCTTCTCTCTTTCGTGTTCTAACAACATTCACCTATTCTGGAAGTCCAACGAATAATGGGGTATTCATCGAACTTGTTTGACAAAAGAACCTCAGGGCGAATGTGTTTTGCTCATTCTCAAATCTCTGCAGGAGGCAGTTCCAGACTCTTTTTTTATTTTTTATTTTTTTATTTTTTTTATTTTTTTTATTTTTTTTGTCTGGAACATCTTTCGTTCGTATATGACATGGAGTACACTGATCACAGTCGTGTGAATGAATTATACGAATGGTATATTGTGCGACTGAACATAAGACTGGACATAAGACTGGTCCAGTCGCACGACTTACATAAGACTGGTCCAGTCGCATGGTCCAGTCGCACGACTGCTCCATTCGCATGGTCCAGTCGTACGAATGGTCCATTAGCATGGTCCAGTCGCACGAATGGTCCATTAGCATGGTCCAGTCGCATGAATGGTCCATTAGCATGGTCCAGTCGCACGACTGGTCCATTCGCATGATCCAGTCGCATGAACGGGTCTGCACGCAGATTTTCAGATCTGCAGCCGCCAAGGCTGCAAAAACCCTAATCCGATGAATTTTACATGAATCGAACCAAAATAGACATCATCGGATTCGCAAGGCTGATAAGAACAAGATTTGAGCAAAAACACGAAGAACACGAAGTGGGTTTAACGTCAAAGAACCTGAAATAGATCCAGAAATCAAGAGCTCGGGTTGCTAGAATGATTGTTAGATCATTCTAGCAATAACCTGCTCTGATACCAATTGCGAAGTCGCTGGATCGGTAAAAATCCGAGCGTGTTCTTGACGGAAGGTGATAAACCAAAAGACAAACAATAGTACGAACAATAATCGAATGATTTCATTGATAAACTCGAATGATTACAAGCTCGTTAAACAAAAAAATCACGACTTTTGGCAAGGGGAGATCGAGCATGATCTCCCCTCTCAACCGGCAGCACCTAGACGCCGGGCACACTATCAAAACCCTTGGGTTTCCACACAATGAAACTGGTATATATAGGCTTCGGCTCATATCAGATGCGACTGGGCCCATTCGTGCGAGTGGACCATGCGTATGGTTCAATCGTACGACTGGACCATACGTATGGTTCAATCGTACGACTGGACCATGCGTATGGTTCAATCGTACGACTGGATCATTCTTATGGTTCAGTCTTACGAATGCCCCAATCGCATCTCTCAGTCGCACGACTGGTCCATTAGCATGGCTCAGTCATACGACTGAGTCTCATTCGCATATGCTCCTGCGAATGACCCAGTTTCATGTGTTTACAACATATCAGGTGTAATACATTAAGCCTAGACTATTCGTCAAGCGATGGAAACACTATATATGACAATATATGCCCCAACAGTATTCTCATACAAAATATTAATACTCTTTCATTAGTATTTTTTTTTCTTTATAAAATATGTGTTCTTATATCGAATACATGTTCTTATATAGAAACGATTTTTTTTATGAAATTGAATGATTTATGTAATTTTGTTAAAATAACGATATATATTATATAACTGTTTTAAACATAAATTTATATATAGTAATAATCATTTATATAAGTATATACATAAAAGATAAAATAAATATCACATACATATAACGCTAGTTTTGTCTCGCGAGTCGGCTCGATCTCAACATATGAAGCTGGACTCAAAACCATTTATTAAATGAGTCGTAAAATGAGTTCGAGCCTGTTTAAGCTCTGCTTAATTAGAGTTTTTAGCGACTGGTCCCGAGTGACTCACGAGATGTCCCGAGTGGCTCACGAGATGACGTGACTCGTATCTCCCCTAATTGTTTTTGGGAGTCTATTAGCAACATGCATGCCCTCGGTAATTGAGGATTACATTTATAGTTTGTAAAATAAAATAAAGATAAACCACTAATTTTTTTATTTCGGCATGATGTTTATATAAAACATTTTTAAAGAATGCATTTTTTTGTTAAAAATATTTTTTCGTATTACATTTTTTAAGATACTTAAAAATATTTTTAAAAAATCATATTTTTAAAAAGAATAAAAAATAAATGTGCCTACTTTTGTGTGAAATTGAAATAAAATTATAGTGAAAAAATTCAAATTTTGTATAAGAAAAGACGATTAAAATTAAGTCTGAGTGAATAAAAAAAATAAAAATAGGTTATAGAAAAACTTTTTGTTTTTAGTTGCGACATACGAATCAAATGGTTTTACAATTTAATTAACCTTTGTATTTGACTATTTTTAAATAATATTATTTTAAAGTGAAATAAATTAAACCAATACCATTATAGCGAGAAAAAAAACACTTTCTTAAATACATATTTTGGTAAATAAATTTTCTATATACACTATTTAAGGAAAAAACTCCTTGTGTAATTATAGCAATAGTTAATATTATTCAAATGAATTATGACTAAGAATAATGATACACATTTTTTGACGGGAAAACAAAGAAATGGATGCTTAAGAAAATAACATGTGACACTAAAGATATTGTTTTATTAATAAGTATAGATTTGATGTTCTAGTTTAGGGTGAAGAGAAACTAGTATTTGAATTCTTGTTTTATGTTTAGAGATAAATCCATCTCGAAGACGACTTCCTTATCTGTACTTCCTTTGTTTAATTAGTAATTTATAGCTGACTGGCTTGGTTCTTATCAATTGGTTCCATTGCCAGGAAATCATGGTGCAAACTCGAAATAGTTCTGGCGATAGTTAAGTAGGTCAATCAGATCTGATCGCTGCTCAACTAGTAGCAATTGCAACCAAACTGGAGTCATTCAAGTCTCTTAGGGCATGTTTGGGATTGCTTATTTTGTTAAAAAGACTTTTGAGAAAAAGGACTTATTGACTTTTAACTTTTGAGAAGTAGTTTTAAAAAAAGTGTTTGGATTAGCTTATAAACTGAAAAGTCAATAAGTTGTTTTCTAAAAAGTGTTTGGTTTAGCTTCTTAATGTAAAATGACTAAAAAGGACATTCTATTAAAAGTCAATAAGCTGTTTTCTAAATAATGTTTGGGATTGCTTATTTTACGTTGTTTTCTATTTCCGCCTTGCAAAATGAAAAAAAATAAGACATATAAAATAAGATTCGTTTACATGATTTATAAAAAATAATAACATACTACATTCATCTCCATGAGATTATTAAAATAACACCAACATTGCACAATGTTATGAAGCTAATGTGATACTACATTCATTCCGTGATTCCATCAAATCTTGTGTAATTATATCTCTTATTGCTGCCATATATGTAACATCATGATCCGAACGATTTGTAGCCGGAAGTTTTCATTAATGTCATTTGCAGTACCACCTTCTCTAGGATTGTAATCAAATATAGAAGAATCAACAACTACTAAATCATTTGCAGTGGATGTATCACCATTCAATGTTGCAACCAAAGAAGTGAAAACAACCAAATCAACAACAACAGCTAGCAGTGGATGAAATCAAATATAGAAGAATCAACAACTACTAAATAACTAGCAATGGATGAAATCAAAAATCACTAACAACTACTAAATAAATCCAAACAACAAATCTCAACTAAATACCTTCAACAGAAATCCAAACAACAGCAACAATTACCTTCAATAAAAATCCAAACAACACCAACTAAATCCAGCAGAGACCAATCCAGCCGAAATCCAACAAACAGCAACAATTACCTTCAACAAATTGCAGCAGTAAACGAAAAACTTCAATAAAAATATGAGCCAGTCGATAATCAGTAATTGTTGCGATAAAACTTCAATAAAAACTTCAATAATTGTTACGAAAAACAACAGCAACAATTACCTTCAATAAAAATACATACCTGATAGTTGATAATCAGTACATTAAGCTGCAAAATTTGAAGTATGGTATCTATATTTTGTTTCAAATTCTATAGAAATCGAGCATTTCTTCTTCCACTGGATGAGTTTTACCAACTATTGTGAGTTTTACCAACCATTAATGCTGCTAATTGATATATAACAACAAAGTGGGTGATTGATCGGTAGGTAAAGGGAGTTATGGCGAGGTTGGTGGAAGGGATTAATGACGATGATATGGCGTACGGTGGCAGGGGCTGGCGTTGGAGGGGGAGTCATGGCGGCGACCCGAAGGCAGCGATAGGAAGAGCAGAACCGTAGGTTGCGATAGGGTAGGGTTCTAGGAAGATAGGAAGGGAAGCAGATAGGGAAGGCGCAGCTGGCGCTTGCGATGGGAAGGCAGTGATGGGAAGGCAGTGATGGGAAGGCATCGATCGGGAAGGCGCAGCTGGCGATGAGCATAGCGATGGGTAGGAGAGGGTATTAAATGGCGAGGGGAAGAGGGCAGCGATGGAAGGCATCAGGTGAAAAGGAACGAGGGTATTAATGTCATAGATCTGGTGAAAAGTTAAAAGGAGTTTGAGAAGTTACTCCACACTAACTTCTCAAATTCTCCTTTTTTACCCTATTTCAAAAGTCATTTTAAAAATCCTTTTCTTATACCCAAACATTATTTTTAACTTATTAACTTTTCAAAAGTTAATAAGTTAAAAGTAGGGTGAAAAAAAGCAATCCCAAACACCCACTTAAAGAAGATGTGGCACTGAAATCTCAGCGGGACAAAATCTAGTGGATTTGCAGGATGGTTTGAAGATGAGGGGAGCTCGAGGAGGCGCAACCATTAGTACCGACCAATTACCAAGACCGTGTTCCCTGCCTTGAGTGGAGGGAAGGCTAGATTTTAAAGGCTGAAAATACTTCTAATACTACAATATTCCACAAGAGGAAAATGTAGATGTCACCTCAATGCATCTCGAAGGCGATGCCTTGGATTTGTACTTCTGGTTATCAACCCAGCAGCCTATCTCATTCTCAAAAGAATTTACTCATGCCGAATCATTTCGGGACAGCGGAGTTCCAAAATCCAGATGAGTTTTTGTGCAGCATTCGGCAAACCAATTCTGTGCAAGAGTACCATCAAGAGTTTGGCTAGAAGATCAGCACGAGTTTCTAACTGGCTAGATCATTGCCTTCTCGGGTGTTCTTAAATGGACTTAAAGAAGAACTAAGCACAGATGTAAGAATCCATGAACCCAAGACTGTCTACAAGGTTATGAGTCTTGCGCTCGAGTTCGAGTTCAAGTTTATTATGTTTCAACCTGAAAAGGTTACTAGTTCTAACACCAATACGGAGTCAAAATCAGTTCCTTCGAGCGACGTTTATCGGGAAGTGACCACCAAGAAGACTATTGAATCACCCCTGACGTAGAGAAACAAGGGCGGTATGCACGGGGGAATGCTATCGTTGTGGGAAAAAATATGGTCCCGGGCACCATTGTAAAACGGGGATTTTTAAGCTTTTAGAGGCTTCTTAGGACGAGGATGACCAGATCATTCTTTTGAGAGATGACCAGTCAAGTCTTAACCGCGCAGCTTCATCTCGCTTGAGGAAAAGTCGGTTCCACGGGGCGGGCAGTAGTGATACGAACCTAATGGGTCAATCCGGGTCGGGGCAAACCCAGTCACTGTGGAATGACGGGAAAAGGGGACCTGGTCCAGGAGGTGGGGGTTAATCCAATTATTCAGGGAAAGTGGGCGAGTTAGTGAACAATTAGTAGCTTATTAGTTACTACATAAATGTATTTGATGTTCTAATTTAGGGTATAGAGAAATTAGTATTGAATTCTTGTTTTACATTTGGAGATTAGTCCATCTAGAAGAGGATTTCCCTATCTGTATTTCCTTTGTTTGATTAGTAATCTATAGTTGATAAGTTCTGTTCTTATCAGTAATACACGGGGTACCAACTTAATCAACAAATCAACCGAGTACAAAAAATTAACAAATTGTCCGAAACAAAGTCAGATAAGAAGGTAAATAAGTAGCCCATTGTTGTACGTAATTGGCTATATCAAACTAATATAATCTGACATCCAGAACAGTTCAGTGAATTCCGGTACATGTTTGAGGAAGGTTTAATAAAAGTACAAAATCATGTGTAGTTTGAAATTTCAAACAAACAAATACTATATATTAGTTCAAACCCATTAACGAATGCAAACAAATAAGAATGTCTTGCTTGCTTAAGCTACATTATTGGCATCAATAAATTGATATAATATAACATAATTGACTATAACAAATTGATGTAATCTAACATCTAAAACAGTTCAACGAATTCGATGTATCATGTATGTTTGAGGAAGGTTTAATTACAAATAGTCAATATACCTAAGTCATAGTGGGCCCGACCCTCCACATATCAGCCGGCCCCAGTACCCTTGTATAGATCTATAGCCGGCCCTATTACCCTTGTATAGATCTATATATATGACTATTGTATTCTAATATTCATCACAATTAATACACAATCAATATACAAATGACTACACAAAAACCATGCGTGGTTTGAAATTTTTAATCAACAAGTACCATACAGTAGAGTTCAAATCCATTAACGAATCCAAACTAATCTGTAAGTATTGCAACTTAATGAAAACAATATTAACACAAACTAAGAAAACCAATACAACAACAAAGTAACATAAAAAACCAATATGAGAGCAAGTAAACAAAAAAAAGAACAATCAACGATTAACACAAAAGTAGACATCACTATGCATTTATATATACAATGATACTAGAAATAGAAGCCACATAAAACTGTACGAACAATCAACGATTAACACAAAAAAACTCTTACCCAAATCAAATAAAAATATAAATGGTCCCAAAACCATTAGATACCACAATTATACAAGTTTTTACACGTGTCTACTCTCTAATTTGAACAAAAGATGACAAATCATAACCACTTATGAAATAACCATATGAAGCAAACATGTATATAGTTAAGAAATACAATGAGAAAGAACTTTAAGACGGAAATACCATCACAGATTTTTTTAATGGCGCTAGCTACTATTACACCTATCTACACCTAAGTACACCGCTACCTACCTGATATTGAACTCAAAACCTCCTCTCTGAAAGGCATGGGCTTTTGTCATGTGGGCTAGCCTCACAATAACTAGCACAAATTGGTAGCTTCTAAGCAAATAGCTTATGGAGTATTGCAAATGCAACCCAATTAAATGTGGGTAGGGTACAAAGGTCCCTCATTATAATTCAGAATTCATCAGGCTTAACATACATAAAAAAGATGGTTTGCATTAATTGGACTCCCAGAGAAGAAAGTATCTAATTTGACATGACACGGGAATAATCAAATCAATTGCAACTAGGGAGCATAACAAAGCAATGTGAAGATAACAAGTTGACAACAATTCAACAACAAAATCCAACCGCAATATGCAAGTATTCTTCAACCATGTTGTAGCTATATTATATAATGATATTTTGCAACGAAAATAACATATAACCATGTTCACATAAACTTAAACAGGAGTTAACTTAACACATGAGTTAACGCATAGGAAGAGTTATGAATTAATTGAGCACAGTTCGCCTCTCTCTATAAGTCACACCATAGTTGTCAAACGCGACCTAGCGTGCTCCTAGGCGCTTAAGCGAAGCGCAATGCAAACAAAACACCTCATGGTTAACATGTGTTGGATTGATATAAATAAATATGGATGTATTAACAAATCTACAATCCATATAAATAAATACATTGGAAAAACCATTTTGAAATCATTGGATTCCAAAAAGACATGGCATCTATTTAACATCAACACTAAACTAACCCAAAAACGATAGCAATTTCTAAGCATCAATATGAAATATTCCAAATAAGATGCAAAAGATAAAATATATTCAAATTTTAAAAAACTACGGTCATAATTAATAACCAACCTAATCAGACACATCCATTGTTCAACTTAACATGTGGTATTACGAATCCACAACCATATAACTAAGGATGAGCATATCTTATAATAATTATAAATCTATAACTACATACATGAATATATAAGATATTGAATAGACTCATAAAATAGATAATCTAATTTAACATTTACATAATACAAACAATCTATTCCTAAATGAATTGCAACTTATAAGCATCACTTATAGCAATGTAAAGATAATACAATTATAAATTAACCCAAAGTCAACAACAAAAAAAGTCAACAACAAAGTCATAAAAGAAGGAATATAAGTAGCCAGAAAGAAACAAAGACCGTATATTATATATTTACATCATTGAAAGGGTATGTATTTATAGAGGGAACCATAAACAAACAAATATACCCACTAAATTCCACACATTAAAATTACTATTTGTAGGGTCTAGGAGGGGTGGGGTAGGGGCGAGCCTTTCCCCTTGCCTAAGGAAAAGAGAAGTCGCTTCCATAAAAGAAGGAACCATCTTCGAGCAAGATCATAAGGCCCATTGAGTTACACAATTGACTATAACAAAGTGATATAATCTATAATCCAAAACAGTTCAACAAATTACGATGTATGTTTGAAAAGGGTTAATGGAAGTACGGATCACTACACAATAAACCATGTGTATTTTGAAAATTTTAATCAACACGTACTATATATTAGTCCACCATTAAGGAATATAAACTAATCCGAAAGCCTTGCAACTTAATGAAAGCATTGTTAACACAAGTTAAGAAAACAACTACAAAAATTTGACAGCAACACAAAAAAATACGGAAGTAGACATCACTGTGCGATTATATTTTATTTTTTGAACGGCTAATTGGATCACAGACAGGTCACTAGCCCACCCGATCATCTCCATTACTCGAGTACGGAACCTTGGGGCACCAGACAGGCATGTTCTCGAAGGAAAGCTCGTACATCAGTCCGTCCTTGTCAGTCCTAAACCTAAGACCACCCTCAGTAGGAAACCCACATTAAGTGAGAAAACCCCGCATCACTATGCAGTTATATATACAATACAAAAGCCACATAAAACTATATGAAGAATCAATGATTAACACCTGAAAAAGAACCCTTTCCAAATTCAAATAAATATATAAATGATTCCTAAATCATTAGACGCCATGTTTATACAAGTTTTTACATGTGTCTAATTATGAAAAGGATAAATCCTAACCATATAACAAAAAAATGAAACAGAATGAAGCGAACATGCATATTAGTAGTTTGGTTAATACAATAAGGACCCCTAAAACAAAAATACCAACACAAATTGTAACATCACAATGTGTTTTCATCTAAGAAAGTGGTATATGGAGTATTGCAGAGGCAAAATTTGGGCAAGGTACAAAGATCCCCCCTTAAAATGTAGGGTTCATCAGGATGAACAAACATAAATAAATAAATAAATAAATAAATAAATAAATAAATAAAAATAAATAAATAAATAAATAAGAAAAAGATTTGAATTAACTAGACTCCCAAACGAGACAAGATCTAATCTTACATGACAAAAATAATGCAAAAAACAATTGCAAATTCAGAGCATAAACGAAGCAATGTGACATATGAGTTATAATATGCGAACAATTCAACAACAAAATCCAACAACAATACGCAGGTATTCCTCAATCATGTTGAAGCTATATTAATATAGTGATATCATGGCCATAGATAATAAGCTACAACACATGTTCAACTTAACATGTGTTGTTACAAATCCACAACCACATAACTATGGCTGAACATATATGAATATATAAGAAACCGATTAGACTCATAAACTAGAGAATCTAATTTAACATTTACATAATACCTATACCAAAATGAATTGCAACTTATAACCATCAAAAATAGCAATGCAAACATAATACACTTATAAATTAACCAAAAATAAGCAAAAAGTACAACCAATAAACAAATGGTCAGCAACAAAGTCAAATAAGAAGGTAAAGAAGTAGCCAGAACAGAGACTGTATTTTATATTTATTGTCTATATTAACATCATCGAAAGGGTATAAATCTATAGAGGAGGCAACCGTCTCTCAGCTAAACCCTATGGCCCATTGAGCTACAAAATTGACTATACCAAGCTGATATAATCAAACATCCAAACCAATTCAACGAAATCCGTTGAGGAAGGTTTAATAAAAGTACAAATCACTACACAAGAAAACATGTACATTAGTTCGAATCCATTAATGAATTCAAACTAATCCCGAAGAATTGCAACTTATCAATGTTAACACAAGCTAAGAAAACCAATACAACAGTAAAGTAAAAAAAACATCCAATATGACAGCAAGTAAACGATAAAAAAAATACAAAAGTAGACATCACTATGCAGATACATATAGAGTAATTCTGAATACAAAAGCCACATAAAACTATATGAACAATCAACAATTCATACGTAAACATAACTCTTTCCAAATTCCAATAAATATATAATTTGTTCCTAAATCATTGGACACCAGGTTTATACAAGTTTGAACAATCTTGACCACTTACCCACATAACAAAACAAATGGAAAAACAGAACAAAGCAGACATAAATTCGAATAGTTAGGTTAATACAATGAGAAAGATCCATCAAGACAAAAATACCAACACAAACTGTAACAGTACAAATTGGTAGCATCTAAGAAAGTTGCTTATGAAGTATTGCAAATGCAAAATCAATTGCCTAGTTAAATGTCCTCCTTACAATTCAGGATATATTAGCTGAACATACATAAATAAAAAAAATAGGAAAGAGATGTTTTGTACTAACTGGAATCACAAAGGAGAGAGGATCTAACTAAACATGACACAAAAATAGAAAAAAAAAGGCAACGTGAACAAATTGGGTTAAAAATATGACACAGTTCAGCAACAAAATCCAACAGCAATATGCAAGTAATCTTCAACCATGGTGAAGCATAATATAATAATATTTTTGCCAAATTGTTGTAACAGATCTACGAATATTTAGCTAGAAGACTAAACATATGTATATAGTAAAAAATCTACAAGCCATATAAATATACACGAAACAACCATTTTGTAATTGTTGAATTCCCAAAGGATACAAATTCCAAAAAACTTTACAAATGTGTACGGTTTTGAATTACCAAAATGAATATTAAAGAGCGATCTCATATCCAGAAGGGTGTCGAAGTAATTATTTAGAAGCTTGCAAAACAATATGAATTCTTCACCCCACTTGGCGGATGCTAATCGGGGAAACGAGTCGAATCTAAATAACCCAAACCGGGTATTAAAAGATGATCTCAAATCCAAAAAGGTGGTTAAGTAATCCACTATTGTGAAGCTTGCAAAATAATATGAACTCTTTACCCCGTTTGGCGGATGCTAGTCGTGGAAATGAGTCGAAATTTTGGTATTTCAAATTGTTTATGTAAAGGTGATTAGGGGATTCAATAAATACAAAAAATCACGTTGAAAAACAAAGAAAAGAAATGGAAAGTGGTATTCAAGAAATATATAAGTAAAAAGCTATCAATATATCTAAAAAAAATTACCCTTACTTTATATATTTTAAATCTAAATATATGTAAAGTTTTAGAAACAAAAACGAACATCAAAAGACGATCTCAGATCCAGAAGGGCGTTAAAGAAATCCATCATTTAGAAGCTTGCAAAACAATATGAATTCTTCACCCCACTTGGCGGATGCTAATCGGGGAAATGAGTCGAATCTAAATAACCCAAACCGGGTATTAAAAGATTATCTCAAATCCAAAAAGGTGGTTAAGTAATCCACTATTGTGAAGCTTGCGAAATAATATGAACTCTTGACCCCGTTTGGCGGATGCTAATCGTGGAAATGACTCGAAATTTTGGTGATTCAAATTGGTTATGTAAAGGTGATTAGGGGATTCAATAAATAAAAAAAATCAAGTTGAAAAACATAGAAAAGAAATGGAAAGTGGTATTCAAGAAATATATGAGTAAAAAGCTATCAATATATCTAAAAAAAATTACCCTTACATTATATATTTTAAATCTAAATATATGTAAAGTTTAAAAAACAAAAACGAACATCAAAAGACCATCTCAGATCCAGAAGGGCGTTAAAGAAATCCATCATTTAGATGCTTGCAAAACAGTATGAATTCTTCACCCCACTTGGCGGATGCTAATCGGGGAAATGAGTCCAACCTAAATAACCCAAACTGGGTATCAAAAGATGATCTCAAATCCATAAGGGTGGTTAAGTAATCCACTGTTGTGAAGCTTGCAAAATAAAATGAACTCTTGACCCTGCTTGGCGGATGCTAGTTGTGGAAATAAGTCGAAATTTTGGTGATTCAAATTGGTTATGTAAAGGTGATTAGGGGATTCAATAAATACAAAAAATCAAGTTGAAAAACATAGAAAAGAAATGGAAAGTGGTATTCAAGAAATATATAAGTAAAAAGTTATCAATATATCTAAAAAAAATTACCCTTACTTTATATATTTTAAATCTAAATATATGTAAAGTTTTAGAAGCAAAAACGAACATCAAAAGACGATCTCAGATCCAGAAGGGCGTTAAAGAAATCCATCATTTAGAAGCTTGCAAAACAATATGAATTCTTCACCCCACTTGGCGGATGCTAATCGGGGAAATGAGTCGAATCTAAATAACCCAAACCGGGTATTAAAAGATTATCTCAAATCCAAAAAGGTGGTTAAGTAATCCACTATTGTGAAGCTTGCGAAATAATATGAACTCTTGACCCCGCTTGGCGGATGCTAGTCGTGGAAATGAGTCGAAATTTTGGTGATTCAAATTGGTTATGTAAAGGTGATTAGGTGATTCAATAAATACAAAAATCAAGTTGAAAAACATAGAAAAGAAACGGAAAGTGGTATTCAAGAAATATATAAGTAAAAAGCTATCAATATATCTAAAAAAATTACCCTTACTTTATATATTTTAAATCTAAATATATGTAAAGTTTTAAAAACAAAAATGAACATCAAAAGACGATCTCAGATCCAGAAGGGCGTTAAAGAAATCCATCATTTAGAAGCTTGCAAAACAGTATGAATTCTTCACCCCACTTGGCGGATGCTAATCGGGGAAATGAGTCCAACCTAAATAACCCAAACTGGGTATCAAAAGATGATCTCAAATCCATAAGGGTGGTTAAGTAATCCACTGTTGTGAAGCTTGCAAAATAAAATGAACTCTTGACCCCGCTTGGCGGATGCTAGTTGTGGAAATAAGTCGAAATTTTGGTGATTCAAATTGGTTATGTAAAGGTGATTAGGGGATTCAATAAATTCAAAAAATCAAGTTGAAAAACATAGAAAAGAAATGGAAAGTGGTATTCAAGAAATATATCAGTAAAAAGCTATCAATATATCTAAAAAAATTACCCTTACTTTATATATTTTAAATCTAAATATATGTAAAGTTTTAGAAACAAAAACGAACATCAAAAGACGATCTCAGATCCCAAAGGGCGTTAAAGAAATCCATCATTTAGAAGCTTGCAAAACAGTATGAATTCTTCACCCCACTTGGCGGATGCTAATCGGGGAAATGAGTCGAATCTATATAACCCAAACTGGTATCAAAAGATGATCTCAAATCCATAAGGGTGGTTAAGTAATCCACTATTGTGAAGCTTGCAAAATAAAATGAACTCTTGACCCCGCTTGGCGGATGCTAGTTGTGGAAATAAGTCGAAATTTTGGTGATTCAAATTGGTTATGTAAAGGTGATTAGGGGATTCAATAAATTCAAAAAATCAAGTTGAAAAACATAGAAAAGAAATGGAAAGTGGTATTCAAGAAATATATCAGTAAAAAGCTATCAATATATCTAAAAAAATTACCCTTACTTTATATATTTTAAATCTAAATATATGTAAAGTTTAAAAAACAAAAAAGAACATCAAAAGACGATCTCAGATCCAGAAGGGCGTTAAAGAAATCCATCATTTAGATGCTTGCAAAACAGTATGAATTCTTCAGCCTACTTGGCGGATGCTAGTCGTGGAAATGAGTCGAAATTTGTGTGAGTCAAATTAGGTATGTAAAGGTGATCTTATATCCAAAAGTGTATTCAATAAATCTAAGAAATCAAATTGAAAATTGTACAAAACCAATGAAAAGGGGTATGCAAGAAATCAACAATTAAAAATCTAAAAATATATCTAAAAAGTTATTAATCCTTAGTTGGAAGATTTTATTTTTGAAAATATGTCTAAAAATGGATGGGCTTTATTCAGTTTTTAACTTCAGTAATGATCCATTGAGAAACAAAATAAGTGCACATAGAATCAGATATTTTCATTAAAAAAATTATTAAAAGTTGTGATGCGTAAACCAAACATTGCTAGTTGCTACTAAACTTTAGCTGCTCAGGGGCTGCTTGGAAGCAAACAGAAACCAAGATACAACAAATGATTAAAAATTTAGAAAGATCATAGCAAATGAGAATAGAGAGGTTGATAATAGTAAGCAAACCAGTACTTTAAATTGTAATTCAAGCCAACACCTAAAATTGACTGCCTAATCTCCACAAACTATGTTCAGCTTTTTTGCTTCAAAAATGATCTATTCAGAAACAAACTATGTTCACAGCGAATCAGTACTCACATGGACAAATTACTCAATAGAATATCCAGCAAAACCAACAAAAACTAGATATCTTCTTTACTCGTTTAATCACCCAATCACTCAAGAACTTCCAAAATCAAATAACACTACTAATGAAGCCAGACCAATCCAAACATGCCCTCAAAAAGAAAACCAAGTACACACGTACTGAACTAAAAGTTAAACTCTGTGTAAGCCAAGCCGTATCCAGTTACTGAGGAATTTACAAGCAAGATTATAAAAATTAGTAGAAACAACAGTAGAAACATGTCGACAACAATTATTCTAAGAAGTAAAGTAGGTATAGAGATATAATCTCTACTCAGCGACATTACAATCATGCTGATGTAACAAGTAACCCTAACTAAACAAACATTCATTACTCAAATGACTTTAAAATCAAATCAAGAAAATAGAGGCAAAATGAAGTTAACCCTAATCGGTGTCTAACAACTCCGCTACAATCACATATAACATGAAACAACCAAACTTTGTCAAATCAATGTTCCAAGCAGCAACAATAGATATCACAAAGAATGATCTCAATTAGGGCATTCATAAACATCGAATTAGAGGGTTGAGAAACCCATACCTTACCACCGACAGAGGTTTTCATATCAATTGCAAATGAATCGCATGAATCACCCATGATCGTTGTCTTCCTCCAACCCTAGCAACAGAAGAATATTATCAAATTGGGTGCTTACAGACAATGAATTGGAAAATCGAGAAAACTATACCACGATTAATTGCTTCTGTATCAAACCTAATGAAATTGCTTAAATCCACCATTATTGTCTCGTTAATGGCTTGTATAAGAAGGGTTTATTTCTCTCGTTAACGGTAGAAAATATTCATAATAGGAATGCGAGATACGCACAAAATATATGAGAGATCGATTTGAGATTTTGTTCAAATCTTTGACCACCGTTAACAATCGGAAATATTGGAAATATTTAATAAGGTATACTTATAATATAAAAGTTTTAATCTAAAAAATTTTAAAAATAATTATAAGTTGGGTTGGTGTTTATCTATTATTTTAAACAGGAAGGTAGTTTAGTTATTGTTTTATAATTTAATTGTATTATATTTTTACATTATTTGTTATATGAATAAGTTATTGTGTTTCACGTTTTAGACAATGACAGGTCCAAGATTTTTCGTGAACGGAAGTCAAAAAATACAAGGCTAAATAGCGTAAGGTGTTAACCATTCAATAAAAATCACACTAAATCGTAAAAATATTACAAGACCGTAGGGATGTTAATTTAGAATATGACGGGGGCTCTTCCAACCCGGACTTATCTTCTTTCTGCCCCTGATTTTAGATCATTTTACGTTATCTTTGTTATTGTTTTTGTAGATTATATAAATTTGTTATGTATCATTGTGTTTTACAATTAAAAGTACACAATAACATATTTCACCAATGCAATTTTCAAAACACAAAGTGTTGATGAGAATCATTATGTTTTACAATTAAAAGTACACAATAACATATATGACATACCACCGTCAGTGACCACAAATACTGACAAATCTCGTATTAAAAAAATAAAAAAACATAAAACCAAAGAAAAAGTTAACGTAAAAACGTTGAACCATGCAAGCGAAACATAAAAGATCTAGAACAATAGGTAAGTTGATCTATGACCAGCATGTGCGACGGGACAGTTAAATGCGGAAAAAATAATTGTAAAAACGTTGAACCACACATGCACGTTTCAGCGTGTTAACTCACAAAATTTTGATCGAAATTCGAAAATGTTTAAAAGATGAAATGTAAGGGACCAAAGTTAAAAATAAAAAAATATTGGGGCTAAATTATAAAAGATATAAAAGTATTAGATTAAAGTAAAAAAAGTTAAGATTAAAAATTTTTTTGCACATGGTACGATCCATGATGCATAACCAAATTGATAATTAGTATTATATAAAAAAGTAAACTAAACTATCAAACATCTAAAATAAAAATATTTTTATTTTAATAATTTATTAATACATACTAAATTATATGATTGTAAACATATTTTATCTTTAAATAGAGAATAATAATTTTTAATTTCATTATTTGTTATAATTTTTAGATATTCATTACATTTTTATTTCACAAATGACTAATAACATTTAAAAAATAAAATATTCATAAAACTAAAGTTTTAACATGTTTTATTTATTACACTCATGTAATACGTTATCTTTAACATTATATTATATGAACACATTTTAAACATAAAGGCTCCCATACTATAATATATTACATTCTATAATCCATTTTTATAATTATACAAAATGTTGTTTCATAAGGATAACGTCCCTGGTTTAGATGCAACTTCAAAGCTACTTCAAACTTAGTGGCGTCCTACCAGACCAAGTCTGTGTGGTCATTAAGCCTGGAACACCGGTTATGTATGATCAAAACGGTCCGGGCCAGAAAGGTCATGTTTAGAAAATATTAATTTAGTTTGATGAAAACGGGTTTCGATCAAAATGGATCTCGATTGAGATGAATCGTGTTAGGAAAAAATATTCAAAAAAAGTTCGCCTACTATATTTGTTTTATGGAGCTATGGTGACAGGCAGTCGGTGGAGGCAATAGGGACGGTAGAGTAGAGATAGGCATTGGTAATCCTAATCTCGTATCAAATTGTAGAATCATATCACATGCCAATCAAGTACACGTTACACGTTACCCGTTAGGTTTGCATGTTAACCGACATATATCATATATACTTGTTTGTGATCTTATGTGGCCATAAAGTAATCATAAAGATGCACATTCCGTGGAACCCTATCTTAATTTACCTTAAAACCTGAAATGATATATCAAATCCTTGACTAATAGCATTCATAGTCTATTCTCAATATACCTGTGAGTGTGTTTTTATATTATAGAGAATGGTTATTAGTAATTGTGAGTGAATGATAAAGAACATGTTACTATTTATCTATATGTTTGGTAAAACACTATTCATCTCAATTAATTTTTTAAAATTTGTTTAAAGTGGTTGTGAGTTGAGAAGAGAGAAAACATAATAATAAATGTATAAAAATATTATTTAATTGAAAAGAGGAGAGAAAATGTAATGATTTTTATTTTAATTATAGAGATAAATATGAAAAGTAAGTTGTGAATGCTCTAAATTCATAGCAATTTTGTTATTAACATATATGTTAATAAAGATTGGAAATGAACAGTATCAGTGCATGCCTTCTCCAATGTCGCTTGGAAATGAACAGTATCAGTGCCTGCCTTCTCCAATGTCGCTTGGAAATGAACAGTACCAGTGCCTGCCTTCTCCAATCTCGGTATACACGTGTTGTCCTCTTATAATTTTAGGCATATGACGAGTTTTGATTTGTTCTTATGGAGATCCCCGTTTTATCTCTCAGTTCTCTCTGCTGTGTTTCTTCGGTTCGTTCGAGTGGGTGCTTACGTCGGTGAGTTCTCTTCTCACCCCTGCCTTTTCTTGCATTGATGGTTGTTGTTGACAATTCTTCATCCTCTGTTTGATTAGAATCAACCCGTCTCTCTGTGTTTCTGTGATTGGCGATGGTTTTAGGGTTTATTCGACGACGAGTGAGGTGGTAACCTCCTCCTGATGTCCACCTTTTCCCCTTCTTTTTTCCTGCGACACAGAGAGAGATGAAGGAACTAGGGTTCCTACTTTGTTGATTTTAACAGTCAATTGACTGTTAATGCAAGAACTGGTGCCTTTCCTCCTAAATTGGCTGTTACTTAGTATGCATCTATGTTAAAGATAAGGTTGTGGGGTTCATTCTTGTCTCATTTGTGTTCTGTGTTTTTTTTCCCAAGTTAGAATTCTTACCTGAGTACAACTGCTCTGTTCTACTATGATGTTGTTTGAAACAGACGAAATCAGATATAAAATTGCTTAAAGCAAAGTGCTCCAACATAGTTGCAATATGGAATTGGCCTCTTAACTTAATTTTGATGCATTTTAACTGAAATAACATATGCTTATCCGTATGAAAATTTGCTTGATATATAAAAACAGTACAAGTAGGCATGTTATTCTATATGTTGATTCATACGAGCGTCTAGCTGAAGCTATGTTTTTCTAGCCCTTTTGCGATTTTTGATTTCATTTGTAAAGTTTAAAGGTTCAAACCCAACTTATGGTAACATTTGATTTGCCTTCCAATTCTAGGCCGTAACAATATACTGTTCAGGGTTGCTTGCTGTTATTGGCTTCTTTCTGCAGGTTTGTCCCTCAGAACTGGTTTCTCCGCAATTGTGTGTATTGGGGCCTGCATGTGCGTGTATTCTATGATTTGTGCTTTCTTGTATGGTTTGTTCTTGATGGGTGATGTTGATGATTGTTGAGATTAGCTTCACGGTTTCTATTGACTCTTATTACAGGCGTCGATTTATGCTTTTTTTTGTATGTTTCCGGTGTTTGTGACAGCAGGGCGTGTTTAGGGCGCTGTAAGCCGGTGGTGTTTAGTGTTTGCCTGGATTTTCAGTAACGTTGCACTTTTGTTTAATTTATTTAGGTAGTATGTATGTGTAGTTGTTGTACCTTTCTCCGGCCTGTGCATTACTATTAGTGTTATGCTTTTTAATAGCTCGCCCGATATGCTCATGTTTACCTGTATGTTTGCATTTTGCTTTTATTTGTTTGAGTTTAACTGGGTGTAGTCATGTGGAATATCTACTGTGTGGTTAATTATATACGTTCATTTGGTCTTCTGTTCACATCGCTTTATGGTGCTTTGCGGTTTGGCATTGGTGTTTGGTACATTATTATGTGTTGCTTGATTTATAATATAGTTCTGCCGGTTAGATGTTATAGTTACATTCATATTGAAAACTTATTGTTATGATTACTTATATGTTTTGAC
Source organism: Flaveria linearis (assembly GCA_024085815.1). NCBI lineage: Eukaryota > Viridiplantae > Streptophyta > Magnoliopsida > Asterales > Asteraceae > Flaveria > Flaveria linearis. The sequence continues at coordinate 27,960,488 of CM044002.1, forward strand.
GTGTCCTGTTAACAACATATATAGTGGACGTGCTTTAGGTATCTTATAATCTTTCATTTAGCTGGAATAAGTGCTTTTGACTTGTTCTTTGCTCGTGTTAGATATGGCTATGTTAGTATTTGATTTAATGTTATGGTTTTTAGTTGTTGCCCATGTTTGTTCATATTTAGATGTGTGCCTGCTCTTTATGTCGAGGAGTGATATATGTTGGTTTGGTATTTTTATTTGCATTGCTTCTTGATTGATTTATAGTAAAGTTGGTCTACCTTCATTTTACTTAGGCTGATACTTGCTGTGTGACACAGGTGCTTTTTTTCCTTTTCATTGGCTTAGTGACTATAATGTTTTCGTAATCGTGATGGATATGTTGTCGAGTGCTATTATCATCAGATTTTTTTTGTTCGGTTTGTTCCTACAATGGGTTTAGGATCTGTAGATTGTTGTTTTCATTTACCTAGGATATTAAGCCTTTTGTTTGCTAGAATTACAAGTAAGCTTTGTCAGGTATAGTTAGGGATTATTATATGTTTGGTTATACATGTTTCTTGTATCTATTACTGCTTTGCTTGTAGTACTGTGGTTTGAGCTGCCTTTGTTTATTCGTTTTAGCAACCGCGTCGTTCATGTGACTGTTTGGTCTGCTGTTGTTCTTTGTTAACGTTTTCTTTTTATGTAATGGTCCGTTTTATTATTATTGGCTTTTTATGTGACGTGTTGATAATGTATTGTTTGTTTTATGTTATCTTCTTTTGTTTTTTTTCTAGGTTTTTTACACTATATGTTGTTATCATGGTTAGTTAACAGTTTTTTTGTTTCTAAATATTCAACTTGCATATGCATTTGTTTTTTAGTTGGTTTATATCCTTATTTTTTTATGTACGACATGGTTATTTGGTGCTTGCCTACTTGATTTATGGGATGTGGGTGGAAGTGAAAAAATCTTTTGGGCATGCTATTAATTGCTACATGGATTGGTCATGTTGAAATGATTTCTTGGTAATCAGTTTTGGTTTAGTAGGTATATTTTGGCTGATAACGTTGTAGACTGTAGGCACAAATGAATGTTACTGTAAAATTGTTGGGCTAAAACATATGGTTGATTACTATTTTTAGTAGAAGTTGGTTGATTTTTAGACATTTAAACCAAAAATATTACTGTTTTCTTTCAGGTATAGCATTTTCCGGTATAAGACAAGGATACATTCTACAAGTACTAATCCACAGGTCATTTGAAATTTAACTTAATGTTCACTGGCCTAGATCAGTGTTTTAACCCAGACAATGACATCCAGTCGCAGCAACAGAAACAAACATCCGCAGGCATCCAAAACCACATTACCATGTCTGAACTTCTGAGAAAAGAAAAGAACGAACTCACTGTAAGAATAAACATTATACAATTACCTTTTATAGCCACCTACACAAATCAACTCAGCTAAGCACATTCAACCTTTTTCCAGGGACAAATCTTTGTGCTTAATGCTGCATTCACACACATCGCCACAGACAAAGAATGGCACTTCACCGCCTGTCCCAATTACGACAACTCACCCATCAAATCAGAAAGCCTTTGGTTTTGTTCACATCATGGCTACTACCCCACCCCAACAAAAAAGTAAGTAAACAATAAACCAGCATTCATTACAAATTTATCAACCACTTAAATTTGAGCTGAAAAAAGAATTTTAGGAGCATGCAATAATAAAAGTTTCTAGGACCACATAATATAATACTAATCTCTGCATAGCTGCCTCACACATACACACAATTCCTGCACAATATAGTACAAAGGTTGCTGATTTAGAATGCATCAAATCAAACATCAAACACCAAATCTAGACATACGTTAAAGTCTTTAAACTAAGTTATATCTAAATATGTTGCAGGTACCGAATAACTGGCATAATATCAGACAACACAGGGAGTATCCATGCCACAATGTTCAACGAACCTTCAACAAAATTGATTGGAAAGAAATGTTCGGACTTGCTGTCAAACAAGCATCCAGACGCAATGCAGCACACTGTCCTTAACAAAGAGGCATATTTCCATGTTCAAGCCCAAAAGAACATCAGAACAGGATCGGTTCGTTGCACAGTTAACACAGTTGAAAACATAAATCCAGATGTACCCTCAACTAGCATCCTAGCACCAAATACCCCAACACCACATAACACTACACGTAAGAATCACCCAGAGAATCCAGTAAAAAGAACACTATATCTGGAAGAAGGTACAAACATAAAGAAACACCTGTTAGAAACAGTGCAACTTCTATTAACAAATTTCTACATATATACAGATAAGGAGCAGGCTGGCACAAAGAAGCAAAAAACGACTAGCAAATATGCAAGACGACTTTTGAACAGCCGCAATTAAATGCCTTTTGATGCTGTCTTTTGATAAACATAATGGGTGGCACTGCAGGAGAACCATGTGATACTGTCTTTTCATAGATGGAATGGGTTGCAGAACAAGAAAACCACTTTTCAACAGCCACACTTTTGGTAACCAAAATATATGCACAACACCATGCAGCCCAAACAATATAACAAACCTTTTGAAGTTTTAAAGCTAGATATTATACGTCCATCAGGTTGTGGAAAAGTTGCTGCATACAATGAAAACCCATGTATCACTTCTATGTATTACCTGAACATGCTGAAAACCCTAGACTACTGCTACTTGTATGCAATGTCTATATTAGCTGTGTTTTAATGATAACCCATGTATCACTTCTATGTATTACCTGAACATGCTGAAAACCCATCTAAACTACTGCTGCTTGTATGCAATGTCCATATTCGCTGTGTTTTCATCAAAAATACAAGCAATTATACAAAATGTCATAACATTTCGCGCAACGCGCGTCCAGGATTGCAACTAGTTTTAATAATTTAAAATCTCTAACACCTATAATATTTTAATTATTATGGTTTTAATATATATTGAGATATGGAAATTAATTCGGCTAAACAGGTATTGGTAAGTGAGCACGTATCTCCAAATCTAATATATGACATAAACACATGAAATTTTTAAGATCGTTTAATGTTACATCTCGTTAATCAAACATTTGTCTCATTACTTGTCTCTGATATTTCAGGTTACGGATTTCTCATCGGGTTAGACACTTAGGCGGGATGGAACTATCTTGAAGAGAACAATGTCATCTGATACTATTCTTTTTCCAGTTCCAAGAGGAATGTATAATAGGCATGTTTCAAATGACACCAATCTTTTTTTACCATTGATACTATTGTTTTTTTACTTATTATTTTTCCATTGCGCATTGGTTTTGAACAAAATTATATAAGCTTTTTATAAGTTTAAAAGTAATTAAAAAGTAATATAAAAGTTTAAATGAATAGTCCTATCTTAGTTGTGTAAATTGTAAAATCCTAGAATTAAAAATCCAGATCCTTAGTCAATTCTCATTTTCTACTACTTAATTATTAACTGGTTTTATCGGTTGTTTAAAGAAACTTATTGAATATCTGTTCGTCTATGATTTATTGATGTTAACATTAGCTATGTTGGTTGTAACCACAAGTATTAAGAGATGTTTTATTCAATAAAGCATGAAAGACGGGATTACATAATTAGACGGGGGTAATGAGTGTATGTATAATGTTTGTATTTGCTATATTGAAATACAACTATTTGTAAAAATCAATATTGAAGATGTGATGAATCGGTTTCAAAACATAAAAACTTGTAGGAACAACTATAACAAACATTTTCTAATATTTTAAGACATTATTTTTTTCTAGTGACAATGTCTTTTATTTGTGAGTTGACCCGATCTTTGACTGGCCTAAAAATTATGACATTTTGATTGTTAGAATCCAAAAAACGTAAAATACCGACACCATAGGAAAAAATCATTATTCCACCACCGGATTAGGGTTCTTTTTCCATCCATATGGGAGGTGTGACATCCGTCACCTCAAGGTCCGTCATTTAACGTGAAATTACGCTAACTATTCTTAGAGCATTCATTCCTCACCTTTATAGACTATAGTGAGGACATCATACTTGTTTGGTTTCTGTTACAGTCGTGATACCATTATTTGCAACCTTATCGCCCAAAACGCTTACAGGTATCACCACCGACATCAATAACTATATTATGTTATATAATATATAAACATCATTAATAATAACATATACAAGATACAAACGACAATAAATACTTCACTATAATTAATATAACGCTCGTGTCTACGTCATTATCAACCGAAACAAGTTTGGGGACTCGGGGGCAAAGTGCGGGGACTAAACTTGTCATTTTGGAAACTAGGGCTGGGTATAAATACTTAGCAACCAGCCCTAGCCCCATTTATTTCATCTTCTTCTTCTTCACCTCTTTCTCCATTTTCCCTCTCTAACTAGCACCAAAATCGGGCGCGTTTGTTACGTTTTCGTCGTCTAAACTCGGTTATCATCGTGAATACCCACTTCTAGCAGGTAGATAACCTTGCTTAACCGTTTCTTGCTCGATTTCACTTCTGCGTTTTCTAGGGTTTCGGGTGTTCGGGTTCATCCGAGCACATGAGGTCGTGTGGGTTTGTGTGTTGCGTTCCAGTGTGTGATTCTTGTTTAGACATGTTAGAATATGGATTCTGGAAGTTCTTGGGGTGTAAAACTCATGCCCGGAGCAGCTGGACGCTGCTCTGCACTTCAGCAGTCGCGAACTTACTGTTCAGGCGACTGGGCCTTTTAGGCGACTGAGCCGTGCGACTGACTGAGTCGTGCGACTGGGTCCATGCGTCTGAGTCTATCGTGCGACTGAGTGGTGCGACTGGGGTGAGTGTCACACCCCAACCTTGACGGCGGAAACGTCGAGGTGTGAGGATTAAGATTGTTCACAGCCACATAACGCTATGTTAAAGTATAAAATGCCATTATTCAATTGTTTCAAACACCACATACATCAATGTCTCAAAATAAATCAAACGAAAACAAGAATCCAATTGTCTTTATTAAGCCTAGGTCCATGTTCTAGGTTTAAGCATTCCTTCAATCATCGCTAAGCTTGCACATTACCTGAAACATGTTGAAAATAAAGTCAACTAACTAGTTGGTGAGTTCTCATGGTTTTAAATACAATAAGTATACAAAAATGTGGCAATTCTAGTCAATGGTCACAAGATAGTAAGTATATAGAACATGCATAGTTACAATCAAGCCTCGACTGAATAATATGAATAAGCATGATTAGCTAAGTGTATTTGGTTCCCTAGTGCACAAGCATACGGCTCCTAGGAGTCGGCAATAAATCGACTTTAGCACCAAATAGGCTTGTCAGGCCCAAAGATCTAAGACTTCGCTAGGCTAGCAATAGTTAATGATTGCACACGTATGTCACATCTCATATATTACTTAACATATTCAAACAACCACGACTATGTAAAGAATTGCACGTGTGTAATAAGTATCAAAGCGTGTATGTGTAAGTTTGTATACGCAACATGTTTCACCCCGAAAGATGTGAAATAATCGTAAAGCGGGGCATAAGAACTCACGTGTTTAATAATGGAGACTTGTAGACGTAATAAGAATAACCACGAATAAGATTTCCAACACAAACGTCACAACGCACCTAAACGAAAAAATAGCGCGTTATAATTTGTTTGATGATTAATTGTAGGTCTAATAGGATTTAATAATTATTCGTATTTATTACATGTTAATAACGTGATCGGTTAAATGAAACGAATGGATTTTTATACTTGGTATAATCAATTGTTTGCGCGTAAGAGAAAGAATAAATAAAACTTGATTTAATTGTACGTTAAACCGATTTTTAAGGATTGTATATAATAATTATAATAACTGATTTAGCTATTATAAGGAACTATATATAAATATATATTTATTTATAGGTATAAGTAATTAAACAATTTAATTGTTTAAATATATATATAAATATATATACTAAACAATATAATATTATGTATAATAATCATAATAAGTTATTTAACTATTAAAAGAACAATATATATATATATATATATAGGTATAAATAATTAAACAATTTAATTGTTTGAATATATATAAATATACATACTAAACAATTATAATATCATATTAAGTGATTTAGTTATTAAAAGAACTATATATAAATATATATATAGGTATAAGTAACTAAACAATTTAATTATTTAAAAATATATACATATACAAGTATTATGTTTACTCATTTCTTTTGTATTTTTAAAACTAAAATTATGTATTTATAAATACAAAAGTATTTTATAAAAATTAATTTAGTCACAAATTAATTAAACAAAAATAAGAAAATTAATCTGCATTTTATAAAATTAATTTTAGAAATTTTCAGAATTTAAAAAGGTTAAATGATTAAAAAGAAAAGAAGAAAAGAAAGAAATCAGAAAAGAAAAAGAAAAAGGGGGGTTGCCGGGGTCGAACCGGGACCTCCCATTGTACATGGAGCGCGTGTGCCAGTGAACCAGGGCCGTGGCCTTGGTTCACATTGGCTTGAAAACCTTTTAACTCTAAGCTGCGATTTATCCCCGAATTCGATGAACCCTAGGTTCACAGAATCAAAATTGACCCTCGATTCGGTGTTAATCACCTAAATCGTCATAGGGCTTTTGATCCTTGATCAAAAACGAGTAGAATACAGGTTTGGATTACCTGTTTTGATGGGGTTTTGAGTGGTATCGAGTTCGACTTCGGTTTGGATGCTCTTAAGATTGGGGTTTTCTGATCGAGGAAATTTCTTGTGAAATCGGAGGTTCAGGGAGTTTAGGAACTTCACAATGAACCGAAAGACCAAAATATATAGCTTTGATTTCATGGATTCGAGCTTAACACGTTTGATTTTGAAACCGCGTTCCCGTTTACCAAATTTGAGAGATTCGAGTTGTTATTTTGTAATTATAATTGATTGATTGATTGTTTGAGACGCGTATTAAGTTTAGAAATGATTAATTTGATTGATTTCGTGTATTTGGACGAGATTTGATTCGAGGTTCATCTCGGTTTCGATTCGGAGAGGTGAACGAGCGGGAAAATGAAATTAAACCATGGCTCGGGTTCGAATCATGAGACCGAGCGAGTTGGGGTTAAATTTGGGGTCAATTTGGTTTTAAAATGGGGTTTTGAACTCGCCGGAGCTCGGCCGGAGCTCGCCGGAGCCGGCATCCGGGAAAACGGGGTAAAAGGGGGCGGTTTGGGTATTTACATAAATGGCCCCTCATCTTTGATTTCCTTATTATTTTATGCTATAAACTTTTATTCAAAGTTTTTAAAATGGCAAAACAACCCCCTGCACTTTAATTCTAAGTTTTATTATTATTATTATTATTATTATTATTATTATTATTATTATTAACATTATATTATCATTACTTTTATTATTATCATTATTATTATTATTATTATTATTATCTATTATTATTATTGTTATTATTTTTATATATAAAAAAAAATTTACTAATGATGCTATAAGATGGCATAAATAAAATGAAAAATACAGGATGTTACAAGTCGTGCAACTGAGTCCATGCGTATGCGTGTGTTGTGCGATTGAATGCATGCGATTGAGAGTGTGTGCGATTGAGTCAATGCGGATGATTGTGTGTGACTGTGTGTGTCGCGCGACTAAAGATCCAGTCGTACGAATGAAGACTCAGTCGTACGGATGAAGCTGATTCGTACGACTGAGGGTTAAATCGTACGAATGGAAGGTCGAGTCGTGCGATTGGGTGCTGTGTGGAACGACTGAGTGCTTAGTCGCACGAATGGGAATTCAGTCGTGCGAATGAAGCTGATTCACATGACTGAAAGTTGATTCGTGCGAACGGAGTGTCCAGTCATGCGTTTAGTCCTGTCGTGCAATTGGAGTCATTGTGTGTGAATTCTTCATGTGTGTGGTGTGTGTAGTCGTGTGATATTAAGGTGACATCGACACGGTTGCCATTGTTAATGATGATCATTGAGATTAACGCTATCAAACTCATTAATGTTATATCAAAACACATCAACTTAACATTTTACAATTAGCAACAAACGATTCCTAACACAAGTGTTTACCAAGTATTTCTTTAACAACAATAACACTTTTACCCAAACATCATCGACAATGGAAACGTTTCTAGTGCTTGGATCTACATAAGATCTATTATGCGTGTTTGTGTGCAAGAGTTACCCACGACCGAACCGATACGACCCGACCCAACTAAACAATATGGTTAACATCAGACGTATTATTAATGCTTAACATAACTATCAATGGGTGGGGGAAAGACCGCGTACATCTTCCTTTAAATGGGACGGACCCTCCCTGGACCCTGCGAAAACGCGGGAGCTCTTTGCAGCACCAGGTACGCCCTATAACTGTCAATAGGTGATTGACCGTTCATACATACATACAAGTTTGGGAAGTTACATCATACATACTTACAACTTAACAAGTGAGTTTCGTGGCCCCTTTTTACGCTTATACAATTGTTTCAATCTTTTACAAATATGGGGGAAAAGTATGCTCACACGTTTTTTTCAATGCTGTACAACATATATACAATTTTCATACTTGGAATCAACGTGATACTGTTTTGTGAGTACATATCTGATGCATACATGATGTTAATGTGTGGTTCTTCTTACAACCATTAATTCTGGTGTTGAAACCAATGGATAGGTATTAGTAGTACTACTGGGTTGACACCCCACCCTTGACAGATGGTTACTTGTGAGTACCATCACACTGCCAGGAACGGGCCTTGGGTGAATATATTCCGACAAGTTGCTGTGTGTACGTCATTAGGTTTGGTTGTATAAAACTCATGGTATGTGATTTTGCTTGCTTATAACTGTATGCACGGTATTCCACTACAAACACTATACAGCATCAACTACATGTTTACAATTTAAACCTGCGAAGCTCACCAACATTATTGTTGACAATTTTGAGAATATTTTTCAGGTGAAAATGAGAATTGAAGATCTAGGAGTGCTGCCTTAGTGGAGACCCTAGGGTGCATTTTTGAGACTGAACATACACGATGAACAATGTTTTGTACATTGTTGCAGTCAATCAAACAATTAACATTCTTTTGGATACTTGTTCCCGGGTTGTGGGAATTACATACAAGAATACAATTTTTGTGATTATATGAATCGTTATGTGAATCAATTACAAGTTTCTGTTTATGCTTATGGCTATGATGTCATGAACATTGACTGAACACGACACAAGTCCCCATTTGTGCCGGTGTCGTCATGACACGCTTGTCATCAATTACATACATATTGCATCTCTATTGTTAACCATATGTTATGACGATCTCATCTAGCTCGCATCCCCGTGTTTCCGCTATCAGCAGGGGTGTGACAGACTGGTATGAGAGCCGTTGGTTATGGAGAATTAGGCAATACACTTGACCTAGACTATAACCTAGGAACCTTCATGTAGAATGCATGCTAGGACTGGCTTGCATTTGATATTACATGTATGTTCCTCCATACTTGCTTCTTGTTTCTATATGTGATTCTATACATATGTGCTTGCTATCTGATCATCCTGAGGAAGACACTATTACTCTTAGGGGCTGTTTGGCAGCCTCTTAATCAGCCTCTTAATGATTCAGATGCTGAATGGTTCAGCACTTAATGGTTCAGACTGTTTGTTTCGCGAGTAAATGTCTGAATGGTTAAGACATTTGCCTCTGAATGGTTAAGCATTATATTAATGCTGAATGGTTAAGAGGTCTAATACTGAATGGTTAAGACCTCTTATCTGAATTGGTCAGACATTTGCCTTTGAATAGTTAAGCAATACACTAGCTCTTAATGGTTCAGACCTCTTAACAACACTTAATGGTTCAGACCTCTTATTGATTCAGCACTTAATCATTCAGATACTGTCAAACAGCCCCTTAGTCTTTCTCCGCGAGATACCGTTATACTAGAGCTTTATGTTTGTATGCGTACAACATCATATCATTAGGTTGAGATACCTAAACAGAAGGGAACCTCGTTGATCACGCGTAGCGTCGATCTCGGATACTAAATCCAACCCTAACATAGTTATGCCTGAAATCCTGAAAGTATGAAGGATAGGCAACTATCATTAGACATACTGTGCTTATGTGCTTGGAGTTTACTTGTTACCACATACTACTATTGGAATACTAATGGCTCATGAACATGAGGACATTACACGAACCATGCTTGATGAGTGTTGACAATACTATGATGTTAACTTGGTGTAAGTGGAGCTAGGATGACCATGCAAAGCAAATTACTATTACGGGTGCACACGTAATTGCAATTCGTCGTGCATGAGAAGTCTGGCTAATCTTACCAGGAGGTAACGATCATGAGTATTACAAGTTTTCTATTCTATACCCTAGGGTGTGTTAGGATCATAATCTAGTAAGACCTCGTTAAGGGTAATAAAACATTACTAACACTTACTATTACTTAAGTCCTATCCTACTTAGAGCCTTCATGGTATTTCCAATCATGACATTGATTCTATCTTTCGCGAAACATTCCTCCACTTAGTATTTCAGTAACTTAGGAACTGATTGAATGCTTAGAACGAAAGTGGACTACATGAATTGTAGGGGAGTAATGACACTCTCTACACGTACATTACGTTATTCTTTGGGATGATGCTAAGGAAAATTAGGATGTCGTGTAACCGGTTTAAGCGTCATTCAAGGTATATCGTGGATGTGGTGGGAATGCTGCGGGGAACCCTATATATAAGCATCACCGGTATACTAAGAATATGCTTAAACTTGGCTACGTGATGATCTTGATGGACCGAAGCATGGGTTATTGGAACTTGATGAGTGGAATCATACGTGTATCTTAAAGTGATTAAGGTTTACATGTTTACTAAAGTTTACATATTTACACCTTTCTATGATTAGAAGATGCCGCCTCGAAGAGCCACACGTAGTGCCAATAAATGTGAGACCCCACAAGGCAGAGGTAGGGGTAGACCACCAAGAACAGGTGGTGCTCCAGCTGGCAACAATCAGGGAACTAACAACCCTGACATAACTACTATGATTGCTCAGCAGCTAGCCGCACTGATTCCAACTATTGTGACTCAAGTGAGCGACACTCTTCTGAATCATCATCTCCACGGAGATCATGATACTAATGATTAGCATAACCAAGGAATAGGGGAAGACACTGGGATTGGTGGAACAACTTGGAACGAAACTTGGGTCGATAATACAAGACGGGGATGTTCATACAAGGAATTTGTGGCCTGCAAACCTCGAGAATTTGATGGGAAAGGTGGGGCGGTAGCCCTGACTAGATGGCTTGAAAAGATGGAGGCAGTGATTGACATCAGTGAATGCCTCGATAGTCAAAGAATCAAGTATGTTACGTGCTCACTGCAGGGCAGAGCACTAACCTGGTGGAACACCCAGGTTCTAGCTAGAGGAAGAGAATCTGTGATGCAAATGACTTGGGATGAGTTCAAAGCCCTGATTACTGAGGATTACTGTCCTCTCAATGAGATGCAGAAGCTTGAACAGGAATTCTGGAACCATGCGATGGTAGGAGCCGGGCACGCGGCTTATACTGATCGATTCCATGAACTAGCGAGGCTAGTTCCACATCTTGTGACGCCAGAATCAAAGAGAATTGAGAGGTACATTTGGGGACTTGCACCTCAGATCCGGGCAATGGTAACAGCAGCTGCTCCTCCAATGATTCAGAGCGCAATTCTGAAGGCTGGCGCTCTAACTGACGAGATGGTAAGAACAGGGGTATTGGGTAGGGGATCAGAGAAGAGAAAGGATGTTGGGGAAACGAGCCGGTCGAATAACAGGAAATCTGATAAAAGGGCCAAGATCACCAGGAATTTCGTGGCTGTGACTCAGGGTAAGAGAGAATATGCTGGGCCGCACCCCAAATGTGACAGGTGCAGCTATCATCATCCCCCAGAGATGCAGTGTCGGGTGTGTGTGAACTGTAGGCGCCCGGGGCACCTAGTAAGAGATTGTAGAGTTGCATCGAATCTGGTTGCACCCGTCAACGCGGTTAACCCCGCAAGGAATGCCAGAGTCTGTTACAAATGTGGAAATCCGGGTCACTACCTGGAACATGTGCCCCAAACTGAATAGGGCATCGGGTCAACAAGGGAATAACCAGCAGCAAGTGATGGCCATAGCTGGGAGTCAAGGCCCGGCTAATCAAGGAATATCGCTCGGGGACGTGCGTTTGTCATTGGAGCCAACGATGCTCGTCAGGACCTGAATGTTGTCACGGGTACGTACTTGCTCAATCACTACTTCGCATCCATACTATTTGATACTGGGGCAGACAATAGTTTCATATCCTCTGATTTTGCACATATACTTGCCTTGAACCCCAGTAGACTAGAAACTACCTTTTCAGTAGAAATGGCTAACGGTAGAGTTGTACAAGCCGATGAGATTATTAGACAGTACTCCATGATATTGGAGAACCATGCCTTCGATATAGACTTAATACCTTTCAAGTTGGGGAGCTTCGATGTGATTGTGGGAATGGATTGGTTGTCGAAACACGGAGCCGAAATTGTTTGTCGGGAGAAAGTAGTACGAATCCCCATGCCAAACGGGGAGGTACTTAAGATTCAAGGAGAACGACCGGGAAGAACTTTGAAGCTTATTTCTTGCATGAAGACGCGATGATGTTTACGGAAGCAGTGTTACGCATTTCTGGCCCATGTAGTGGAAAAGAAAGAAGAAGGCAACAAGTTGGTAGATATTCCTATAGTACGAGATTTTCCGGAAGTATTCCCTGATGACTTGTCAGGTTTACCTCCTCCACGACAGGTGGAATTTCGTATAGAGTTGGTTCCTGGAGCTACTCCGGTAGCCAAAGCACCATACCGGTTAGCGCCATCCGAAATGCAAGAGTTATCTAGCCAATTACAAGAGCTATTGGAGAAGGGTTTCATTTGGCCGAGTCATTCACCAGGGGGAGCACCAGTCTTGTTTGTTAAAAAGAAAGACGGGTCGTTCCGCATGTGCATCGATTATCGCGAGTTAAACAAGTTGACTGTGAAGAATCGATATCCTCTTCCCAGAATCGATGATTTTTTGATCAGCTGCAAGGAGCTTCATATTTCTCCAAGATTGATCTTCGTTCCGGATATCATCAATTGAGGGTTTTCGAGGATGACATACCGAAAACAGCGTTTAGGACTCGTTATGGTCATTATGAGTTCTTAGTCATGCCGTTCGGACTGACTAACGCACCAGCTGTATTCATGGATCTGATGAACCGGGTGTGTAAACCTTACTTGGATAAGTTCGTGATCGTGTTCATAGACGATATACTTATCTGCTCTCGTTCGAAAGAAGACCACGAGGAACATCTTCGGGCCATACTGAGTCTGTTACAAGAAGAGAAACTTTTCGCTAAACTCTCGAAGTGCGAGTTTTGGCTTCGAGAAGTGAAATTTTTAGGTCATGTGGTTAACGAAAATGGGATTCATGTAGATCCTGGAAAGATCGAAGCAGTGAAGAAGTGGGACGCACCCCAGACACCTTCAGAGATACGGCAGTTCTTAGGATTGGCCGGATACTATCGTCGCTTCATTGCGAATTTCTCAAAGATTGCCCAACCGTTAACACTGTTGACTCAGAAGGACAAGAAGTTTGATTGGGGGAAAGCACAAGAACAAGCGTTCCAAACGTTGAAAAAGAAGTTATGCAACGCACCGATATTGTCCCTTCCAGACGGAACAGATGATTTTGTGGTGTACTGCGATGCTTCACATCAAGGATTGGGTTGTATGCTAATGCAGAAAGACAAGATGATTGCCTATGCCTCACGACAACTTAAGGTGCATGAGAAAAATTATATGACTCATGACCTGGAGTTGGGCGCGGTAGTATTTGCACTCAAGATATGGAGGCACTATCTGTATGGAACCAAATGCATCATCTACACAGATCATAAGAGCCTTCAACACATCCTGAATCAGAAAGAACTCAACATGCGACAACGACGTTGGGTAGAGTTACTTAGTGACTACGATTGTGAAATCCGGTATCACCCGGGGAAAGCAAATGTGGTGGCTGACGCCCTAAGTTGTAAAGAGCGCGTGAAACCACTACGTACTCGAGCTTTGGGATTGACTATTCAAACGAACTTGAAAGCTCAGATCCAACTTGCACAAAGGGAAGCATTGAAAGGAGAAAACCTTACGGGAAAAGAATTTCGAGGGTTAGACAAACAGATGATTTGCAAAGATGATGGCATACAGTACTTCATGGATCGCATATGGGTACCCAAATGGGGAGACGTTCGTACCCTAATCATGGAGGAAGCGCACAAGACACGATATTCTATTCATCCTGGTGCAGACAAAATGTATCACGATCTTAAGGATCTATACTGGTGGCCAGGCATGAAGAGAGACATTGCTATGTATGTAAGCCGATGCTTGACGTGCTCGAAAGTTAAGGCTAAATATCAAAAACCATCGGGATTATTACAGTAACCTGAAATTCCCGAGTGGAAATGGGAGAACATAGCCATGGATTTTATTACCAAACTCCCAAGGACGCCTAGCGGACACGACTCGATATGGGTCATAGTGGATCGAATGACAAAATCCGCTCACTTTTTGCCTATCCGAGAAGACTATAAAATGGATAAGCTGGCAAGGTTGTACATTAAAGAGGTCGTGACACGGCACGGGGTGCCGGTGTCAATCATATCCGACCGCGACAGTCGATTTACTTCACGATTTTGGCAAACATTACAGAAAGCGATGGACACTCGATTAGATATGAGTACCGCCTATCACCCACAAACAGATGGCCAAAGTGAACGAACAATACAAATGTTGGAAGACATGCTCAGAGCTTGCGTAATCGATTTTGGTGGTAACTGGGACACTCATTTACCATTGATTGAGTTCTCCTACAACAACAGCTATCATACAAGCATTGGATGTGCTCCATTTGAAGCATTGTACGGGAGGAAATGTAGATCCACAGTTTGTTGGGCCGAAGTTGGTGAGAGCCAGCTTACGGGCCCGGAGATCATACAAGAGACAGCTGACAAGATCTTTCAAATCAAAGACAGACTTAAAGCTGCTAGAGATCGCCAAAAGAGCTATGCCGACAACCGTCGGAAGCCTCTAGAATTCAAGGTTGGAGATCACGTTTTACTCAAAGTCTCTCCCTGGAAAGGGATTGTATGATTTGGAAAGAAAGGGAAGTTAGCCCCCAGATACGTAGGACCATTCGAGATTACAGAAAGAATCGGTCCGGTGGCTTACCGGTTGAGGTTGCCACAAGAACTCAGCGGTGTACATGATACTTTTCACGTGTCGAACCTCAAGAAGTGTTTGGCCGATGAGTCCTTACACGTACCAATTAAGGAAATCAAGATCGACGAAAAGCTTCATTTTATCGAGGAACCTATCGAGATCATGGACCGAAAGGTCAAACGCTTAAGGCGTAGCAAGATACCGATCGTTCGCGCGAGATGGAACTCCAAGTGAGGACCAGAATTCACGTGGGAACGAGAAGACCAGATGAAGCTCAAGTATCCATATCTATTCGAGTATGACACTCTTGGACCTAGCACCAGTTGAATTTCGGGACGAAATTCTCTCAACTGGGGATACTGTGACATCCGTCACCTCAAGGTCCGTCATTTAACGTGAAATTACGCTAACTATTCTTAGAGCATTCATTCTTCACCTTCATAGACTATAGTGAGGACATCATACTTGTTTGGTTTCTGTTACAGTCATGATACAATTATTTGCAACCTTATCACCCAAAACGCTTACGGGTGTCACCACCGACATCATTAACTATATTATGTTATATAATATATAAACATCATTAATAATAACATATACAAGATATAAACGATATTAAATACTTCACTATAATTAATATAACGCGTGTGTTTACGTCATTATCAACCGAAACAAGTTTGGGGACTCGGGGGCAAAGTGCGGGGACTAAACTTGTCATTTTGGAAACTAGGGCTGGGTATAAATACTTAGCAACCGGCCCTAGCCCCATTTACTTCATCTTCTTCTTCTTCACCTCTTTCTCCACTTTCCCTCTCTAACTAGCACCAAAATTAGGCGCGTTTGTTGCGTTTTCGTCGTCTAAACTCGGTTATCATCGTGAATACCCACTTCTAGCAGGTAGATAACCTCGCTTAACCCGTTCTTGCTCGATTTCACTTCTGCGTTTTCTAGGATTTCGGGTGATCGGGTTCATCCGAGCACATGAGGTCGTGTGGGCTTGTGTGTTGCGTTCCAGTGTGTGATTCTTGTTTAGACATGTTAGAATATGGATTCTGGAAGTTCTTGGGGTGTAAAACTCGTGCCCGGAGCAGCTGGACGCTACTCTGCACTTCAGCAGTCGCGAACTTACTGTTCAGGCGACTGGGCCTTTTAGGCGACTGAGCCGTGCGACTGACTGAGTCGTGCGACTGGGTCCATGCGTCTGAGTCTATCATGCGACTGAGTGGTGCGACTGGGGTGATCGTGCGACTGAGTCCATGCGTATGTGTGTGTTGTGCGATTGAATGCATGCGATTGAGAGTGTGTGCGATTAAGTCAATGCGGATGATTGTGTGCGACTGTGTGTGTCGCACGACTGAAGATCCAGTCGTACAAATGAAGACTCAGTCGTACGAATGAAGCTGATTTGTACGACTAAGGGTTAAATCGTACGAATGGAAGGTCGAGTCGTGCGATTGGGTGCTGTGTGGAACGACTGAGTGCTTAGTCACACGAATGGGAATTCAGTCGTGCGAATGAAGCTGATTCGCATGACTGAAAGTTGATTCATGCGAACGGAGTGTCCAGTCATGCGTCTAGTCCTGTCGTGCAATTGGAGTCATTGTGTGTGAATTCTTCATGTGTGTGGTGTGTGTAGTCGTGTGATGTTAAGGTGACATCGACACGGTTGCCATTGTTAATGACGATCATTGAGATTAACGCTATCAAACTCATTAATGTTATATCAAACACATCAACTTAACATTTTATAATTAGCAACAAACGATTCCTAACACAAGTGCTTACCAAGTATTTTAACATTTTATAATTAGCAACAAACGATTCCTAACACAAGTGCTTACCAAGTATTTCTTTAACAACAATAACACTTTTACCCAAACATCATCGACAATGGCAACGTTTCTAGTGCTTGGATCTACATAAGATCTATTATGCGTGTTTGTGTGCAAGAGTTACCCACGACCGAACCGATACGACCCGACCCAACTAAACAATATGGTTAACATCAGACGTATTATTAATGCTTAACATAACTGTCAATAGGTGATTGACCGTTCATACATACATACAAGTTTGGGAAGTTACATCATACATACTTACCACTTAACAAGTGAGTTTCGTGGCCCCTTTTTACGCTTATACAATTGTTTCAATCTTTTACAAACATGGGGGAAAAGTATGCTCACATGTTTTTTTCAATGCTGTACAACATATATACAATTTTCATACTTGGAATCAACGTGGTACTGTTTTGTGAGTACATATCTGATGCATACATGATGTTACTGTGTGGTTCTTCTTACAACCATTAATTCCAGTGTTGGAACCAACGGATAGGTATTAGTAGTACTACTGGGTTGACACCCCCACCCTTGACAGATGGTTACTTGTGAGTACCATCACACTGCCAGGAACGGGCCTTGGGTGAATATATTCCGACAAGTTGCTGTGTGTACGTCATTAGGTTTGGTTGTATAAAACTCATGGTATGTGATTTTGCTTGCTTATAACTGTATGCACGGTATTCCACTACAAACACTATACAGCATCAACTACATGTTTACAATTTAAACCTGCGAAGCTCACCAACATTATTGTTGATAATTTTGAGCATATTTTTCAGGTGAAATGAGAATTGAAGATCTAGGAGTGCTGCCTTAGTGGAGACCCTAGGGTGCATTTTTGAGACTGAACATACATGATGAACAATGTTTTGTACATTGTTGCTGTCAATCAAACAATTAAAATTCTTTTGGATACTTGTTCCCGGGTTGTGGGAATTACATACAAGAATACAATTTTTGTGATTATGTGAATCGTTATGTGAATCAATTACAAGTTTCTGTTTATGCTTATGGCTATGATGTCGTGAACATTGACTGAACACGACACAAGTCCCCATTTGTGTCGGGTGTCGTCATGACACGCTTGTCATCAATTACATACATATTGCATCTTTATTGTTAACCATGTGTTATGACGATCTCGTCTAGCTCGCATCCCCGTGTTTCCGCTATCAGCAGGGGTGTGACATGAGGTGGCGATGTCGATGGAGGTGGTAGCATTGATGGAGGTGGAAGAGTAGTTAGGATGACGATGTTGACAATAATGAGCATTGATGCACGAAAATAATGAAGGAGGCAGTGGCGATGACATAGTTTTGGCGACAATGGTGGTTGTGGCTGCGATTGGCAGGTGATGCGGTGGTGGTGGTGACGACTGGTAGGCTATGACGTGGTGATGATGACGACTGGTAAGTTATGACGGTAGTGGGGGCGACAACTGGTAGGTGATGACGGGGGTGGTAGCGTCGATGACCCATTGGTGAAGGTCACGAAAGTGGTAATACGATGGTTGTTGTGGAAGTAAGGATGGCTGTGTTGGTGATGACAATGGTGGGGTTGTGGCAACAAGTATTTGATAGCGGAGGTGGGTTTGTGGCAACGAAAATGGTAACAATGGCGGTGTCTATAACAAATGGTACATGATGGCAACATACATCTAAGGAGGATGGTGATGTCCCATTTAAGCCAATTTATGTTGATTTTATAGAAGCTACTTATTTTATAATCTAAGTCATTTAAATAATTCATTGCTGTAAGATTAAATGTCTTTAAAGGGACAACTTAGTGGTAAAGAGGGTGTTTTTTCAATCAAATGATTATGGATGCAAATCATGTATCATACATATTTGATGATTATTTGATAATTGGGTAATATGCATGCACGTATTGTAGTTAATATTGCATTTTTATATTACTTTATGTATCGAATGGTATTACTTTGTTACGTGTTTGAAATGTAGGTTAAATGAATCTTAACGAGCATTATTTAAGAAGGATACAAGGATAACAAGACCACGGCTTGAAAGGTGCTGAAAATGAAGAAACTATGCAAACTGCATGGAGGCCGTAAGCTACGGCCTGACGGCCCTGTGCTAAGTCCGTCTATGAACCCCGTAAGACAAGAGGTTTGGCCATCTGGTTGAAGGTAGGCCGTAACCTACGGCCTATAGGCCGTAAGTTACGGTCTAACGTGATATTTTGAAGATTGTTTCAAATTTTAAAACCTATTTAATCCCTAACATTAGGGTTTCGAAAATAGACCTACCTCCAACCCCAAGAACGCATCTTTGGGCTATTTTGAGCCATTGAAAGCCTCTCCAATCATCAACCAATCAAGGATTAATATGCACAAAGTGATGATTGAAGAGATTATAATGAATATGCAAGGCTAAACCACCCGTGATCATCTCCGGGTGGATGGCTTGTGATTGGATTTTATGTGCTTGTGCTTTTACCTGGTCAAGACATAAACTTTGATTGTTTCATAACTTTTCTTCGCTTATGTGTTTTGAATCATGTGTTGACTAAAGATTCGCGTTAATGGATTTGATTATTGCTTATCAAGTTATCAGTTTAACATTATTAACCATTGAGTAATAATTAGGTTATTATCATTAATTGGTGATTACAAATAAAGTTTCTAGATTGTGGCATTAGTTAGTTTACTAGTTAATTTACATAATCAGTTATCAAGTTGGTAATTACTAGTTTACTAGTTAATTTACATAATCAGTTATCAAGTTGGTAATTACCTTTCAACATATGTGATAAACAAGTTATGTCTATGTGACTTCAAGATTAAGTAAAACATACACCGTGTATTCAATTACAATCCTGAAACCCGGTGGTGATTCTTGTCATCTCAATAGTTCTAAATCAAGTCCAAGTTTTTGTTTTGTTTATTAAAGTGATCATTTTTATCTAGTACAGTCAAAGTGACAATAGTTTAATTTTAATTATTTAGTTAGTTAAATAATCAAATGAATCGTGTAACACTAACCACATGCTCCCCGTGGATACGATACCTGACTTGCCCTAGCTACTTAGGTTGATTAGGTTTTTGCATGACCCCAAC
The DNA here is from genome assembly GCA_024085815.1 of Flaveria linearis. NCBI lineage: Eukaryota > Viridiplantae > Streptophyta > Magnoliopsida > Asterales > Asteraceae > Flaveria > Flaveria linearis. The sequence continues at coordinate 27,980,682 of CM044002.1, forward strand.
GACAGGTCATCATTATTTTAAGATTAGTGGGTGAAACCCGCGTGATATGCCGAGTGTATAAATATTTTTAGCACCGTGTCTTTAACTAACTCTCCCTTATTATGCTAACTCTCATTTTGTTTTTTTATTTGATTAATGTAGGATATCCAAATATCTATATTACTATAGGAAGGAGCAAATTTATAAATAACATATTATTTATGCACAATTACTTGTATCAAATGTAACAAAATTATTCTTAAATGTCTTAAAAATATATTAAAATTACAATGTTATTTAAAAAGTTGTATTATATAGTAGTATAGTTATAGATAGATTAAGATAATCTTAAATGTAAAGTCATACCTTAAATTTAATTAAAAAATAGAATTCAAGTATTTAATGCTTAAAAGGGGTATAATAAGAATAAATATTATAAAATTACACATTAAAGCTTGCAACTATTCATATGACATCTTAAAATTAATATAAAATTACAAATGTAACAATAGTTTTTTTATTATATAGTAGTATAGATAATAGAAATTATCAGTTCCAAGAAAACATCTAAGATTAAAGCATAATCCCAATTATATTACAAGTGAGCTAACATTACACATACAAGAAAGTTCACAATTAATAAGCCTATGTATACTACAAATTTTTTTGGCATATCTTGAAAAACTAATATGCGCATTATAATAAGAGTTATAAACTTATATGTAGTTATTTTTTTCTTATTCATTTAACTGAAAAATAGTAATTCACAATAAATAGATTTAAATATTAATAAATGAATAATAATAGTAATAATAATAATATCAAAAGCAATAATACAAGCACTTCCTCCCCCACCAAAACAGCATGGGAGCAATTGGTGTTTCTTGATCCGGGCCCTCTACACTCACCCAACACCACATGAACGCATGAGCATCAATACGATCTTGTTTTATAGCCACCCAACTATTTATTATTATTTTTTTAATTCTTTATTGTCACTGTTTCTGTTTGATATTCCTTTTGGTTTTAACATGAAAAAAAAAATTCCATGTTTAAAAAAAACAAAAACGTAATTGTATATTACATTCTTTTAAGCTTATACTTAATGGGGTGTAATATGTTACATAATAAAAATAATTTCCATAGTTTCTAACAGCATTTAAAATGAACATATGAATTTGTTGTTGACTTTTTAGTTTAAATACGATTTAAGTCCTGTAGTTTTATGATGATAACTATTTTAATCTGTGAGTTTAAAATTTCCTTTTTTAGTCCATTTGTTTCGGTGTAATCACAAAATATATATATGCATAACACCATTGATGTTTCAGTTTTTTTACGAAATGACTTCGCGTGAAATTTTTGTATCACGTTGTGTAATCATCAATGCATAATACAATGTTTTTTACATTGATTTAAGTGTGTCATTTTCCTATGTTTTCAGCTATTAGCTTGCACCTTATATTTCACTTAAGTACAAAAAGATCACCGCGTGGGATTTTTTTTATTTGGAAAACAGACAGGGCATATATCTATACTATTTATAATAGAGAAATCATGACTAGATTTGTAATTTTACATCATTTTTAAGATGACATATGAAGAGTTGTAAGCTTTAATATATAATGTCATAAGATTTATTCATATTATACACCTTTTAAGCTTTAAATACTTGTACTCCATCATTTTCTAATTAAATTTAAAGTATCACTATTATAGTTAAGGTTATCTTAATCTATCTATATTTATACTACTAAATAATACAACTTTTGAACAATATTATAATTTCAATCCATTTTTAAGATACTTTAAAACAATTTTCTTACATTTGGTATTAGTGATTATGCATAAACAACTTATTATTTATAAATTTGCTTATCCGTATAGTAATATAGATATATTTGATATCCCATATTAATTAAATAAAAAAGTAAAATGAGAGTTAACACAATAAGAAAGAGTTAGCTAAAGACAAATTATTAAAAATATTTATACACCCGCTGCACCGCGCGGGTTTCACCCACTATTATAAATAATGGGTGTCTACAACACATGCTTCTTAGCCTACAAAGCGTAAGAATTAAGCGATGGTAAGATTATAAATAATATAAAAGTTAAAAATGTGTCAATGAACAAAAGAGGAAATCATATTATTGCGTCAAAAAGTTTTAGTCTAAAATTATGTTTATTTACGTCATACTTTTGTCTAGAAAGTCATCCCAAAATCAAGAGTTTTATCTTTGTTAACATAATATTTTTGAAAAGTGATGGTTTAAATATTGAAACACTTTAATTACTATTGTGAGTCAAAATAAGTTGCAACGGCAAATCGAAAATGTGGCGGTAACAAACTGGAAGGATGTGCCTAAATTAATTACAATGACCAAGGGCGGAGCTTTGTCGCCCCCCCCCCCCCCCCCCCCCCCAGAAGTAGAATTTTAGGCGCATATTATCAAAAGAATTTATAGATATTAAGTCCGGCTCTCTTGTTTAGATCTTGAGAATTTCAGCCCCCGTATACAAATGTTCAAGCTCTGCTATTAACAATGACAACTAGTTACCTATATGGTACATTGCCTATATTACAATTGTGAAACTGTATGACCATTAATGTTATTTTAGTTGTCTGGTTGATACAATCATACCTTACGACATGGTTGGATTAAAGTTTTTTTTTCTTACTAAAACATACCCCTGGATGTATGATGAGATGGAGAGAGACTGTGTGTTTAAGTGAGAACCATCAAATTGTTAGGTGCTAAATAAAGTAGTATTTAGTTTTTTTACAATGAAAGGAACAGAGAAAAGATGTTTGATTCTTAAAATGAAAGAGACTTACCTCAACCATGTGATACGATCATTACAGAACCATTTTTTATTTTCAGAACTACAGAACCATTGATTTACATAAATGTATATTAAGTCTGATAATACTTGACCTGTTTTACATATGTGTATATCAGACATGAACAATAAACTATAAAAAAACAACTAAAAATCACCAGTTTTAACTTACATTTATGTAAATCAATGGTTTATAATTTACATTTATGTAAATCAATGGTTCTTTTGGTTCTGAAAATAAAAAATGGTTCTGTAATGATCCTGATCCTATATATATATATATATATATATATATACATATATACATATATATATATATATATCTATATAAAGTTTTAGATCAGTGTGAAAGAAAAGTAATAAGATGATGATTTATGTGATAAGAAAGAGAGAGTTGAGAAAAGAAGTTGGTACCAACTAACTAACATGTTGGAAAAAACTACTAAAGTGAAAAAGAGGGATGCTATTGAAAATATTCAAGGTTTTGATTAAAATGGATAACATTTATGTCATCTAATTAAAAAAGCGTCTAAAAGCATTTTATTTTATGATAAATTGAGATAAAATAATTTATATATTAGTCCAAAACCTTGTTTTTATGTGTTAAGAAACATATACATGTCCTACCATTTACAAGAAGACAAAATACATAAAGTAAGAACAAAATTTCCTACAATTTTCGTTTCATTTTATTGTAAAGATTAATAATTTAGTTTATATTTTTTAAGAGTTTATTAAACTGTTACTTATGATAACAGTTGTTTCAAATTTAAACTGAGATATGTTGCACGCACAACAATTACGTTACTAATTAACCCCTATTGGTTTGATGTCATATGATTTTATAGTGTATTTTTGCTTGTATAACCTTATATAACGCATTACATGCTACTCTATACAACCGTATGGAGTATGTATACGCACATATAAAGAGCTAACAATATTGTACCCGCCCGCATAGGATAACCACTGAGATGGTATATGTACATATTAAAGCGTACCCCTGTATAAAAATGTTATAGGTCTAGAAAAGTGCATCAAGCACATACAAGAGGGGAGGTGGTGTTTCATTACCCTTAAAATATTGGAGATATGTTGTTATTTCCTGTGAACAATATGAAAAGAAGTTAAATAATGTCTAGCATAAAACACAAATGTCGCTGTCATGTTTTATTGGGAATAACCCAAATTAAAAGCACTTTAACTTTAATCCATCCTCTAAACAATCATGATTATTATATAAATCGGTCCCACCAATCATTGAATCCTGACCGTTGGTTCCTGAAGGAAGCATCATTGACTTTAGCTTACTCTTTTAGAAAGATGGTAGCGTACAGCTCACTAAATAAAAGATTGATTGAGGACGAGGAAGAAATGTTTACAAACAAACTTTTTAAATAACAAAAATAAAATGTTTCATCTATCTATACATCATAATAAAATAAGAAATTTATAGAAAAATAAAGATTCACTAATTTATTGTGACCGTTATTGACGGGTGTTAAGGAGAGCAGATCCGATCATTCGCAACTCAAACCGCTTGACTGCCCCAGCCGCCTCCCTCATCGTCTTGTCGACCATGTACGGTGTCCCCCCGACCTTCATCACCGTCGTGTTCACAAGCTGTCTACATGGCTCTCTTCTTTCAGATATCGTCCCATGATAATGGTAGTACATTATCTTTCCTTCCGTCTTGTGTGTTGTCTTTCCGATCGTGTTCTCGGACATGTGTACACCTGTTGCAAAGACATTACGCGGTTGCACCGCGTATTTCCGGTCCCTCCTTATTCCTTTCGCCATGTCCCGGTACACCAACTTCTCAATACCCCATTTCCTATCAAAGAGAAACCAAATCATTAGACATTAGGTGTACTTGGACATCACTTTTGGGACACACACTAACTAATAACTAACTTGATTTACTTGGAGCTATATTCTAAAACAATCACATGTGTGATGTGACAAAAAATATAATAGAATTATACTTATACTTGTCCAAATATCCGTAAAATTCATAAACAACTTTCATCTCATCTAACCTTATATTGGTATAATCACTTCGAAGGTACAATATGTTAGTGTAATATATATATAAAAAAAGAAACTTTACTTACACATATCTATTATATTTATTTTTTTAAATTGTCAATTTAATTTAACAATAATACAAAAGAGAGAAACGTACAATAACCTACCTAACGGTCACATTCAGTCCACCAATGGGATCCAAATGAACCACCACGAATGAAAGGGGCGTCATTAATTCACTTGCAACACCTTCATGTCTATTTATCATGTCTATTTATGATTTCTTATTAATTTTTTGACAATATCAAAAACACTTAAATCTCCTATTAATTTACACTGCTATAGCCAATAAGTTCTAGATCAATTAGTTTAGGAGGAGACACCCTATGACTTTTCAAAGTGGAGGTTATGGGTTGGAGTCTCACTAGGTGCAATATGCTCCAAGTGGGCCAAGGGTTTTATCACAGTGGGCCTTTGGGTGGTGGGTTTCCCTTGAATGGTGGACGAGCCGGGTCACCAGCGATGTCTGTGTTCGCGGGCGTGGGTGACCTTTCGCTAATGGGTTTACTCGGATGACCGGGTTTAAAAATTATTCATTGGCCGTTCAAAAAAAAAATTTACACTCTTGTACCTTAACGGACCCAACCCTTATTGTCATTAAATTGACATCAATATTTACACTTCATATACAATATAAACAACTTCCAGTAGTGTGTAGACGGTGATATGCCTACCTACGAGTTTAAAGGTTCAAGTTTCATAGTGAACTAGTGCAGGTTTAGAAGTACAATAACGGCAGTGTGTGTTGTCGTTGTAAATCTATAATAAATAAATTTGCTAATAAAGTTAAAAACTAAATTACAGATGAAACCCTAAATGAAACATGAAGGTGGTGGTGGAAGTGAAAACAAACAGCTAGATATCCCAAATGTATGTTCATAAAAAGACTTGATTAAACAATTCAAATTTTACCAAATTCAGATCTACAGCTCAAATTGGGAAGAAATTATTCCGATTCACATGCTATAGGACCAGCAATTATTCCAATCGACAACAGTCAAACACCAACCCAAATCAATCATTAATCTAAATTCAATGTTTATAAACAGTAATCAACAATAACAGTGAATCCGATTGAAGAAACATACCTGTAGATTCTACCAGGGTGATCATCAAGGTAACAGAGCTTGTTGGAGATCGTTCTCTGTTCAATGGTGAACTGTGTGTACTCCGATAACGAATCCATTACAGTTTTAAGGGTGCTCTTCTTGGGGACGAAGATGAACTCATCAACATCGAAGAAGAACATCCATTTCGCCATGAATCTGTACCGATGCAAGCAATCATTCACAATCAAAAACTGATTATGATAATACCCATCAAATCTCTCTTCCTCACGAATATCCTGCACTGTTACATAACCCTTTTCGATCCACGGCCGTAGAACCCCCATTACGTCGGGATGAACACCACCGGCGTCGTGAACCACGAAATGCGATTTCTCTCCGAACATTTTGACGTGATAAGCAATCCACTCACGAATCCGTTGGGGGCTGAGGTTACCGTAAAGCGACGAGCCACAATAGAGGTAATCGTACTTCGGAGGAGCTGTAAATTGCAGTGGATTCAAGCTTCCGGGAGCCTCCACCAAAGCTTCAATGGAGTCGGTGAGGTTGAAATTGGCGTCACCGCCACCGGCGGTGGAGGCGTGAACAACCAACCGTCCGCCGGAGCCGTCGTGCCCGACGGAGGACGGGAACGTGCAGTTAACAACCACGACGGTGTACACACGGCCGTAGCCCCAATCCGGCAGGATTTTAACGCCGGAGACGGTGACGTTTCCGGTGGCGTTGTGGGGAACCCACTCACAGACGTACGTCGGTTTGGCGAAGACGTGAAGGGCTTAGAGGATAAACCGATAACAGCGAAGGTGTTGAATCCGCCTCTGTAAGCTGACATGAGTATGAAATTGTAAGCGGCGGTGCCGTAGGTGTTGAAACTCCTCTTAACCACACCGCCTTGAAGCACGACGTCGTGTTGCTTGATCTGTCGGTGTTGGATTTCAACAGGCGGTGGTGGGAGGGCGGAGGACGGCGGTGGTAGGGAGGCGCAGTGGCGGAGATCTTGAACGGAGAAGGAGAGGTGTGAGGGGAAGAATTGGAAGAGGGTGACGATGGAGCAGAAGAAGAGGAGGGCGGAGAGGAGGAGCTTGAGCTCAGGGACACAGTTCCATACGATGCCGATGAACATCTTGTTGTTGTGGTTAGGGTTAGGGTTAGGGTTTTCAGTTGGATCTTTATCCTTCACCATTTTGTTGCAGAGGGTGAGAGGAAGAAGATGCAGAGGGGGTGTTCAGTGTTTACACAGAGAAACAAAATGTGAGGAGACTGATTATTATGGCCTCAAGATGAGTAGAATATTAAAGTGGCTTTTGAAATCTAATTATTATGACTTCTTTAGTTCTTTCCTGCCAAAAACTAAAGGGAAAGTATATTATTATGTTTTATACGATTCGGTTTAGTTTGTTATCCTTCCCCACATATCTATTTTTATTTATATTGAGATATTGAGATGATCTAATGGTTCTTAAGTGGTTAAAAGTTTATGTGATATATGCTAGATGAAATTATAAATTTATGGGTATGATTCTAGAGTTTGTGACTTGTGAGGTAGCATTTCTTAAACAAATTAATATTATGAGATCTTATTTAATTTAATATCAAATTGGTATATGTACTTTTAGAATGGATTCTAGGGATGGTTTTGGTTCTGTTGGTAACATCTTATTTGTGAGTATGGATATATTCATGCTTACATATTGAAATGTATTTGTTTTAATGTTTCTAAGATTATAAATATGAGTGTTGGATAGAATATCAACCGACTCAACTTCAAATGACCGTTTGTTCATATTCTGATATGCTTATACTTAAATCATAAAACTTGATTAAGTGATTCCAAATAAAGAAATGTTTTTATTAAAAAGAAAACGACGTAGTACATACACTATGTGAGATGTAGTAGAAAAAGTGAATTGATATATGAAGGGTGTGTCACTTTAAGCGCATATTCTAGCTCAAGCTACTCCTAGATATATGGATATCATTGAAACTCAGATTTTAATGCATGAACTTTCTTTATTTTACTCTAACAAAGAATAGTGTCATTAAATAACATCTCATGTTATATTAATGTTACACATTGGTAATTCTTTTAGGTTCATATATAGTCATGTGGCTTGTGAAGTTTGTTTCATCTATGTGAAAGCCGACCTCCAATAAGTAACAATTGATAACAACTCTGAAAGTGATTAGTAAATATGTCTCTAAAGCACTGGGCTAATGCCAAATGTTTCCTAAAAATGAAAATCAAAGTTGCAATGTTTGGATCGTTAGTGTTGTACTAGGTCGAATGTCAAAAGTATTGCATTTACGCCGTCATAAAAGATTATAGTGGCATGAGAAAGGTGACGATTTAACACATGAAGTCATGCCCATATGACAACACCATTATTGACACCTCTATATTTCACTTTAACACTACAAACAAGTCACAGGCACAATGTCGACGTGTGAAGTACAAAGAAACAAGCTTATTTGTAAAAAATACACATTATTTTGATGTGGAACAGTGCATATCTTAATCAGTGTTGTTAAAATAACTAGGCGATAGTCAGGCGGTGTGATACCGAAAGGATTAATCGGAACTAATTGGACCGGACTTCTGTATATTATTTTTTATATTAATGTATACATAACATTAATTTTACGCTTATTATGTATTAATTTACAAGTTTGAGGGATAAATTGTAAATTGGTGAATATTGAGGAGGGTTAAATGTTAAAATAGCTAAGAGTCAATTACACAAATAGTCCTTGTGATTTAGCGCAGTTCCCAGATTTGGATATTAACCTTTTTTAGTAACAGTGTGAGGTATTGTGCTTTCAATTTTGTAACGACTTTAGGTATTAAGGATAACTTCCGTTAATTTTTTCGTTAAATTAATGTAAAATGACCAAAGTACCCTTTTAGGGTCATTTATGTAATTACTCATATCAAGGGACAATTTATGTAATTAACTAAAAAACAAAAAAGATTAACCCAACCCATCCATCTCCCTCATCCACTACCGCTACCACCACACATCTTAACCACCATCGCCGGCCACCGGGCGAAAACCCGTCTCCCACTTCGTTATTCTCCCAATTCTCCCAATAGCGAAACACTTCATCCACACGACCGTCGTTCAAATCCACCTCATCGTCATCGAAATCCGCCTCATCATCATGGAAATCCGCCACCGACGATGACGTATCATTATTATAATCATCTTCGTCGTCGAAAAAGTCAACATCAAAATCCCCATTGTCAAAAACCTGTTGGGGCATGAATTTTTACAAGAAAGTAACAATTTAGCATGGATTTTGTGCATGCGAGAGGATATGCTACAAAGGCTGTATTTCCTAAAAAGGGTGAGAAGTAATTCTGGTCATTGGATCAACTCATTAAAATAGATCAATGGTTCAAAAAAACGCGGTGGCAAAAATGTAAATAAGTGGAAAACTGCTAACAGGCGGAGGGGCAAAAAAGTAATTTGACACAATGGTTGTTTGACACAATGGTTGTTTGACACAATGGTTATTTGACACAATGGTTGTTTGACACAATAGTTGTTTGACACAATGGTTGTTTGAAACAATGGTAATTTAACACAATCGTAGTTTGACACAATGGTAGTTTGACACAAAGGTAATTTGAAACAATAGTAATTTGGTATGTTGGCATGTTATCATATTTTGCTATGTGTTGGCATGTTAATATTTGTTGCTATATGTTGCTTTACATTACACAATAGTATTTTGGTAACTTGTTTTTATCGTCAAAATCAAACGTAAACAAAACTCTTCAAACATGACACAATGAGTATTATGACACAATGAATATAATGACACAATGAATATAATGACACAATAAGTATATGACACAATAAATCTTATGACACAATGAATCTTATTCTTGAATAGGCACAGAATCAATTGTTGAGCTGTTTGAATCTTGTTTATCCTTAATGCTTTGAAGATATAAACTGCAATTACGTATAACGTGACCAGGTTGTTTGCAAAACCCACAATTTCTCAACTTTTTCCTGCTTGTTCGATGGCTAACTCACGAGCTGACTTCATTCTTTTCGGCATATCTTTTGTCTTTTGCTTAACAGGTACACTGAATTTTGCTTCATTTCGTTCGCTCCCTCCAGGTAACTCTGTAAAAACACAACTCGTCTTTGTTCGTAACCAATTGATTAACAATAATTGTTTTATTCAGACACAATGACAATACAAAAGACACAATGACGAACAAAAAGACACAATGATGATATCTAAGACACAATGATGATGTCAATCAATAACAAAATTCATATAACAAGACACAACATATAGAGACTCACCTGATATTTATAAAATATGTTCAACAACATATTGATAATGTCCAGAGTAATCTAACAGTATAGACACAATAACTGTTTTATTCAGACACAATGACAATACAAAAGACACAATGGCGAACAAAAAGACACAATGATGATACCTATGACACAATGATGATACCTATGACACAATGATGATGTCAATCAATAATAAAATTCACAGAAATCAGACAGTATAGACACAATGATGATCCAAACGACAAAATTATTAAAATACTATTTCAATTACAGTATATAATCGCCTTCATACGTGTCACACCCCAACCTTAACGGCGGAATCGTCGAGGTGTGAGGGATAAGATTGTTCACAGCCACATAACGCTATGTTTAAATGTAAATATTCAATTTAATAGTTTCAACAGGAATTACAAACATAAGTCTCAACCATGAAATACATTCAAGCAAATATCAAACATAACATAACATTTCATTTATTTAACTAGGTCCACGTCCTAGTTTTATTGTAAGCTTCAAAAGACCACTTTAAACTTGGGGGTTACCTGAAACCAATGTTGTTAGGACCGGATCGGACCGGCCGGTCCGACCGGTCGGACCGCGATTCGGCCCATGGTCCGGTCCGGTCGATAGTGGATCGTTTTTGTGCAGTTGAACCGGCCGGTTCAAACCGAGTCACCGGTTGGACCGGCGAACCGGGCCGGTTCCGACCGGTTTTTGAATTTTTTTTTTTTTTTGATTTTAGTGGGTAAAAACAGGGTGTTAAACCATAAATTAGTACTTCGGATATACAAATATAGTTAAGTTTTATATATAACTATAAAATATATGTATAAATCATATATAAATTACTTATATTTAATTACATATATAAATATAATTAAAATATAGTAAAATCCGGTCCATCCGGTCCGACCGGTCCGACCGGTCCGACCACCAAACCAGTAAGGCGTCCGGTTCGACGTCCGATCCGGTTCTGAGAACATTGCCTGAAACATGATAAAAATAAAAGGTCAACTAAAAATAGTTGGTGAGTTTCCAATGTTTTCATAGATAATATGAAAAGATTATAAGTTGCAATTCGTGTCATGGGTTATAAGCTAGTAAGGTTATAGAACACATATCTTTACAATCAAACCTCGACTTGATTACAAGTATACAAGATTGGCTAAGTGTATTTGGTTCCCTAGTGCACAAGCATACGACTCCTAAGAGTCGGCAGTTCATCGACTTTAGCACCAAATAGGCTTGTCAGGCCTAAATATCTAAGACGTCGCCAGGCTAGCAATAGTTAATGATTGTAACAAACTATGTATCTCATATAATCACTTACAACACACAAATAACCATGACAAAATATAAAGATGAATTGCAAGTGCTTTATAAGTCTCAAACGTTTATAAGTGTATAATGTATATGTATCATGTTTCACCCCAAAATGGTGTGAAATAAAGTAAAAAGGGGCAAGGAAAACTCACTTGGCGATTAAGTATATATTGAATGATTAATAAGAAATAATAACCAGCGTCGTTTCAACGAATTCATTTACAAGGTACCTAAAACGTATTTATTTCAAGATTAAGTTCGATAATAAAATTTAACAATTAAACGTGAACTAAGGTTTTACGATTTTGAAGTTTTGTATATTATATTTATTCGGAAGAAATATATCTTTTAAGTGTTTTAATCTAGAAATGAAATTAGGTTTAATATCGGATAATGTTTGAATATATTTTGTATATATTCTTTGTAATAAGTACCGTTACAATAACGTATTATCCGATAAAAATTTATTAATCTAAATTAATTGTGTAAGTATATTTTATAATGAATTATGTTTGTAAGTAATTGTGAAATTATAAAATGTATAATTCCTACAATTTCCATGATTATTTCGTAATTAAACGTGATATAATGTCCATTTTTTATAAAATAATTATTTATAATATTTATAAATAATATTTTATAAAGATTTTTAAATGTTTTTAACCCAAATAAATTTACAGAAAATCATTTTGTAATATTAAAAATAGAGAAAGTTTATAAAATTTATTTTTATAATTTTTAAGAATTTTTATGTATTTAATTTAGGGCTTAAAAGCTAATTAAAAAAAATAAGGGGGTGCCCGGGGTCGAACCCGGGACCTCCTGTGTAGTATGGTGAGTCGGGGACCAGTGAACCAAGGCCTAAGCCGCGGTTATGAATGGTTCCCAATTGTTTTAAACACACCCCGAGATCCAATCCCAAATCCTATGAACCCTAAATCGAACAGGTCCAAAATTGAAGCTCGAATCTGTGTTATTAACGATTTAAATCATGGGGCTTTTGATCCCCATGAGTAATCGAGCATATAGATGGTTTTAATTACTTGATTGGGTACCTAATTTGACGGGAACAGAGGAAGAACAGGTCGCAGTCGATGTGATGATCGATGGATGAGCAATCCTTGATGAAAACCGAATTAAATTGGTAGGAAGTTTCGTATGTTGATCTAGATTAAAAGCCCTTTGTTAATTTTGTAGATTGAAGCTCGGTTGGTGGTGTTCGATAAGGTTGCAGGTTCGATGAAGAAGACGAATGATTTCTGTTTGTTTATGTGCGTTCGATTGGAATTACTGATTGCATTTCATTTATAGTGTGATAAAGTTCAAATTGATTGAATCAATTTGTCTAAAGTGGTGTTTGAGTGTGTTAATTATCCGTTGAACGGTCGGAATAAAGTTGGATCCAAAGTTGTGAGCTTTGGATGCGAATCATTCACTGATTACACGTGTTCTGGGGTGCTTTGGATTCGAATCTTACCCACGAAAAGATTTGGTGCATTTTGAGCTGTAAATGTCGGGTTTTTTAGAGGGTTTTAAGGGTCACCGGCGGTTCGCCGGACTTTGGCCGGAATCGGCGCCGGAAAAACGGGTAGGGGGGATTGGTTTTAAAAATTTACACAATGGTCCCTGCGGTTTTAGTTCTGTCATTTAATGTTATAAACTTCTTTATGAAGTTTCATAAATTACAATATTGGCCCCCGAAACTTTATTATTATTATTATTATTATTATTATTATTATTATTATTATTATTATTATTATTATTATTATTAGTATCATTTTATTATTATTATTATTATTATTATTGTTTTTATCATTATTATTTTTATTATTATAATCATTATTATTATTATTATTAATAATAATATTATTATTATTATAAAAGGTTAAATGCCGAAATATGAGATGTTACAATACGTACCAAACTGATGAAATCAAATATATCAACACAACTCAACGATCTTTAACAGAAACAACATAAAGCAATCTTCAAGAGATGAATTTGATCGTTTGAATCTTTAACGATTGAAATTGATGTAAGATGAAACGTCAACCGTTTGAATCGATAAATTGAGAATTTTGTTGAAGGCTTGTGTTCAAATAAATTAGATGTAAGCAATCTTCAATAGAATTTTGTTGAAGGCTTGGGTTCAATAAATTAGACTTCCTAAAATACCCCTCCTTCTATTTTTTAAAATATGTCACGTGTCATTCACCGATTGCTTTCCACACTTTTTACATAATGTTCACTTTGTATTTGAACCCAACACTTTGTGCATAATCGTCTTGATTGTGTTGAATACAGTGGTGATAGTAGCGAAAGCTGCAAGAATTAGAGCTCCGAACGTCCAGAGGCTGTAGAAGGAGGGAGTTTATCGATTGAAGATAGTCTGGGAATTAGAGATGAGTTTTGTAGGCATTTCATCTAGGCTTCAAAATCTCCGATGAGATTGAGGTCTACAAAAACCCATCTCCACCAACACTGCCAGCTAAACACCATTCCTCCACCACCATCGTTACCGCCATCAAACCCACCTTATTTTTCCCCTTCGCCTTCAGGAAACTCCACCCCGACATCTCTAGAAGAGAGTTAAGGGTAGATCGAGAGAGCAATGGTGATGGGTGGCCGACAGTAGCCGACGGTGGTGGCGGTTTCTATGACGGAAATGTGACAGAATCGAGGAGCACCAGGATGTCGATGAGCCGGGTTGGAGCGGTGGTGGCTGTTTAAGAGGGGCCGGACGGGTGGCCAGCAGTGGCCGGCGGTGTAGGCTGACGGTGGTCTTCATTTTGGAACAGATGGGTGGGTTGGGTTTAAATATTTTGTTTTAAAGTAATTACACAATGGTCCTTTTAATTTGTTAAATAGTAAATTTGTACCTTTGATGTTAAAAGACTAAAGTACCCTTAATTTAACGAAAAAATTAACAGAAGTTAGCCTTAACACCTAAAGTCTTTACAAAATTGAAAGCACAATACCTCAACCTGTTACTAAAAAAGGTTAATACCCAAACCTGGGAATCACGCTAAACCACAGGGACTATTTGTGTAATTAGCTCAATAGCTAAACTTTATTAAATCATTTATAACAAAAGTTCAATCCCGTGTTTCCGTTTCCTCGTTCCAATCACCGGCATCGGAGTCCATCTATGGAATCGGCAAATCCATCGCTTTTCTCCGTCGAAACACCTCAGATTTGGTCCGCTTAGGTCCGAATTTGACCGATTAGCGCCTAGGACCTTCGATTCAGTGAAAACGAAGTAGCCAATCTCCAATTACGATTAATCGTCAACTAATCGAAGGCTAGTTGGCGATTTTTACAAGAATGATCCTAATACAATTAGGTTAACTATGTTAATTTTGTTTATAAAATCAAACTAAATCGTTGAAACATAAAAATGTCAAAAGAAGTCAATATTCATAGTTAGATTAAAAACATATTCATGCATGTTCATTTTCTTATTCATCCAAACATCGATCTATATTCCAATAATGATATGGTGTTTATTCTAATTGGATAATAAGACAATAACATACATGTCTTAAACCGCAGTCCACATGTGTTATTTTGCAATGCACATAGATTATTAATGAAATAATAATATTGAAAAAACTAAAAGAGGAATGATTGTGTGATGGTATGGGCATGCGCTGTAACACTCTGGAGGAGAAACGCGTCGGTTTGTATTTGGCCTCAGTCGCCACACCTACGCCGACACCGACACTAACAAAATTAATCTCCCTTCTATTTTCTTTCTTAATACCAATTTTCACAATTTTGTTTCAATATATAAACCACAGTCTTATGTATTACCGAAATTTGGACGTTAACATCTTATTTTAGTCGTGAGATACGTCACTTAAGCTATTTCACATATCAATTTTTTTTATTTTACCTTATCACGATTACATCATCTATCATGTTAAATCATTCAAATACTTATAAACGTATCAAGTGAGCTGACACGTCAAACTAATTTCATACACCCACAAACATTATGTCCTCTTCAACGGTAGCGCTAGTCATTCAATGATGTGTTTGGAATTCATGTATACCGTCTAAACATCTGCTTTCATCTGTTTGGCGTAGGTGTTCTTGTAAAAATAAATTTTGTTATACGTTGTACTAGTTTAGAAACTCGTGTTTTACACGATTTGAATTAAAATATTAAATTAATGTTAAGAAATTAATATTTAGAAATTAAATTATAATTTTTAGATAAATATTTTTGAACTACGTATAATCAACTACCTTAACTAATAATGTAATAACAATAATTTTAAACGTTCACCTTTACAAAACTTCTGTTAAACATGATTTTTTAAAAATTCTAGTTTTTTTAATTTGTTCTCTAAAGGTCACTAAAAAAGTTCTTTATATTAAAAAATCATATTTAATAACTTTAAAAAAATTAATTTATTTTAAATAAAAATGTGTTTTATAATCTAAAAAGAATAAGAATAAATTTTTAACATTTAATATGATCATCAAATGTTTACCTTTTTTATGCTAGTGATATGTGATATAGAGAGTGTGAAAATATGACATGTGACGATGTTGGTGTGAGAAGATATCATATGATAAATTTTATTTTGTTTTATTAATATAATAAATATATCTCAATCTTTCGAATAAGTTTTAAAATACGTATAAAAGCTATTTTAACTTTCAACATGGTACGTGTTATTTACACCAAAATAATATAACACATTTACCTCTAAGTTATATAATATAAAAAGAAAATCCGTATATTGGAGGGGACGAATTGAAATTGTCGCATGTGGAGTGTTTTAGTGATGGTGGGTGTGTAGGTTGGGTAGAGGGGTCAATGCTAGTGTGTAGTGCGAGGGATAAAAGAGGGTGCTACAAATGCATCTCGCTTTTATACAATAGTTTCTCCTTGGTTAAAAAAGTAATATCATACGGATAAAAGAGTATAATTTAGTTTCTCATGATAAAAAAAATAGGACTAGAATGCATAATGTATGTTGTAGGAGACTAAAAAGTAAACTTTTATAATTTGACAAAGAATACCATTGTGTTTTGTGTTATATCTGATTTCATGTATTTAAAGTTAAATTAAAAGTTATATGGAAGATCTCATAGATATTATATATACATTAAAGCACCCATGATTCTACAGTAAAAATAACAATAAAATAATAATAATATTTAAATAATGATATTAAATAACTAATTTGTTTATTAAACGTTTATTAAACATTCTAATTGGTCAATTTTGACTCCTTCACATCATAACATGTTTTAAAACTTGGTAAAATGTTAGTTCAACCCTTTTAGATTTCTAAAGTTTCGGGTTTATGTGTCGGTATGAGTCGGGTCAGTTATAAAATGTTTCTGTGCATATTTTTATATACATTTGAGATGGTTTACATTTCGGCTTTGGGTTACATTTTGGCTTTGGACTACGTTTTGATGTAAATTATGTTCTGAAATGAGTGGCGTCAAATATAAAACATCTATATTCGATGGTATAAATCCGAGTTAGTCTATGTTTTAACGTAAATTTAGTTCGGAAATGAGTCCGGACGATCGTAATACTTTATCACGTCACATACGGTGTAGCTGAACGTGTTTTTATATGCTTTTTGAGTTATGCTATGTTTCTATATATAATTTTGTTTGGAAAAGAGTCGAGTCAAGCACAACATGTTTCGTTAAACAGTATAAATTTGAGTTACTTTACTGTTCGACATAAATTTAATCCGAAGACAAGTCAGGTCAATTGTTAGTCTATACGTTATCGCATCACTTACAATACTGCCGCAACATGTTGTTGCATTTATGTTTTGATATTTGGGATCATGGTGGAATTCCACGCGCAAGACGCAAGTTAGGAAGACCTAGTTATCTTTAAAAAAAAGATATCATAGTTGTTATATATGAAAGATAATAAAAGTGAATATGAAAGCAGATAAAAATGACTATAATGTGTGTGATAAAGGTGGGTTTTCCCCTAATGTTTGAGAGTTTTAGCCCTTTGATGAACATTAAAAACAGATTTAAAAAATGTGTGTTATTAGTTCTATAATATTAAGACATGTTTAAAGCCTTTTATAAATTTTATATTATCTTACACTTGAGGCTGAATTCTTGCCTCATATTATAACGTGGAAAACATTCTTATATATTATCTGAAAACGTGATTTGAATAGCTTTCTGCGTTGAACTCGAGGCTATACGAGCCCACTCAAGTAAAACCGACATATAAAAACTCACTTAATATGACCTATATAAAAAACCCAATGATGATTAGTGCAGATGATGAATCCTCGAACGATCTTTCAAAAACAACCCATGCAAGCCGTTAGGACACGTTGCAGGAAAGGAGTTTCCCTAGAACTACCCTCGGCTCAAAACAAACATGAGAATAAGTATGTGGATTTTAAGAGTAAGTAGATAAAGTAGAAAGCGGTGAATGTATTCATACCTGATGGAATTAAGCCATATGTATAATGTTAATCTCCTTGGACGGTGTTGTCATTAATGCTAGAAATATTTTGATCGTGTTTGCAAAAGATCTCTCCCTGTGTGTTAACAACCCAACTTGTGAAATGGAATCAATGTCATGCGACATTTCCAATAACAACATGTTAGTCTGGTTTTTATAAGATGACAGTTTGCTTAGACCGAAGTTAGTAAACGTACATACACTATGGTTTTTTTTGTGTCATTGTTTTTTGGCTCTTATGGATAGAGTATGTATTGTTTACTCTAGTGTATGCCTGTTTAGAGGTTGGAGTGTTGGCCGCATATGACAATATACTCCAAACCATATACCATCATGATCAACAATTAATGGACCTTGTATAATATACATAAGGGCCGAAGCAAGATCTAAATGAAGTCTTTTTTTTTTTTTTTTGAAAACATTGTTATTCAGTTACTATGCATTCTAATAGTGCCATTACAACCGATTGTAAAATAATGTGGATATATAACGACATAAGGTTATAATCTATATTATAATATTATAATTATTAATAAATGTCGCAAACATTCACCCTTGATTCAACTATGACAACTGGTGTTTTATGTTCTTGTGGACTTAATTGACCAAGACTTAAATGATCACGACCAGTGCGCACACTTCCTGCACCTATATTAAAAAAAGGGTTGTTTTAAATAGACACCCCATTATTTTAAATCAACACCCCAGAATTTCTATACGGGTCGTATAGCCCCATACGCGTCGTATAGGGGGGTCGTATAGCCCTATACGGGGCGTATAACCCCCTGACAGCCCCCTGAATTTTTCCTCGTAGTTAGTGTCGAAATTAGCTATACGCGTCGTATAGCCTTATATGTGTCGTATCGGGGGGGTCGTATAGGGCTATATGGGGCGTATAGCTCTCTGACACCCCCCCTGAATTTTCCTCGTTTTCAGTGCAATCGACCCTATACGCCGCGTATGGACCCATACGCGGCGTATAGGGGGGTGTCGATTTAAAAAGGTGGGTGTCTATTTATTAGGACTCTTAAAAAAAGATATCAATTAATTAAAGGGGAAAATTAAAAATTTCCTGTACCTTAGTTCTACCATATATTAGTTCAGGAAGATATACATTTCCTAAATCTTAGCTCTTTCCTATTTATCCTTCTTTTAATTAAATATTTAATGTTAATTGATCAAAATTTGCCTTTTCTTTCTATTTTATATTTGTTTTATCATTTAGCTATTTTTTTATTTAGCTATTTTTTATTTAGCTTTTTTTCATTTTTAGTTAAATACTTAATGTTTTAATGGACTAAATTTTACATTTTCTTTTTAATTTTTCATATTTGTTTAATTATTTATCCATTTTTAACTAAGTAATACTTTAAATGTTTTTATATTTTAATTAATTATGATATTATCGGTAGACGACGGTTCTGCACCCTTCGATCAACGATTAAACAAGTTTTAAGGTTTGTTTTCATACTTCATAAGATTACACAAATTTTATTGTTTGATTAAACGATTTTTAAGTTTCAGTTTCATATTTCTTAACGTTCATGTTTACAACAACGCAATCGATTTGTAAAACCAAACTGTCATAAGAGCATTCAAAGTAGGTTTATTACTTTTATGTGAGTATGTGTCATATATTATAAGTAATGATTGTGAGTAAAGAAGAGTGGAGAAGAAAGAAAATGCTAATGTTCATCTTCATATTTGAATAAACAATATTCAATCCCTAAAATTTAATTTTTTTAAAAGTGGTTATGAGTTAAAAGAGAAAAAACAAAAAATAATAAATGTATAATAAAATTAGAAAAGAATAGAGAAAAAATATTAGTGCTTTTAATATAATTTTAAGGATGAGTGATGCGTGTGGATAGTATATATATTTTTTATTAAGAATTTTCATACAGATTCAGTTTTAAATGGTTATTACTAATACTAACTACACACACAAAAGGCAAGTGTACCTATCGTGAGTTAATATAGTTTTGGTAATAACCGAGTATCAATCCGTGGACACATTAAGCCTACTCAACAACCCTCATAATTGACTATCAATTTTTGATTTAGAAAATGATAAGTTAAATAAAATAACAATAAATAAAGATAGATAAAGATAGATTGAGACTTTTAGTGATTCTTTCAGTGAAGTAAGGTTGTTATCCTAATTTAGATAACACTTATGTAACTGTGATGAATTTGTGGTGTGATTAAAGATATTAAATAAAGTAATTGTGTTAATATTTATAAAGATGAGCTGGCGCGATTTCTCGTCTATCCGCTCCGTAGTGACTAGTACCACGTCAGGTTGAGATTTACTGCTTAGGTCAAAGCCCTATTAATGTAGGTAAATCTTTTGTGTCCTTTTCGACATACGATTTCTGAAAACATAACTTAATGTAAGAAGAGAGTTGATCAAGTTCCTTTCCAACATACCATTAATTTTAGAAAACCATAACAATTACTGTAGAATTCTCAGACTAATAAAAGGAAGCCCGTAAATGATCAGAAAGTTAAGGTGATATGATTTCTAATAACCATCTCTAGTTAATTAGCCATGGATTTGTTATGAATAAAAGTTGATCATGCGTTTTTCAACCGTGTATGACAATCACAATTACAAATCATAAGTTTATAACTTTTCATTCAAATGTAGGTGCTACCCATCGAAAATTTTCCCAAGAACACCATAACATTAACACAATATATATCACACCATTAGTTCATCACAAGTCACATAAAGTTTCACTAAATTAGGATAACAAATGAAGTTTAGCTCATAATGAGCTTGAACATAACAACAAGGATAGAAGATGGTAATGAAATCATCAAAAAATTAGAACAATTAAACCGGTGATTCACTATGGATGACGTTAAACAATTCCGAGCTTCTTCTAAATGTTGAATGAACCTCCAAAACCTTCTAAGGACCTCCAAAGGCTGGGTTCCCGAGAGGGAACACCAGCACTTCACCTCCCAAAAGCTCCTCTCAAAGTTGCAAATGAAGTCCTATTTATAGGCTTTCTGGAGTGTTTAAGCACGGCCCCGTGCCTAAAAGGCACGGCCCTGTGATAGTACAATGTACGTAAAAGTTGGTCGGCTCGTACGCTCAGATGTTGTCGGGCACGGCCCCGTGTTCAATGGGGCACGGCCCCGTGTTTGTGGTGGGGCACGGCCCCGTGCCTCCTGGGGCACGCCCCCGTGCCTCCTGGGGCACGCCCCCGTGCCTTGGGTCGAGGAACCGTACTTTTTGTCCTGTCGGACTGAGAAACACGGGGGTGTGTTGAATTTAGCATGGGGGTGTGTTTTATATGTATAATTTAGGTGTCAAATCATCATTTTCAGTAAGAGTCTATAGAATAATTGATGTGCAATTGATATGTTTTATATGTATAATTTGAAGCACATCAAATATCCCCACACTTAAACTTTGCTTGTTCTCAAGAAAAATCACTCAAAATAGCAACACCTTCAAAAACCAAATAACTCAAGATATAAATATGTTTTTTGAGAACTATACAAGTAAACTTGGTTTACCCAAATATACACAGTTAAGCACATGTGGAATGATATCCTTTCAAGCAATAGAATGGTTTGTAAAGATTTTTAACATGTAAAACTTCACACTTCTCACAAGGTGCACTCACACTCGGCTATATATATATGGAATCATACATAAGATGAAGTATGACTAATACGCTCAATTACCTACTATAAATACGTGTGAAATCATATGCTTGGTAAGGGATCAAATCTCCACCTATGTTAGGTATTTACTTGCATAAATCATTAGGTATTTGATGGGTTGTAACTTGGCTAAGGTTTAGGGTATGGATTATTTAGGGAAAAGTGGCTAAATGCTAAAAACAACGGTGTTGGCTTATTTCTTAAACTAAAGGGAAACCAATAAATGGTTCGTTATACAATACTCAAGCTGGAAGGGATATGCTAACTTGAGAACTCGTTTATGGTCAGATCGTCAAGACCGTATTGCACTTTCAAAAATTGGACCTCCTCCTTAACCCGATGATATACGTAGCTATCCTTTTTAAAGGGTCGTTCGGCTTGGAGCTAATTGCACCCAACGGATTTAGATGTCGAATTGTTGGATTCAGTTTGGTTTTTGTTGCACTTTCCTTTGTGAAACCAGTTCCCCACACGTTGGGCATCATTCATATCATTTTTCCTTTTTAAACACATATCTTGAAATACCACAAAATGATGGAACTAGTTTTTTTCTTCTTCCTTTTTTTTCTTTTTTCTTTTTTTTTTTTTTGAAATAAGCCAAAGCATGTCTTTAACGAAAACAAGTATTGTTGAAGGCTTTTTGGTTAAATGGCTCAGTGGTTTGGGTGATGGAAAATGAAAACGTTTAAGCTCAACGGGGCTAACTAGGGATAATGTTTGGGTAAGGATATTTGAAAATGGTAGAGGCTCGAATATTGGGTTTTCCTAATTGCCTAAATCCTTTTTATGCAAGAAACACTTATAAGATTTTGAAATACATACTCAAAACAAGTTCTAATTCACACGTCATATAAAGCACCCTCAATATATCCATAATGAAAGCAAAAATACATAAATGCAAAAGCTTGTTTAAGGCTAAAAAATAAGCTCACACATAGGATGGAATTGGGTATAAGTGTTTCATTTTACATATGTGAATATTTTTACCAACTCGTTTTGCTTTTCAGGATATCACAAAAAATCATTTTTAAGGTTATTTGGGTTTGCTTTATTTGCTTATTTATTTCTCAAAAATATATATTTATATTTTGTTTTATCGAAAATGGTTTCATGTTTCCTGTGTTGTTGCCACAAACATTAAAACTAGAGTGATTTTTTGCAAAAGATCTAATTATAACTTGGACCTGTTTATAAGCAAAGTATCAAGCATAGATACCCTTCCCCACACTTAAACTTCACATTGCCCTCAATGTGATTAACAATAAATATTAAGTAGAGAAAGGCAAACGAAAACTCCCCTAAAATGATGAGTCAAATGCGTGCGATCGTTTTTCCACAGCTGCCTTGAATAAGCTCAAAAGAATACATCAGAATTAATCTAAAACATCACCAATTTATTTAACCAGAAAGTTAAAGTCCTAAGCACACAAAATAAAAATAAACAGACTGAAAGTAACATAGAGCCATGTTTTGGTTACGGGTCCTTGGCTAGACCCTTCCCCACACTTAGTTTTTAATGAGGTGGATGTTTATCACCTTCGAGAAAAATCTTAGTTGGTACATCGATTTGGCCATTAACCGATGACCATTAACTTTGAAGCTTAGTCCCTCATTGTTTTCAACCTTGATAGCATTATGCGGATCGACTTCTTTTTTTATAATTAATAATTTTTTTTGAAGTAAAACAAAATAGTCAAAAATTTGGATTGCCTTTCAAACTACCATGTGTCCCCGGCAACGGCGCCAAAAACTTGATGCGTGTGGATAGTATATATATTTTTGATAAATAATTTTCACACAGATTCAGTTTTAAATGGTTATTACTAATACTAACTACACACACAAAAGGCAAGTGTACCTATCGTGAGGTAATATAGTTTTGGTAATAACCGAGTATCAATCCGTAGACATACTAAGTCTACTCATCAACCCTCATAACTGACTATCAATTTTTGATTTAGAAAATGATAAGTTAAACAAAATAACAATAAATAAAGATAGATAAAGATAGATTGAGACTTTTGATGATTCTTTCAGTGAAGTAAGGCTGTTATCCTAATTTAGATAACACTTATGTAACTGTGATGAATTTGTGGTGTGATTAAAGATATTAAATAAAGTAATTGTGTTAATATTTATAAAGATGAGCTGGCGCGATTTCTCGTCTATCCGCTCCGTAGTGACTAGGACCACGTCAGGTTGAGATTTACTGCTTAGGTCAAAACCCTAGTAATGTAGGTAAATCTTTTATGCCCTTTTCGACATACGATTTCTGAAAACATAACTTAATGTAAGAAGAGAGTTGATCAAGTTCCTTTCCAACATACCATTAATTTTAGAAAAGCATAACAATTACTGTAGATTTCTCAGACTAATAAAAGGGAACCCGTGAATGATCAGAAAGTTAAGGTGATATGATTTCTAATAACCATCTCTAGTTAATTATCCATAGATTTGTTATGAATAAAAGTTGATCATGCGTTTTTCAACCGTGTATGACAATCACAATTACAAATCATAAGTTTATAACTTTTCATTCAAATGTAGGTGCTACCCATCGAAAGTTTTCCCAAGACCACCATAACATTAACACAATATATATCACACCATTAGTTTATCACAAGTCATATAAAGTTTCACTAAATTAGGATAACAAATGAAGTTTAGCTCATAATGAGCTTGAACATAACAACAAGGATAGAAGATGGTAATGAAATCATCAAAAAATTAGAACAATCAAACCGGTGATTCACTATGGATGATGTTAAACGATCCCGAGCTTCTTTCAAGTGTTGAATGGACCTCCAAAACCTTCTAAGGATCTCCAAAGGCTGGGTTCCCGAGAGGGAACACTAGCACTTCACCTCCTAAAAGCTCCTCTCAAAGTTGCAAATGAAGTCCTATTTATAGGTTTTCTGGAGTGTTTAAGCACGGCCCCGTGATAGTACAATGTACGTAAAAGTTGGTCGGCTCGTACGCTCAGATGTTGTCGGGCACGGCCCCGTGTTCAATGAGGCACGACCCCGTGTTTGTGGTAGGGCACGACCCCGTCGACCCCGTCGCCCCCGTCGCCCCGTGCCTCGGGTCGGGGAACCGTACTTTTTGTCCCGTCGGATTGACAAACACGGGGGTGTGCTGAATTTAGCACGGGGGTGTGTTGAATTTAGCACGGGGGTGTGCTTCAGACTGGGCATGGGGGCGTGCCTCATGAAGCACGGACCCATGCTTGAATTTCAAAACTTGATTTTCTTTATTTTCTTTTTATTTATGCTCCTTTTGTTCATCTTGGTATTTTCCAAGCCTGAAAACACAATATGAACAATTTATGTATCAAATCATCATTTTCAGTAAGAGTTTATAGAATAATTGATGTGCAATTGATATGTTTTATGTGTATAATTTGAAGCAAATCAATGAGCATGTGAAAGATGGTGTAAATGCTAAAAAGCACGACATTTCCTACTAGTTACGTAATCAGTGGCATGCCTAGAGATTTTTTTATGGATGTTGGAAAATTTTAAGGGTCAATTTTGTATTGTTAAATATTAAATATTTTTGGTTTTACGGTTCGGGTCGGGTGACAGAATAAAATGATAAAATGAAATCTTAAATAAATAAAAAAAGTACGTCATCGCTATTGAAACGAAATAAATATATAGTATCGCTACAATTACATTCTACAAGGTTTTTATTTTTAAATCTAGTTATTACATTATCTAGAAAACATTCCTAAACAAATATTTAATTTGTCAATAAAAAAAATAACAATTATCATTCAAATTGTCATCAAAAAATTACCAAGTTTGATGTCATCTTGTAAAAACAGTTATCGAACTCTTGTATTTGCATATCTAACACGCTCTTGAAACAATTAATCATATAAATACCGGTGATATGCGATATCTGTCTTTTGTCTTGAACATTTTGGTTAATATACTAATCATGCATGATTATGAATTGAAGTTCGTATTTTCAAGAATTGACTTTATGATGAAATGAATAAAAAACCCAATCTAATTTGTTAATCTACTAATCAATAACCACTTACAAAATATTAACGAAGAAGTTTCAAGCGTACATGCGAAGAATAGTTCAGCAAATAATCAAATAATAAAGTAAATATTAGAAAATATTTTTTAAAAGAAATACTTAAATTGAGGGTTTAGGGTTGTTTAGAATTAAATTTAAGAGAAGGAGCATGTAACAACGGACAAATTATAGGCCCTAATCATCAATTCAATTGTCGCTAGTATTGTGATTTTGTAAATTATAATACAATTTTGTTAATTGTTTAATGGTGGCTAATGGAGTAATAAGCTTAATTTTATAAAATAGTTGCAGTGTATTTTGATAATTAAGTTTATTAGAATAAATGGAGTAAGAGGCTTAACTTAATGTTTAAATAATTATGGATTTATAATTTTTTTAAAATATGCGTTAATTAATTTATAGAGTAAATTAGTGTTTGCATCCCTGAGGTTTGGTGATTTTAACCAGTTGCATCCCTACAGTTTAAAAATCCTCATATACACCCTAACGTTTTATTTTTGTTCCCATTTGCATCCAAATGACTAACGACATTAAATAATTCAGTTAACTTTTTATAAAATGACAAAATTACCCTCGACTTGAACAAGCCCTAGAAATCCCTAAATCATCATCTTCTTCAACCCCTCTTCACCTCATTTCAATCGTCTTCCCTAATTCTCTCTGTAATCCATTCAACATTCACACTCATTCACGACTCCGATCACCATGAAAAAAATTGCAGACCGCAATCTCATTGGCGATTTCGAAGCCGGCATGAAATGCTTACAAAACCCCTCTATTCTCTCCAAAAGCTCTTTCGATATGTGGTTGTTTAATCTCCTTCCTGTACAAACCCTAGCTCGCAACATCTCAATTAGCAAGCTTTTAACCATGGATCAATTTGGTGGAGGAAGCTGGAACATGATCCTAACAATGGCGACACACAACAACCCCACAACGCCATACAATCAAGACCACCTATATCTCCAACAACAACAACAATTTCAACAGCACCAGTTTCATCATCAACAACAATTTTAACTCCAACAACAACAACAGCGGTATCAAATCCCTCAACAGCAATAACAACAGCAACACCAACAACAGCAGCAGCAACAACAGCCTTCGCAATCGCTTGCTTCGCACTTTCACCTCCAAAACGTATGAATTTTCTTTGATTGTTGAAATCCGTAATCAGAGTCTATATGTTTGATTTTGTTGATGTAGTTGGTGGAGAATTTAGCTGATGCGATCGAGAATGGAACTCGAGATCAACATTTTGATACGCTGGTGAGTGGTTTATAACTATTACTTTGTTAATTGATGCGATTGAATCAACTTCTGTTCTTTATGTTACTGTACTTGAATAGATTGTTCATCAGACTGTGAGACAAGTTGCAATTAAAACCCTAAAAGTTGTTAATTTTCAACTTAGGGGATTTGGTTGCTTTTGGTAAAAGATAGATTTAGTTAGTATCTTTAACAATATTGTATACAGGTAAAAGATACTTCAAGCGTGTGCGTTAGTAACAATGTTCTCTGAGATATTTGGTTGCCTATTTTTGTGTTAAATATTATCACTTTGATTCTTTGGGCTTGTTTACAGACTGTGGAGGACAAAAACACAATGTTGAAGAAGCTGAACAAATGCTTAATCAAAGAAGGTATCGGGTCTGCAATTTTGGAAATTTGCTATATTCTATTACAGATTATGTCGTACTGATGGATTGTTAATATTTACAACAACAGGGAACTGATCACGAAAACGAAAGAAATCGAATAAAACTCCGATTCTTTTAAGCAAAATGGGAGAGACGGTTGTTGGAGATGAAGGTTGGGGAGATTCAGGATTTCAATGGTTGGTGTAGATATGTAAAGAAGATGATGTGGGTGGGTCCCATGTTTTTTGTTTTTTTAATTTTAAGGGCATTTTAGTCTTTTAACAAGAGAGTTAACTGAATTATTTAACGTCGTTAGTCATTTGGATGCACATGGGAACAAAAATAAAACGTTAGGGTGTATATGAGGATTTTTAAACTGTAGGGATGCAACTGGTTAAAATCACTAAACCTCAGGGATGCAAACGGTAATTTACTCTAATTTATAACAGATTTATAATAGTTTATGGGATGCAAACGACCCCTAAGTCAACACTTGGGTCCGCCAGTGTACGGTGATTAACCATTTTTTAAGTTTTACTTTCGTATTTCTTAATGTTTATATTCACAACAACGTAATACTTATAAAACCAAAATGAATTTTCCACCGGATATATTATTAAATCCACCGTAACCTTACAATTTGATCAAAGGGATAAAAAACTATCTAAACTAGAAAGTTGAGCCAATAAAATTTCTTAAAGTTGTAAAATTTTCTTAAACTCTACGGGTGTAATATTATATCATCACAAAGTGAAGTAAAAGAGTGTTGCGTGGCCAAGGCTGAAGATAACCCATAACTAATGTTTTCAGAACCGGATCGGACGTCGGATCGGACGTCGAATCGGACGCCTTACTGGTTTGGTGGTCGGACGGTTGGACCGGATTTAACTATATTTTAATTATATTTATATATGTAATTAAATATAAATAATTTATATAAACAAACAAACAAACAAACATACCCAGTAAATCCCACTCAGGAGCAGGGTCTGGGAGGGGTAGGTGGTGGCGAGTCTTTCCTCTATCTTGGGAGATAGAGAGACTGCTTCCGAAGAGACCCCCGACTCACAAACGAAATCAAATAACAATCACAATCATAATATATGGCAGACAACACACAGGTTTAACTCACATAGAAACTTAGAAAGTGCGTACAACAAATAAGCGGGAAGAATCACGTATAAGGGCAGAATAAGGAAAACAGAATAAGGAAAACAGGGGGCCTCTATGTCTACCCTTCCCACCCACAGATCCCACTAAAAGACCTTAATTTTAATTCTACGCCTCCACTCACTCCTATCCTCGATCATGTGTTCAGAGAGGTGCAAGTCTATCATATCTCGTCTAATTATCACGTCCCAAATCAGTCTCGGTCTACCTCTACTCCTCCTTCCCTCTACGTTTATGTTCTCTACTGCTCTAACGGGTGCTACCGTCGACCTTCGTTTTACGTGCCCAAACCATCTTAATCTTCCCTCTCGTATTTTATCTGTGACACAAGCCACCTGTAGCTTCTGTCGAAACACGTCATTTCTTATGCGATCTAATCTTATGTGTCCATATATCCACCTCAGCATTCGCATTTCCGCGACCTCTATTTGACTCTGGTGCGATTTCTTTATGGCCCAACAGTCTGTTCCGTATAACATAGCTGGACGTACCACCACTCTGTATAGTTTTCCCTTTAGTTTTTCTGGGAACCTCTTATCACACAGGATCCCGATGCTGCTCTCCATTTGCACCATCCTGATTGCACACGGTGAGCTACATCGCTGTGTATCTCTTCGTCCTCTTGAACGTACGAGCCCAGGTATTTGAACTTAGACGTCTGTGGTACCGTCATACCCTGAATACTGATTTGGGTGTCCTCCTCAGCCTCACCACTAAAGTTACAATGCATGTATTCAGTCTTAGATCGACTTATCGTTAAGCCTCTGCGCTCTAGTGCGGCTCTCCACTGTTCTAGCCTCTCGTTAAGCACCGTTTTAGATTCTGATATTAAGACAATATCATCTGCAAACAGCATGCACCACGGTACTGGCTCTTGTATATACTTGGTCATCTCATCCAGCACTACTGTGAAGAGAAATGAGCTCAATGCCGATCCCTGGTGTAGTCCTACTTCTACCGGGAAGAAGTCCGTGTCTCCGACAGGTGCTCGCACACACGTTTTTGCCCCTTCATACATATCCATTATTATTTTGATATACTTCTCCGGTACCCTTCTGTGTCGTAAACTTTCCCAAATGAGTTGACGCGGCACACTGTCGTATGCTTTTTCTAGGTCAATAAATACCATATGGAGGTCCCTTTTCTTTTCTCTATATTTCTCCATTATCCTTCTTATGACGTGTATGGCTTCTGTTGTAGAGCGTCCTGACATAAATCCAAATTGGTTTACCGCAATATGAGTTTCTCGTCTAATTCTCGTGTTAATAACTATTTCCCATAGTTTCATGGTGTGACTCAATAGCGTTATTCCTCTGTAATTTGAACAACACTGGACATCTCCTTTTTTCTTATATATGGGGACTATGAGACTGTTTCTCTATTGTTCTGGCATTCTTCCGTTTTTGAATATAGTGTTAAATAAGTCTGTTAGCCATTGCAGGCCCTCGTCTCCCAGGCATTTCCACACTTCAATCGGTATGCTGTCTGGCCCCACCGCCTTCGCCCTTCCCATTTTCTTCAGCACTCTCGTAACCTCGTCGACTGTGATGCTTTTACAGTAACACCTGTTTTGTTGGTTTGGTTGAGTTGTTCTATCAATCGTAGTTGTTGGTTAGGGTTCTTTATGTTGAAAAGGTTATCGAAGTAAGTTTTCCATCTCACATTGATGTCGTTCTCCTTCACTAAGACCTTTCCATCCGCAGCCTTTATAAACTTCACCATTCTCAGGTCCTGTCTTCTACTTTCTCTTGCCCTGGCAATCTTAAACATGTCATATTCCCCTTCTTTCGTCTCTAATCGCTTATACATTCTCTCGTACGCTATGTTCTTTGATTCTGACACAGTCTTTTTCGCCTCTCGCTTAGCCTCCTTGTATTTATTTTTAGCTCTGTTCTTTCGTTATCATTATTACAGTGAAAAAGATCTCTGAAACTTTGTTATTTGATTCTTATTTTCTCCTGTACATTTTCGTTCCACCACCAGGCTTTCTTATGACCTATTGTCCTACTTGTTGCAAGTCCAAGAGTTTCTTTAGCTGCTTGCATAACTGTAGTTGCCATATCCTCCCACATTTGGTTTGCGTCTTCCTGTGGCCCAGTTTGGATCATTGGTATGACCTTATCTCTAAAGGTGGTGATCTTTTCGTCTTTGAGTTGGCCCCATCTGATCGTATGTCTAATTCTCTTAGTTGGTTGGACAATTGCTCTCTTCACTCGTAGATCAGCCACCAACATATGATGTTGAGTCACTACTCTCTCTCCCGGGATTGCCTTACAGTCCTTCCACGAGTTACGGTCTTCTCCCCTCATCAGCGGGTAGTCTATCTGCATGTGTCTCCCGCCGCTGCTAAACGTGATTAGATGCGAGTCTCTTTTCTTAAAAAACGAATTTATGATGCCCAGGTCATGTGCTAAAGCAAAGTCAAGGAGCTCCCTTCCGCCGTCATTCCTCAGACCATACCCAAACCCTCCATGAACTGACGTGAATTGGTCATTACCCTCGCCAATATGCCCATAAAAATCTCCTCTTGTCTCCCATAACGTGATCTAAAGTCTCCCAGAACTTATTTCTTTCCGTTTCCCCTAATCCAACTTGTGGTGCGTACGCACTAACAACCGCCACTAGCTCATCCCCTATTACTATTCTTAACAACATCAGTCTATCATCGTATCTTCTCACCTCCACTAAATTATCTTGAAGTTCTTTAGCAACTAGAAAACCTACTCCATTTTTTGTAACGTCGGACCCTGAATACCACAATTTATAACCGTTGTACTCTTTTGCTCTCCCACCCCGCCATCTAGTCTCTTGAAGGCACACTATCTGGACCCTACGTCTCTTTAGCACATCTATTAACTCTAATAACTTACTAGTTAGGGTTCCTACAGTCCGCGATGCCACTCGTAAACTATAACCCTTTTTCTCTGTATTAGCACCTCTTTTCACCGAACATGATCTCGGGGCAGCATAAAGCCTCGTGTAATCTATTTTACCGCACTAACACACCGAAACCAACTACTAAAGACAGGTCAACAAAACAGGAGGTCAACACGGCACAGGTGATGCATACGTAATATCCAAAAAGAGGATGCAACACTAGGGATAGCTAATCAAAGCACGCGGACAGCATGACACATATAAAAAGCACGAGAAAATAGCCAATCATAACAAACAAAAGCACACGAAAGGGGGATGGCTCTCCCTATAAATCGTTACTCCTAACCAAGCCAAACAATTTAAACGTCAAAATATATTTAAAGAAAGTTAGAAAAGCAGATAATAAAACCCGAGGTGGAACGATCTCACCAAATGTGCCACCAAGTAAGGTGGCCTTTGTGCGGCGTCCGTGAAGGGTGGTGCAGTAACAAGACAGTAGAAATAGCACAAAAATAGAGGACGACTCTCCCTATTTAAAACCACAATGCTGGTACCCCTAACCCAACCAAACACTTTAAACGAAAAGATATAAGTAAAGAACATTAAAAGCAGCTATGAAGACCTGAGATGGAACGATCTCACCAAATGGTTTCGCGATGGTTTCGCTATGGCAGGCCAGCCTGCTAGTCTACGGGCTGCAATGGAAGTGGTAATGGTTAGTATAGGCTGTAGGTGGTAGTGGGTTGACGGTGGTAGGTGTGTGGCAGCTGTGATGGGGGTCTACTGTGGTAGGTGAGTGGTGCGATGTAGGTTGGCTGTGGTGGGTGGGTGGTGTGGTGAGATGGGGTTCGGCTGTGGTGTGTGGGTGGGTGGTGTATGGATGGGTGGTGTGATGGGGGTCGGCTGCGGTGTGTGGCTGGGGTGGCTGCGGTGTGCGGTCTTAGTGGTGTTGGAGGCTGGCTGTGATGGGATGGGGTGGAGGTGGGAGGGGGAGGAAGGGAGGAGGTGAAGTGGCAGGGGTGGGGAGGCGGTGAGGGTGGAGGTGGTGTAGAAGGCGGGTGACGTAGAAGGTGCTCCGGCGAAGGAGTAGTAGGTGGTCGACGCCGGCAGGTGGGGTGGGACGGTGGTCTACGTCGGCGGGTGTGGTGGGGCGGTGGGCTACGTCGGTGAAGGCGGGTGTCGGCGAAGTTGCTCCGGCGTAGGTGTAGAAGGTGGGGCAGGTGGGGTGGCGTGGGGCGGTTCCGACGAGGCGTCGGCCGGTGACTGGTGACCGGTGGTGGAGGTGGCCGTCGGTCGGTAACGGTACTAATAGCCCCATATATAAGTAATTTATATATGATTTATATATATATTTTATAGTTATATATAAAACTTAACTATATTTGTATATCCGACGTACAAATTTTTGGTTTAACACCCCGTTTTTACCCACTAAAATAAAAAAAAATAAAATACGAAAACCGGTCCGAACCGGTCCGGTTTCCCGGTCCGACCAGCGGTTCGGGACGAACCGGCCGGTTCGACCAGTAGAAAACGAGTCACCCCAGACAGGACCGGACCAGGCACCGAATCCCGGTCGAACCAATCGGACCGGCCGGTCCGATCCAGTCTCAACAACAGTGCCCATAACCCTCCCTCGTCCACATGGTCATATCATGGATGCTTACAATTATTATTACAAGGATGGACCATACCTGCGTAACATACCAACTGCTTCATACAGTATAATCTATATATAATAGTAAAAGAGTAATTGATAGGACACTTGTCACATTTCTAGGCCTTCTAAATTTGTTTTTTCCGCCTCTCTCTCCTCTTAAATAGTTACCTAAATTAAAGATTAAATAATTTTAATTTTTTAAGATTAAAAATATTTATTAATAAATTAAGGAAATATGTTTTTTAATTAATGTTATTTCTAGAAAACAAATTTTTATAAAATATTTTTTTTCTTAAATCATCAAACATTTTTAAAAATATTGAATATCTTAAAATTGATGTTTTTAAAAAGCAAACTTCTTTATAAACTAAAAATAATAAAAATTAGGAGTTATAATAAGAAACTTTTAAAAATAATATTTTTAATACGGTTTGTTTGGAAAAAAATAGTTAAGTTTTTTTAGAAATAAAAATAAAAATTATTACTTATAATTATTATTCATATGTAATTTTAATCAGATATTATTTTAAAATATCATTTTATACTTCATAAACTTTTATCATAATTAATATTTTATTTTTTAACTCGTGTAATACACGAGTTTACTAAAGTTAGTATTATATAAATGATAATCAACAACTAATCAATTTTATTTTTTCAACCCACCTAATGCATTTAGATTTTTATTTATGTTTTTGTGTTATTTTAATAATTAACACTCCACCTCCCGTGTAATACACGGGTAACTAAAACTAGTACGTTAATATAATACTATTTGAAATTTTAACATTTTTAGCCTTAGATATATAGTACCTTAATGGATCTTAATTCACCTAATCTATATCATATTTAATTTACATAAACAAGTTATCGTCGGGACTCGAACCATTAATCTTAGAAGAGTTTCACCTCTAACTCCGAATGATTTTACCGTTAAACCCAACCCACACACCCGATTAAAAATTTAATTAAAAAGTCATTGGATTAAAAAAATTATATGTTTTGTATAGCTGTAAATTAAATAATTAAGTTAATGTTTTTATAAAACAAACAGTTGAATAATTTTCTAGCAATTTATTTCCATTAACAGTTAACTAAATTTTTAAAAACATCAACAGTTTTAGACAACTAAACAGACTGGCCCTTTAATATTCAAAATATGTTGTTGCTCAACATAACAACATTATATTAGTTTGGCAATTAACTATTTTCAGTTCTACAAATGAGTGATTTACTTTAGATGATTTATATAAATCCTACAATTAAGAATAACTATGATTTGTTAAGAAATAATTACAGCATATAGACGTTTTATTTCATGTGTAACTTTTAAGACTTAAACCTGTTAATGAATCTGTGTCCCTTGAGCGTTAATGTTAGACTACCCCCATCGCGGCGCCCTTGGCCGGCCCGTCGCCGACGTGGACCGCGCCCGCCGGAAGGGCGGCGATGGGGTGCGGTGCCCGTGAATATGTTGCCCGTGAAGAAGGGCGGTGGAAAGATGGGGTTGGTGGCCCCCACCACCATAAATAATAATTTTAAATTCAAATGTTTTTAATTAAAATATTTTAAAATCTTTTAATTAAAATAAAAATATAAGTATAAAGTTTTAATTAAAATAAGTTAATTAAATAAAAATATTTTAATTTTTTTACATTTGTAGTATAAAGTAATTGTTGTTTGTATCTATTAATTTTGTATCGTCGTTTTTATTTTATTGTTTTACGTTATTGTTTTTATTTTATTTTAATTAAATATGTTTATAATAATTTAAATATTTTATTTAAAGTAAATTAATAAAGAAAATATGAGGTTGAAAAATAAAGGTGTTTGTGGGAAGGATAGTGTTGGGGGTAAAAAGTGTTTGTGGGAAGAATGGGTGAAAGTGAGTGGAAAGCTGATGTGGCATGCTGATTAGGATGTTTGTGGGAAGGATGGTCTGTGACGTTGGAAACAGTCTTAGATATGTATTTTTTTAACTACATATCACTCTGCATGTTTTATTTTATCTATCTACATGGCGACTAATTTAGAGCATTCACATCCCATTCCTTATCTTTATCCATATAATTACACTAAAAATCACTACTTCTTCTCTCTCCTTTCAATTAAATAATATATTTTTATACCTTTTTCATTACCTTTTCTCTCTCCTTCACTCACAACCACTTTCAAAAATATTAAAAATTTATAAGGATTGTACAGTGATTCTTCAAATATACCAATCCACAATAACATTTTCTCTCTCCTTCACTCACAACCACTCAAAATCATTCCATATAATATACCAAACACACTCACATAAATATAAGGCATGGGTTGTGAATGCTCTTATATGACAAACTCCTAAATCAAGGAAGTTTCATGACTTCGCTATTGACTAAATATACAAGGTACAGAAGAAATTTACTATTATCACGTCACATCTTGTCACATTTTGTGAGTGTTACTATTCACTAATATATAATTTTATTTAGGGTCTTAATAAATAGACACCCACTTTTTTAAATCGACACCCCCCCTATACGTCGCGTATGGGTCCATACGCGGCGTATAGGGTCGAATGCACTGAAAACGAGAAAAATTCAGGGGGGGTGTCAGAGAGCTATACGCCCCATATAGCCCTATACGACCCCCCTATACGACACATATAGGTCTATACGACGCGTATAGCTAATTTCGACACTGACTACGAGGAAAAACTCAGGGGGCTGTCAGAGGGGTTATACGCCCCGTATAGGGCTATACGACCCCCCTATACGACGCGTATGGGGCTATACGACCCGTATAGAAATTTTGATGTATTGATTTAAAATAATGGGGTGTCTATTTAAAAGGACCCTTTATTAATTATTACTTTTTAGGTTAATAAGTATGTCCAAAAATCAATAAATCAAGACTGGCCCCTACCAGTTGACAAAGTACAATTTGGTCACTGGATTATTCACCAACATACAATTCAGAACTTTCTATCAACATTAACTGTAACACACCGAGCATGTCGCTTGTTCTTTTTTAAAGTTGTTTCACACTTCACTAATAAGAATCACCAATTGGGGATAATTGCCCCACCCCTAAGTGGTGTGGTGGTAGTGGTTTCGGTTTTCAAAAGTGAGGTCAGGGGTTCGAACCCCACTAATAACAACTAACTTGGTATTGGTATTGAATGAAATTCATTTTCAAAAAAAAAAACCAATTGGGGATAATTAACAACTAAGGAGATCGCCCCACCCCTAAGTGGTGTGGTGGTAGTGGTTTCGGTTTTCAAAAGGGAGGTCAGGGGTTTGAACCCCACTAATAACAACTAACTTGATATTGGTATTGAATGAAATTCATCTTTCAAAAAAAAAACCAATTGGGGATAATTAACAACTAAGGAGATCGCTTCAAATGTACTTTAGTATTTTAATTTTAATTACTATTACTATTGTTTTAAAATTAATCTCATATTTGGTCATACACATCTCCTGAATATTGGGATTTTCTTCTTGGGTTAAAAATTTTCTCCCAGCAACCGATAAAAAAAATTATGGAATAAAAGAATATTAGTTTAGCATTATTATACCAAATGTATGTGATCCCTGATAAACTAAACTTTCACATGTTAGTAATGGCTAGAGATTATGGGTGTTTAAAATCAAATTTCCTGAATTTCAGATATTCGAAAATTTCAAACAGTGCATTTCCATATCCGCATTCTAAAAAATGTGTATTATTTAATAATTCTTATAAAAACTTGATACTTTTATTTAGGATAGAAATCAGAATATTTTGTAAAAATATGCGTAACATTTGAAAATATCTCAAAGTTATAATTAATTATTATCCTGATTGTTTTTATTAAAATATTTCGGATAATTTCGATATCCGAATTTCCAAAAAAATTTTAAAAACAATATCCATATCTAAAAATTTTGGATATTCTAATTTTCGAATATTTCAGATTTGAATTTAGGATATATCGGATCGGTTTCGGATTCAGATAGTTTTACACGCTCCTACTAGAGATGTTATATACTTTTCATAATTTAATGATTGATTGAATACAAATATATTAGTTTTATAGCTACACAAAAAGGAAAGAGAACAAAAACAACTAAAGAAGGTTTCATTAATCTGCACCTATGTGGGCTTTTCGATGTAGTTTGGGCCAAGGGTCTATGGTTCTTCATTCTACATGGGACTTGGGAGACCCAACTGGCCCTTCAAACTTTGTTAGTTTCTTGGGTTACAGCCTTTGGTTCTGAACTTCTGATCATGGTTAGGTTTTTTAAAAAAAGTTTCTGGGTTCCTGTTGAACCACCAAACTGGTTCATGGTTTGGTCTTAAACTGCAATCAGACCCAAACCATTTAGGCAGCCCGCGGGGCGTAAGACTAATGATGATGTGCATTGATCTCCATTTACAAAAAACAATCTCTCCTCAACCATTTGTCTATGGATTATGTGGTGAAGAAAAAGTCCTAATTACAGTAAACCGACCCGTTTTAAGTTTTAAATGCCAGTCAGTGACAAGAAATAACTTAGTCACCATACACATATGCCCTCACCACATCCAAAATTGGATCCTCACAGACCGGGCATTTAGCGCTGGTGCATTGTAACTCTAGACCGCAGTTGTAGCATGTGCACATATGCCCACATCTGAAACAAAAATATATATGTCTTCATAGGCATGACTAAAAAACTTATTAAAAGTAGTAATTAACCAAGCACCTGTAGAGAAATGAATCTGCTTGCACAGCATAACATATACAACAGTTGCGGGTTGTGCTGACTTGCTCGCTTCTCTTCTTTTGAACTATAAAAAGAAATCTGACCCGTTAGCGCCAAATACATGTTGGTTTTCCTTTGTAGGATCAATCAAGGTGGCTTACTTGACTGATGTTGGTTCTTGACCTGCATGTTGACACAACTGGTTACTGTTTTCCTTAACTCCGTGATTTCTTGATGAATTTGCACCACATGTACTCTCAAATCATATATGAGTTCCATCTCCTGTTACAATATATCATCCAACAAGATTACATTCACCTTTAATATAGCAAAGTTGATTCTGGTTTGTTAAAAGAACTCACGATGGAAGGGTGATTGATGAAAGATGATTGCGTATTGTTGTTGTTGTTGTTGTTCTGCAAGTAAGAATTAGAATCATGATGTTGATTGTGATGATGTTGGTGGTGGTGATTCCATGATCTTTGTTCTGGGGCAGGTGATTGTGTTGGTGGGGATGAACATGCAGTTTGATCAGTAAACTCATCTTCTGCATATTTATCATCTTCTTTCCTTGACTCTGTTCTTGAAACACCTTGTGCCCGACTCACCATTAACTGGTCTAACAGGTTCCTCTGATCACTTGAAAGAAAACCCGAAACACTTTTGCTGCAAAAAGAAAACAGATTTATTATATTGTTCATCTCCTGATGTCGAAAGCTGAATTAACGAGAAGTTATATCACCTTTCTAAGAGCCGATGAATGTCTTGATTGTAGGAGTTAATATTATTAAGCATCTCTTGGTACCTTTGCTGCCTCATAAATTCCCAGTCACTTCGCGGGCGAGCAATGTCACTAATCCAATTATAATTATAGTTATAGTATTCTTCTTCTTCATCATCATCCCATTCACTCTGAGTTTGAGAGCATTCATTGATCCAATTATGACAGTGTTCTAGCCCCATTTCACTCTGCACTGGTATACAATAAGCTAAAGCCTTCTCGTCATTCCCACTCGAATACCTTTTTGCTGAAAGATGCTGAGTATTCTCTTGGTAATCAGCAGTATTAGGTAACAGGATATCAGAATGTGCATCTTTATTCGGCTCTTGTGTTGATTGATGAGAGGTGGCTGCTGATCCCAGTTCTTGGCTGTTGGCTGCTGTGGTGGCAGCGGAAGTAACAGTCGACTCTCTGACTGTGCTGTCGCCAAGCGTACATTCAGGAGTGGTGTTACTTTTTCTCAGCCCTTCTGCTTTCTTTGATGCAAGTGTGTCTTGTTTAGCTCCTGTGCTAATTTTATCCCTGCATACCATGTGATACTTGAAGTCAATGATTGATTTATGTTTGTTATGTGATATGTTACCAGTTTCATAGTTTGTGTTAATCACTTCCACTTAACAGTTATAAATTAGCAAGTTTCTGGCTTTTCATAAAATGGCCATTTCATATAGAGACGGCAATCGTGCTGGGATGACGGGTTGAATTGATGTATACGAACAGACCCATATATTTATTCATGTCAAACACATCTACCCGATCCATACACACTTAAAATGATGTACGTGAACACGATCCACATAATCATTTATCTAAACGAGTCAAACTGATTGTAACTGTGAGGTAAACAGGATGATAGTTCAGGTTGAAGTTACAAAATATATTTTTTATCCTGATTTTAAACAGGTTGTAAGAAATGACAACTCAATATCTGACATATTCATATCTTGTTAGGAATTGCAACGCCTAATACCTCTAGTTTCATTTCATATATAACTTCTTACCAGATGCTTTTCATTGTTCTTGATACACTATGCTTATGGCTTTTAGCTTCTTTCTGGTTTTCAGCTCCAATCCTTATAAGCCGCACACGAAGCAAAGCCTGTAAACAGAACAGTAAACCATGTTCATAATTACA
Organism: Flaveria linearis; assembly: GCA_024085815.1. NCBI lineage: Eukaryota > Viridiplantae > Streptophyta > Magnoliopsida > Asterales > Asteraceae > Flaveria > Flaveria linearis. The sequence continues at coordinate 28,020,483 of CM044002.1, forward strand.
ACCAAAAGACAAAGAACAATAAACCAAAAGACAAAGAACAATAAACCAAAAGACTCAATTATCACTTGAATACGCCCGCGGTTTGGAAACTTGGAGACTGGTTTCCTCTGTCTTAAGCTTTCAAGCTCACGCCTTTTATCTTGTTCCACCAAGCTAAGAAAATCTATGAATGCTTGTCGACCGCGTATCAACCGTTTGTTGCCTATTACAGAAGGAAGACATCTGTTCCCTCCTAAAAAAGATTCATTCTTGAATTTACAAGATTCTGAATCAACTAAAGATTCATCAGTTGCACTTGATGACCCACACCTCCCTCCATCAAACACCTTTGAAGGGATTCCATTATAATTATTATTATTGTTGACACAAGATGAAGGCTTTGATTTTCGACTTGTGATCTTTGTTTCAACGTCCTTCCATCGTCTAAGCAGGGTCGAAACACCACCTAAACTATCGGTTTCCACCGAGCATTCTGATCTAGCAGGAGAAACTTGCCCCTGTGATCTTGAGGACTCTGGTTTCTTATTCGAAACCCTCGTGTTTTGGGTCTGTTGGTTGCCCGAAAACGTGTGGTTACTCGTTTTCTTATGGTGGTTGCTGCTGGTGGTGCTGATTTCCTTCTTCTTATCTCCATTAATCACAATTGGGGGTGTGGGCAGCCATGAACGATCTGGGCTGGTCTCTGTTCTTCGAAAACGATTCAAATTAAGCGATTTCGAGGAATTTAACGAACTGCTCTTCTTGCAATTCGGAACCCGTGAATCATTATAATGATTCTCTCTGTTTTTGGTTTTGTTCTTCACAATTGGGACAGAGGGCAGCCATGAATCATCAGAATCTTGCTCTGTTTTCCTACATCGATTCGAATTGCTCGATTTCGATACAGGTGCTGAGCATTTCTTCTTGGTGTCATTGTAGTTCGGAAGCCATGAATCATCGGAATCGCTCTGTACGTGTTGATTATTGCAATCATCAGAGTCGTTGGTGAAGCTTTTGTCGTTGTAATTAGGGAGCCATGACAAATCGACATTGTTCTGGGGTTTGGAATTTGCAGGTTCAGAAGATGGAAGCCATGAATTGTCTGAATTGAGCATGCATGAAGCGAATTCTGCAGGCGAAGACGCCATACACGCACAAGATTTCAAATTGATGACATGAAATTGGATTTGAATGGGTGAAATTGAAACCCAATTGAGGATGAATAATCAAAGGCATGAAATCAGAGAATCTTGAATGCGTGAAATTAGTGAATTAAAGGTTTATATTTGGAAGAAGAATGATGTAAGGATGAAATTGTGGGAGTATTAAAAAGAAGGGGTTTGTGAAATGGAAATTGGTTGCGGTGGTGGGTGGCGGAGGAAGGCCGCCGGAGGAGGCGGAGGCCGTGGCGGTGGCGGAGGGAAGGAGAAAGTGAATTGAATAATATTTGGAGAAGACAAAGAGATGGTGGTTATGAAGGTATGGAAATGGTGTTTGTTGGAGGAAAACTGAAAACATGATACAAGATTAGTAGATTACCAAAGAATGTACCTTTTCAAATTGGTATAGGTTATTTTGTTTATTTTTTGTGATTTTTTTATTTAAAATTGATTTGTGTTTTTAATTTAAAATTAATTTTGTGTTAAACACGTGCTAGCTAAGTAATAAATCAGATATGTAATATGTTGTCAATGTGTTACTTAAAAGTGAATAAATTTAACAAAAAGGAAAACACCTACACTTAAAATATAGCCTAAAACCTAACCATCAGTGAAAAATTAGGTTATGTGGATGATTTTATACCTTTTTGATTTCAATTGAATTTAGTTTAGTTAACCGGTTATCGGTTAAATGTCATTTTCTAATGTTAGAGTTTTGCTCACTTTTAATTAAAAGAACACGTTATTTATATAAATGTAAGTGATTAATTAAAATATCTTTTTAAATAACAAACCTACACTTTTTTAACTAATTAAAAAAACTAGCTAGCATTTTATTTAAGACTGTAAAAATTCTTTTTTTCCTTATTTACTTACGAATATACATAATTTATAGAGTTAAATTCGATTTTGCTCCCTAAGTTTTGATGAAAATAACTATTTTCCTCCAAAATATTAAAAAACATCAATTTACCTCTAAAATTTCATAAGTTGTTTCAATTTAGTTTAAAAATTTTATAACTTGTTTCAACTTAAATCCAAAAAAATAAAACCTCTGGACTAAAATTGAAATATATAATTTTTAACTGAAATTGATATTTTTAAACTTTTATAGGAAAATTGTTACTTTGTTAAAACTTAGAAAGTAAAATTAAAATTAACATTAATTTACATTATATATCTATATCTATTTTACTTTACTATAAGACGGTCCTATTAGATATAAACTTTTCTTGATTTTCTAAACAATAATTCTTGCATTCTTAAATATCATTTATTTTACACTCTACGGATTGAACTTAATCCCACTGGACCATAATATTATGAGCATTTAGATTTATCTTATAAACGTAGTTTGCTGTTTCTCCGACGGTTCTTACTCTACTATTAAATACAATAATAATAATAATCTGTAAGAGAGTGAATAATACTTTGTGACACAACCATTTAACTGTTAAATAAATGTAGTTTGGTGTTAAACATAAGAAGAGGTTTTTACATATATCAAGTCGTGTATTTGGCATCAGTTGTAGGATCATCAAAATTCAAAACACAGAAGACAGGGGGAGACATCATATCGAGGAATAGAATAGAAAAGAAAGATGCCGGCGTCAGCGACGATGATCGGAGCTCTACTGGGGCTGGGCACCCAGATGTACTCCAATGCCCTTCGTAAACTCCCTTACATGCGTCGTAACTCTCCAACCCTAACCCTAACCCTAACCCTAATCTTCTTTTTTGTCTTCCTCATAAACAATCAATCAATTGCTGTTACAGATCCATGGGAGCATGTTTTGGGGATGGGATTAGGTGCGGTCTTCGCTAACCAGCTAGTCAAATGGGACTCCAAGCTTCAACAAGATCTCGATAAGATGCTCCACAAAGCCAAAGCGGCTAACGAACGCCGTTACTTCGGTATGTTACCCTAACTTGAAACGAAAATTGATTGTCTCATTACTCAATTGGCTTACGAGCTCGTTCAAATGCGCAAACAAATTAATGATTGTTAACTGAAATCCTTACTTCCGTGGATGATGGTGTCTGATTATTCGCTAAGCGACCATTTTGATTTCGAATTTGAAATCAATTTACTGTTTTGATGTGGTGGAAAGAGTCATTACAACTATGTTTGATCTTATGAAATGGGATAATCTTACCCTGTGAAATTTGGTTTGTTTCTTTTCATAATTTTTCTGGTACGTTAGTTTTTAGATTAGAAGGGTACATTGCGAATACCATATGAAGTTAAAAGGTTTGTATAGGTGCTATTGCTAGTTGTTACTGGTGAATATCAAATTAAAATCATGTCAAAGTTGGTTAATGATAATGTCATATGTTCATTCACATCCACAGTTATGACTATGCATGGTAACATTTGTTCGGCAATGAGACGCTGTTTTCTGGAATTAACCATATTTTCTGCCATCATATTTTGAAGTTCTTTATGCTGGATCAACTATATAACCTAATTTGGATTATGTCTTTATCCTCCATGACCTGCATGAAGAGTTAAGAGCCAAGCATCTTGGTTTTAAAAAGCGTTAGGCGCTCCGAGGCGTTTAAGTCTAAAAAGCCGAGGCGCTATGTGTGAGGCATGAGGCGAGATCCTCACGTATGCAAGGCGTTGTTCTATGTACGACAAAATAGGTCATACGTACAGCCAAAAGTTGCATTGGTCTAAACTTTTTTACATATTGGCTTTTTTTACCATGTAAATCTTTCATAATCTTATCATCCCTTTGGTTATTTCTACGTATCATCCTTTTACAGACCCTAATCTTGATCAATGTTGGCCAAATTTGACCTAGATGTGCATGAGGCGCCACCTCAAAGCCCTGATGTATTTTCCTGATTGCCTCTAGAGCCTTACGCAGTTACGCCTTAAGCACGCCTCGGGCGCTATTTTTAAAACCAAGCCAAGCATGTTCTAACTTGGTGACAAATAAGAATCTCATGTTTTTTTACGTGATCATTTAGAGTAAACAAGACACAACACGATTGAAGTAACCAAAGTGGACCATCCACATGTAGTAGCTACTGTAGTTTGACTTAATTCACATATAATGGATTTGTGTGTGTCGTGAGTTTAAGAAACTTATAATCATGTTACTCTAATGGAAAGGGGAAATCCAGTAGAACTTAGGTTAACCATGCTTTCTATGAGAAAATAGTGAAGAGACTTAACAATAGGGTGTTCGTTCGTAATCGAGTGCAAATCACCCAGGTTCAAGTAATTTTACCCAGTTATTATTGACTATGTGACATCAGACGCCTAATTGATGAATTGGTTAATCAGGTGATCTGTGATTATGGGTTCTGAATACGTAGAAAAGCTAAAAAAATTTGTGATGTCAGCTGTAGTGTTGTACTGAACTTAAACTTGAATAGCTGAAATATAATGGGTATGTGACACTGTTTAAAATACAAAAGCATATATGACTAGGTAACCTAGGTACTTGAGCATAAATATGTTGGATACCTAAGAAATAATATGTATTCAAAGTACTTGAGAATAGCTAGTTTGAAAGCTATAATCTACATAATCAAGTCACAATAGATCAAGTAATTCAAAATCGAAATGATGCAAGGACTGTCACCTCAATAAATCCAAAACAAAACTGTAATAAAAACATCTTTGATCAAACTATATTTTCTCCAAAGCATGTATTATGCAACTTGGACCTACTGTTATGAGGATCATCCTATGTGGTTGAAACCCCATTTCCTCTTTTCTTAAAGCACTATCTGGGCTCATCTTCTTCATTTGGTTGTTTTGATGATTATGTTGAGCTAAACTGTTTTAAATGCTTAAAATTGCAGATGAAGATGAATAATTTGCAGTGTGGGCATTACCTGCAAGTATAACTGGCCATGCAACAAGGCAGACTTCTATATGGTCAATGATGTTGTTTTGCTCTTTCTGATTTTGGTTGCATCTGCCAGCCTTTTATCTTGATACATGAATAAATAATGAGTTTTTACCTATGGAAGTTCAATCAAAACAGGTAATAGTGTTCAATATTAGTTGGTCTTTGTCAAATCAATACCAGCCAATGTTCACCGCCAAGTTCTATTTGTTGTTTCACCATCAGGCTCTATGTTGTTGTCCATTTTAAGTTGTCAGCACCATGATACATTTTTTCTGGACGTCCCAACCTCCTGACTGAAGCAAGTCGCTCTTTTTTTAAAATCCTAACAGTTCTGTTCGAATCATGGTATGCTTTATGGTTTGGCTTCAACAGTTTAACAGTTTGGCTAGCTTGAAAGTTGGCTAACTGGATTAATCGTTTAATTTTTAATTTTTTTTTACTATTTTATTTTTTGAAAAAAATTGTTTATTACTTTCCGTTTAGAATATGTAGTTGATTGTATGTATTATAATGATGTCTCTTATCTTTAAAATTTTAATATAAACTAGTGATTTTGAAAAAAGTTTAAAAAAAAACAGTTTCAACCCTCAAAATTGAATAGTTAAAATCGCTGAATTAACAATCCCTACAAGTATTTTATTTTCAAATCACAAAAGGTTAAATGCTTGTAATTTCAAAGTCAGCATGATGTAAATTCAACCTAAATCAATTAACGACGGAGGTGACATCGAACATTCATCACAATCTGGCAAATTTCCCATGGTTACCTGCACATAAGAAAAGTTCGACATCATAAAGAGAAGAATACAGAAATCCATAAGGCACATCTTTGTCGAGTTGATTACTGGCAAACCATGGACAAAATGATATCATGACATACTCTGCGATTAAATAATCAATATTCGTTGATGTAAGCCGTACTTACCACAATAAAAACAAAGATCATTCAAAAGTCAAAGCCTCACTATCGAACTGGCAATCTGGTCAGCTTAGAAGTGTCCCCCAAGCACACGTACACAAGTTTTAAAAACTGTTCCTTGTTAAAGTTTAGGTTAACTAGGGTCATAAAGCATTCACATAAAAAAGCCCTTCCTGAGACCCTAACCAAGCACCTCCTAGAAATTCATATCAAAAGAGACCCCAAAGGCATTAATAAGTATACATGAATATGAACCAGATTAAACGTGAACAAAAAGCATGAGGATGTACCTCCTGGCCAGCAAACAACCGAGGGCACTGAATTCATGAATTTATCTTCATATAACATTTCACCTGACTTTAATCTCCACAACCGCAAATAGAAATCCTCTCCCCCTAATAATACATCCATTTGTTACTACAATAAAGAAACTAAACTAAAATATACATTCAAAAGTAAAACAATACCTGACATGATGAATCTTTCTGATGGGTCCACACCCATCTGTATACGAGTATGGGAATTAACATTCCCCTCATAGTTTTGTACCGCCCCTCTTTGAGTCAAACGATGATCATAAAGCCGAACCTGCAAAAGTCAACATGGGAATGTATTCTATATAGTAGCTCAGATAAATTTTTAAGTGAATAAATATGCAAACGGTACCGTTCCATCCATGGAGCTGGCCAAGAAATGCTGATCATAGAGCTTAAGTGCTATCAAACTGGAGTTTGTAAACAAACAAAATTGTCACGCGTTAAGAAAATTAATGCAAAGACAATTAATGAACTCTGATAAGTTTACCACCAACCAGGAAACCGATGAAGGCATAAACATCATTTGAGCATGATGGACATTTCCCCTGACCTGCATGCATCAAGTTACAATATTTTTGAACTCTTCTAACTTTAAGAAGATGGCAAGGAAGGGCAAGAATGCAATTCAACTTGTTACTGATAGAAGTTACCTCAAACCATTTGTTCTCTCGTTTTTTACTTCTTCCGCTTGAAGACTGGATTGTTTTAAGGGATGGAAAAGGAATTTGATGTTTAGGAAGATGTCCATCATGCAAGTTTTGGGGTCTCTGACGAGTATCAACCGTCAAAATAGCTCCATTTCTAAGTCCACATAAAACAATATTTCCCTGTATGATAACAAATTTGTAAAATTTAAGAATAAAAACACATGTTTATCAAAGTTATATCATGTTCTTACGGAACAATCAATTTGCAAAGACAAAACATCACTCTTGGAGCGGAGTATCCATGATCGTCTTCCAGATTCCATATGTACCAAAGCAGCTCCACTGTCGGTGCCTGCAAAATCCAAATATGTTTCTGTAACAGCAAGTAGAAGCAAGACAACAAATGTCAGTAATAAACATACCAATTACAGTTCGGTTTTCATTTGAATTGCAATCCGCTGTCCAAACTGTGGATTTTGATATAGAAGAAATAAAGGCAATTCTTTCACCAAGAAAGTCGAGGCGCCCTGCAACATACTCCAATGGTTCACTAAGGTTTACTGAATAAACAGATCCTCCAGATGTTTCAGATCCCAGAGTAGTTATTCTGTTGTCTGACAGTTAAAGTCTGGTAAAAAATATGCTGTCATCAGGGGATACAAAAATAAAGATGTCAAGGATACAAAGCATGTGAAACTGATGAATCAACATCAGTTGCTTGATGGTAATGATACTTTCTTGATGTCTTTATACAGGATACATTTGAAGACATTAAATTTGAAGCTCCAACGGAATTCCATAGACGTCTAGGTGGTTTTAATGATGTTGTTTGGTTTTCTATGTTCAGAGGCTGCACAACATCTGGCATGTGGTGCGTCCCATAACCAGCATGCTCTCCAACATATCCAGCTTCATAGGAACTGCATGTCATAAGTAAAAGATAACATAAACCGGTAGGCACTCGTTTTCCAATCCTGAGACAAAATATACAAGTTATAGGTTCCATGCTGCTATGCAGCACACTGAAACTAAAGTCAATCTATGAACCGGTCTCCTAGGATATAGAATTCTAAATTACGCTAGTAATTTCATTTTGTCTATTCTGTAGGAGTGTAGGCAAGGTGATAAATTAGCTATCCTGTGATTGTGAGTGATGCCAACATCAGCATATAAATATGGCAATTATATGAGTTTTCATATATCAATAAGTAAAAGTAATCTCCCTCCCTCAGATTTTGAACACCATATGTGTAGTACACTAGTACAAGAAAAAGCACATTAATTGTGAAAAAGCCATCTAAGAGTTTTAAATTACTAAAACAACAAGAAAATGACCATCTCAAAAAGTCAGAGCTTTAGCAATTTAGCAGAAAGATTATCTGACTACATGATAATTAAAACAATACCAAATTGTGTTATTAAGACCAGCGGTGAGTAATAATTCTGATTCAATGAGTCCATCCTGGGTCTGGAAGTTGGCGTATACATGTTCCAATGCTGCATCAGCGATTCTCTCTGTCCCTTGGTATTTCCAAATCTATAACATTGAAAAATAAAAGATAACACATACTAAAACGTTCCATAACTACAACATACAGAATCCAGACATGATAAAATGTCTTTCTCAATAGAAACAGTTTTTGACTTACTGTTGGTTTTGATGTTCGTATGTTTCGGTATTGCTCTTGGAAGTTCACCTTCTTTTTGTTACAGATTATTGCATTACCACATAACTCCCTCACATGGAGCATCTTAACAACCTTGGCTGCCATCTTCTGATTTCCATATTTACCCTGATTGAATGTTGAACCCATAGTCAATACCTTCAAGCATTGCTTCCTCTAGTTAAAGAGTGTTCTTTTCCACCCGGCTGAGTACACACAGCCAAAGAACAACTAACAAACAAACAAACAAACAAACCCAGTATATCCCGCTCAAGAGCAAGGTATGACAAACAAAATGATAGGCCTAACAACAGTGGTTCCTCCAATAACATAACAAAAAAGGGCACAGACAAAATTGAAAAACCTTAGAACATAATAATATGGATTTTGAAACTAAAAAACATATGTTCATTTGAACAACATTGAAAGCCAGAAACTGCAAGAAAACCCATATCAATTTAGCATTTGAGCAATAACCAGGTCTGTCATTATTTATTCTGTGCATGTTTGCTTCCAATTAGAGCCACTGCTGTCAAAAGCCCACAAGGCGCGCGCCTAGGCCCTTTAGGCGTGATTTCAGGCCAGGTTCTCGCCAAAAAAATCATCTAAACATACCTATAAGGATTACACACCAGCCCTAAACAAGTCTGGAATCCACGTAAAACTACCCCAAAACAAGCCTACACCATGTCTACAAGCCCTAAAAATGGTATTTTTATACTGCCCGCATTGCTTAAAAAAGCCCTAGCCCAACTATAATTTGAGTCCTCAGGACTGATATGATAGCGAAAGTGTATAACTGTTACGGGATAAATGGTGTTACCTTATTGGATTTTGGGGTGGTTTTTGAGCGCTGGTGGAAGCAGAATAAGCGTTTCTGGAGGAAGAACCTGGAATGGGTGACTTAAGAGGGAAATACCTGTTCTTCTGGGCATCATAATAGAACCCCGGAAGATCTATCAACAACAAACAATCATATTGAAATGGTATTGATTAATTTGCGTTACAATCGTATATAAAAAGGAGCTAGCCCTACTTGTATATCAAGAACAAACACACATGTAAAGGACAGACCTTGTGGCATCTTCTGAAATTGATTACAGCGCAGAGTAACTAATGAAGATGAAGGTCACGATGCAGCGGTGCCGCCGTGGTCGTAAGGGCAGTCCCAAGGCGGCAAAAGGCCACCGACCTGATTCGACTAGACGACCGACCTATTGTTGCTCAATAAAAAAAAGTAATTAGTACAATTGAACTATTAATGGGTTTGAGACATATAGTTAGAAACGCTGAAAACGCTAAAAACAAAGAAAATTTAAAAGTTCGGTCAGGAAGGGCTATTGAGTTTTGTTGGTGTGTTCTTCGTGCACTTCAAGTCGTGGGTTTCTTTGGTAACAGTATCTTTATTTATGGGATGAGGTAATGTTTACGTTTATTTTAAGAGTATTCACACTAGCTTTTTCATCATTATATTTATATTTACATTAAAAATATTATTTTTTATCTCTCTCTTTCAATTAAATAATATTTTTTTATATATTTATTATTACTTTTTATTTCTCATACACTCACAACCATTTCATAAATATTAAAAGCTTATAGGCGTTTTATCATGTTTCCTCAAATATAAAGAAACACGATACAACACTCATAAATTTTCACTCACAACCATCCCCAAAATATAAGGCAGACAAACACTCACATAAAAATAAAACCTACTGTGGATGCAATAATGCATCCCTAACCCAGTGTGATTTTTTTATTGTTGATAATAGTCTTTTAATCTAGAAATGTTTGTAATTGTCACCCACACATGTCTGATTTTAATTGTTATGTACAGATTCAATATTTTTGCAGGTTATTTACATTTGATGCAGTTTATCTTGTTTTCATATTTCCCAGTAAGTTATTTGGTTTCCATCTTTCCTTTTGTTAAAATTATTAACTCAATTCATCTGCAACAGGTTATCTTTCTTATTTCCATTCTTTAGTTCCATTTCTAGTTTTCTGTCCAATGTTTATTGCAGGACATTACAAGGATTAAAAGTGTCAAGTCTCAAAGTTGGGAACATTGTTGGAAGCATCCAAAGTCAAAGGGGTGGAAGTGTAATTCGGTGTGTATATATCGCCATCGGTTCCTAGGGTTCGAGAGTAACCCTATTCGACACATACAAGAATCGACAGCCGCTGCTTTGAAGGTTTTCTTCTTCTTCTTCATCGCTGTGATACCACGGGGCAGCCTCCTTCTCTCTTGTTTGACAGCTGCTGCACTCTTGTTCTTTGTACCGAGTTCACCACTTTTGGGTGAATCTCTTTGTGTGTATTCGTAGAGAGGAATCGGTATATTACCGAGACTCTCACTCTTTTCGGGTTTTGTATTGAAGATTTCTTACAAAGTTTACACCTTTCCTGTGTTCTTTGCATTTCGTGAGTTATTGTAAATCATTGGTTAATGAGGTTTATAAAAAAAATTCTATAAATTATTCTAGCTTCTTTCTAATCGTTTTGGTCGATGAATCCGATCCGTCAGTATCATTATCATTCACGTGTCTTTGAAAAATCATGTAAAGCCCTAAAAGGTGATCATCAAGTTGTTTATACTTTTCCTCAATAACCAGATTTTTGTCTATAAATACTGCATACTTGATTCCATCCATAAATCGATATGATTCCCTATGAGTTCTAGTCTCTTGTTCATTCTCCTTTGGATCCTTCTCCAAGTGTTATTCACCCTGCACTTATCGTCAAATCATTCTCGTAGATTAATTTCTCTCTCACGTATTATGAGTATTATAAACAACAATTACTTTAGGTCGTTGTTAATTTAGTCCGTCACTGATATCATACCTAGGAGCTTAATTTGACGTTATCACATTAAAGCTCAAATGTTTCATGTAGATTCTTTTGCTTTTTACTTTTATACAGAGAATTGTACTTTGAATATCTTCCTTAAACTTCTCTACATCATTATATTGTGGAAGAACTCATGGTCAATCTCAAGCATCAATCCATTAATGAAATCCCCTTACATTAGCCTTGATGGGATAACATCCCTTAAACATTTCACTTAGAGAACAACATATAAAAATAACACGACTCAAAGAAGGCAGTAGCCCCAGCCGCAGCACAGGCACAGAACACCAAGCCCCGGCCGCGCACAGGCATATCACACCAAAGCCCAGCCGCGGCACAGGTACATCACACCAAAGCCCAGCCGCGACACAGGCACAGAACACCAGGGCCCTAGCCGCGGCACACTGCAATATAAACCACAGCAACGTATGAAAGTCCCCAACAATTCTAAGTGTTAAAAAACACATCACAGCCAAAGGAGACGCTCATTGGTGGATCAACGATTATGGTCAGTACAGAAGGAACAAAGCGAATAAAGACAAACCCTGACTAAGCTAAGGAAACCAGAAGTGCCTTAGTCAACTAAGAAGACAAAAGACATTAATTCTAAGTAAAAAACCCTTTGCACCAAAAAGGCACAGAATCTTCTGCCCAAGAAAATGTAGAGACAGATGCTAGACTTTGACATTTCCAGAATTAACAACCTGTTGAATCACAACCAACACCAGCCAGCATTATAAATAGAGATTCCAAGGCATTGAAAACACACAACAGAAAAAACCACAAAACATTCCTCCCAGAATCCAGTATCTCATATTGTGATCTTGGTGATAAGTTATGCACTACTCCTCGAATCTTAATCACTTGATTAGGATTTGTGTAGCAACATTTGGCGCCATCCGTGGGACCCAGCGATCCTAAAACTTATCACCATGGATTCAAACCAAGATACTCCTTGTCACAACACCACCGACAACGTCGGGGCTCCGAATGCTAACTCTCCTCCCCCTAACACCACAAACACCACCCTTGATGAAGGCAACACCCACAGTGCTGTCATAACTCCGGAGTTCCTCAACCAAAACCGAGAGCAGATTCTTTTGCTGCTCCAACAGGAAGAGAAGGAAAGACAGTGGAAGGACCTCCGGAAGCGACTGGAGTATGAAGAACCACCAAGGACTGAGGAAGAAGAAAACCACCATGACGGGCCAGGATCATCTAAGGAGAAATGAGTCAAGAAGACGGTGAGTCAAGATGAAGACGGTGTTGAGAGAAGGCTAAACTTCGAAGACGACTTTAGTAGACCATACCGTCCCTCAACGGCAAGTCCCGGTCCAAGTTCATTCCAAAATCGCAGAATTCATATTCCCACCCAGACTAAAAATGCCATCCAATGTGGGAAAATATAACGGGCTGGGAGAAACTGAAGACCACCTGGCAATCTTCGTAGGAGCCGCGGAGGTAGAACAGTGGTCGGTACCAGTATGGTGCCACATGTTCCCCAGACCCTCACCGGGCCGCTAGGGTATGGTTCGACAGTCTCCCTGCTGGTGGGATAAGCAACTTTGAAGAATTGGAGAGTGGTTTCTTAAAAAATTTTAGCCAACAGAAATTGGCCGCAAAGGATCCCACAGAGTTGCATAACATCAAGCGAGGAGACCACGAGTCTATCGAAAACTTATTGTCAGATTTTCTAAGGAAAGCATGCAGGTGCGGGGGGCTGATGAAACTATCAGGATTTCTGCTTTCATCCACGGGGTGAAGAACGATCAACTTGTGGAAAGGTTTCACGAAAGCCTCCCGAAAACAGTGGAAGAAATGTTGGAACGAGCTAAGGCGTTCGTCCAAGGCAAAAGGGCATGTGAGCAACTGCGAGAAAAGACACCGAAAAAGCCGACGCCGCCAACATGGGACTCGCAGAGAAGGCCAGGAACAAGAGTTTGGGAAAGGCAACGCTTCCAGCCACGCCCTCTACAATCAAGCCAACATTTCCAGTCCCGATTCACTCCTCCATCGAGGAGCTCACCCAGTTCGCAGATAGCCTTACCCCTTTAACGAAAACCCCCAGCGAAATTCTGGCCACCGAAAACCTGAATTTTACCAAACCTACCCCACTGAAGCCAGGAGTAAAAAGGGACACGAGCAGGTACTGTGAATTTCACAGGGAAAGCGGACACACAACCGATGACTGCTTCTCACTGAGAAGGCAAATCGAGTTGGCAATTAAGACGGGAAAACTGGCTCATCTTCTGAAAGAGCTAAAGAAAACCCCCCAGGTAAACGAAAAACGAAAGGAAATTTTTATGGTTCAGCTCTCCAACGTAAAAGGAAAAAGGCATGCAGATCACATGGAACCCTGGATGTCCTAGGAGATCTCTTTCCCACCCATCCATGGAGGAAGTTTCGCCAGCGGTCCAATCACGGTCTCAGCAATAGTGGCGGTCATCAGGTTCATCGGGTATATGTTGACAGCGGAAGTAGTTCCAAAATTATGTATGAGCATTGTTTTTTACAGTTAGATGAGTAGTCAGGAAAAAGCTGGACGCCAAGACCCACTTGTTAACAGGATTCACAGGGGAAGTGGTTCAGCCGTTGGGGCAGCTCCAACTCCCTGTGGTCATTGGAAATCAGACAGGATGGCGGGAAGTAACAATGACCTTCTTGGTGGTACGTTCGGAATCCGCGCACAACGTGATCCTAGGGCGACCCGGGTTATGCACTCTGGGTGCAGTTATATCTACGGTACACGCCGCGATCAAATTCCCCACGCCAACGGGAGTTGTCACCATGTACTCTAGTAGAGAATGCAAGAATATAAGAATGCTGGCACCAGCGGCCTCGCTCCCCGAAGAAGATTCCATCCACCCGACAAGTGAAAAGTGGGTGATAAACTAGCGTTTTCCAGAATAGAAAATCACGATAGGAGGCCAACTGATGGACTCCACGAAGGATCGGCTCAGATGTTTGTTACAAAGCAACCTTGACGTTTTTGCATGGGAACCTGCAGACCTGGTAGGGGTCCCCCGAAATATCACGGAACACAAGTTGAAGACATACCAGTCTAAGGAGCCGGTGGTACAAAAACGCAGATACATGGGCGAGGAAAGGAGTCGAGCCGTCATAAAGGAGGTGAAGAAGCTACTGCAGGCCAGGATCGTCAGGGAAGTGTATTATCAAACCTGGGTTGCCAACCCGGTCATGGTTAAGAAGGGGGATGGCACATGGAGAATGTGCATCGAATTCAAAGATTTGAACAACGCCCTCCCGAAGGACTGTTACCCCTGCCCGAAGGACTGTTACCCATTGCCAGAAGTCGACCTAAAAGTAGACTCCCTAGCTCCTTTTCCTTTGAAATGTTTTTTAGACGCATACAAAGGTTACCACCAAGTGCAGATGGCTCGGGAAGACGAAGATAAAACCATGTTCTTTACGGACGCCGGCATTTTTGTTTCACAAAGATGCCGTTGGATTAAAAAATGCGGGAGCCACCTACCAGCGTTTAATGGATAAAGCCTTCAGCTCACAGATCGGGAAATATAGAAGTTTACGTTGACGATGTGGTGATCAAAAGCCGCAGTGAAGAGGCTCTGCTAGACGACATAGCCGAGACTTTCGAAACACTACGAGGAATGAGCATGAGGCTGAATCCGCAGAAGTGTTCCTTCGGCGTTGAAGAAGGAAAGTTTCTAGGGGTAATTGTAACAAAAGAGGGTTTTGAGGCAAATCCTGAAAAAATCGCAGCCGTGATCCGAATGCCCTCCCCAAAATTAGTCAAAGATGTTCAGACCCTCAATGGGCGTCTTGTGGCCCTAAACAGGTTTCTATCAAAACATGCCGAGCGAACCTTACCATTCATGTCCACATTGAAGAACTGTTTAGATAAAAAGAAATTTGTATGGACACAAGAAGCGGAGGAAGCATTTCAGCAAATGAAGGCATACTTGGGAAATTTACCAACACTTGTAGCTTCGTTCCCAAAAGAGAGACTAGTCATGTATCTCTCTACCGGGAAAGAAGCTGTAAGCGCCGTGTTGATGACAGATAGGGAGGGGAAGCAAACGCCAGTATACTTCATTAGCAGAGTCCTAAAGGAACCAGAGACTCGATATTCACCCATGGAAAAGCTTGTCCCGTCGTTAGTACATGCATCTAGAAGGTTACGTCGTTACTTCCAAGCTCATGAAGTTGAAGTAAGAACGGGCCACCCAATACAGCAGGTATTAAGGAAACCAGAGATTTCAGGAAGGTTGGCAAAATGGGCCATCGAGTTGGGTGTTTTCGGAATACAATACAAGCCCAGAACGGCAATGAAGGGCCAAGTAGTCGCCGACTTCCTAGCAGAAACACCTCATGATGAAGACCCACCCTTGGCATGAATCAAACTAAACACGTGCCGGAAGAAGAATGGTCCCTACACACTGACGGAGCCTCCAACGACGAAGGATCCGGTGCAGGGTTGATTTTGGAAAGGCCTGAGGGGGAAGAAATAACATATGCCCTCAGGCTGGCTTTCAAAAGCTCCAACAACGAAGCGGAGTACGAGGCACTACTGGCGGGGCTCAGATTGGCAAAACAAATGAACATCCAGAAACTACACGCACATGTCGACTCATTACTAGTCGCCAATCAAATCAATGGATCTTACGACGCGAAAGAAAACACAATGAAGCAATACCTGGATAAAGCAAAGAAGATGATAAGCGAATTCAGTAAATGCGAGGTCTCGCATGTACATCGCAGCAAAAACAAAAAGGCGGACGCCCTGAGTAAGCTGGCTTCAGTTATGTTCAGCCATCTGGCCAAGAAAGTAAGGGTAGAGGTTCTGCAATCCCCATCCATAGAAAGAAATGAAGTGGCGACAATCAAAGTAAAAGAAGGAAAAAGCTGGATGGATCCGATTATGGATTACTTGAAGAATGGAAACCTACCAGAAGACAGAGCAGAAGCCAGGGCGTTGCAAGCAAAAGCATCGCATTACGAGTTACAGCAGGGAGTCTTGTACAGAAGATCATTCATGGGTCCGCTACTGAGATGCTTAACACCGGAAGAGGCCAACTATGTTATCCGAGAAATACATGAAGGAATCTGTGGCATACACGCTGGACCGCGGATGGTGGTAGCCAAGGCGATGGGGGCTGGATATTACTGGCCCGGTATGCATAAGAGTGCGGTAAATGAGATCCAGAATGTGGAAGTTGCCAAAGACACGCTCCCATGTGCCACCGACCCAAGAATGACATGATCCCGGTTACATCGGCTTGGCCATTCCAGAAGTGGGCAATGGATATTGTAGGACCTTTTCCAGTCTCAGTGGGGAAAGCAAAATTCCTTTTAGTGGCCGTGGATTACTTTACAAAGTGGTGGAGGCGAAGGCTTTAAGTGTCACACCCCAACCTTGACGGCGGAATCGTCGAGGCGTGAGGAATAAGATTGTTCACAGCCACATAACGCTATATTTAAATGTAAATATTCAATTTAATAGTTTCGACAGGAATTACAAACATAAGTCTCAACCATGAAATACATTCAAGCAAATATCAAACACAACATAACATTCCATTTATTTAACTAGGTCCACGTCCTAGTTTTATTGTAAGCTTTAAAAGACCACTTTAAACTTGGGGGTTACCTGAAACATGATAAAAATAAAGGTCAACTAAAAATATTAGTGAGTTTCCAATGTTTTCATACATAATATGAAAAGATTATAAGTTGCAATTCGTGTCATAGGTTATAAGCTAGTAAGGTTATAGAACACATATCTTTACAATCAAACCTCGACTTGATTACAAGTATATAAGATTGGCTAAGTGTATTTGGTTCCCTAGTGCACAAGCATACGGCTCCTAGGAGTCGGCAGTTCATCGACTTTAGCACCAAATAGGCTTGTCAGGCCCAAAGATCTAAGACGTCGCCAGGCTAGCAATAGTTAATGATTGTAACAAACTATGTATCTCATATAATCACTTACAACACACAAATAACCATGACAAAATATAAAGATGAATTGCAAGTGTTTTATAAGTCTCAAACGTTTATAAGTGTATAATGTATATGTATCATGTTTCACCCAAAATGATGTGAATAAAGTAAAAAGGGGCAAGGAAAACTCACTTGGCGAGTAGTATATATTGGATGATTAATAAGAAATAATAACGCGCGTCGTTTCAACGAATTCCTTTACAAGGTACCTAAAATGTATTTATTACAAGATTAATAATAAGTTTATCAATTAAACGTGAATTAGGGTTTTAGATCGAATTTGGGGTTATTTTTATAAATGAAGTTAATAAACGATTATTTATACTTTGTTTGATAACGGATGTATCATTTATAAAATTTCAAGGAAATTTAATCCTTTATATTATTGTGAAATTTAACTATGAAATACATATAATTTCTACGAGAAATACATAATTATGTTTACATCGTGACCAATAATAATCTAATCTTTTAACTATTATTTAAAGTCATTTTTTATAAAAATAAACTAAGTATTATATTTGTAACTTAATATTTTATAAAAATATACTAAAGTATTTAAGGTTATAATTTAAAAAATATACATAGATAATTTCAAAAATAAACAAAGTTTACAAAACGGATTTTTATAATTTTTAGAATTTATTATAATTAATTTAAGGCTTAAAAAGCTATTTAAAAAAAATAATGGGGTGACCGGGTTTCGAACCCGCGACCTCAGTCTTAACATGGAACGCAGGAACCAGTGGAACAAGGGCCTAAGCCGCGATAATGTTCTGTTTTAATTCCTTTAAACACCAATTGATATTCCCCATTCTCATAAACCCTAAATCGATTATGATCCAAATTGAAGTTCAATTCGAGTCTGTAACGTCTAAATTCATGGGGCTTTTGATCCCCATGTAAAATCGAGTACAATGATGCTCTTAATTACCTGATTCGATGTTAATTCGATAAAGAACAAGGTTAAGAACAGCCGTGGCAGAGGAGGTATGGATTCGAGATGATTTTGCTGATGGTTTTCCAATTAACTTCACAGAAACCTTCTATGGATGATTACAAACGAAAGCCCTTTATCAATTTGGGTTTAGAAGAATCAGAAAGGGGTGTTCGATGGATTTGCAGGTTCGACCGAGAGTGATGATCAAATTCAGTTGTTTATGTGTTTTCAATAAAAATTACGAGATGTATTCAATTTATATGGAGATAAAGTTCAGTTTGATTGAATCAATTTGTCTAAAGTTGTGTTGAGTGGGTTAATTATCCGTTGAACGGTCGGGATAAAGTTGGATCCGAAGTTTGTGAGCTTTGGATACTGATTAAACACGTTTTTGAGGTGCCTAGAGTTCGAATCTTGGTCGTGAAGCTGTCGGTACCTTTAATTTGGGTTGAAACCGCGTATTTTGGGTGTTTTTAACTCGCCGGAATACGGCCGGAGACGGCCGGAATAGGGTGGCCGGAAAAACGGGGAAGGGGGTTGGGTTTTTAAAAATTTTTCACTTTGGCCCCTGCGGTTTGTTTCTTTATTTCGTACATAAACTTCTTTTGAAGTTTGATAAATGACCAAACACCCCCTAGACTTTAATATATCATTTTTATTTTTATTATTCTTGTTATCATTATTATTATTATTATTATTATCATTATTATTATATTATTATTATTATTATTTATTTATTTATTTATTTTATTATTATTATTATTATTATTATTATTATTATTATTATTATTATTATTTGCGAAATACGAAATGTTACAGTCTCCCCTACTTTAGGAAATTTCGTCCCGAAATTTGTTTACGAGGAGGCTGAGACGAAAAGATGAGGACGCTTGGATTTCATTGATCCTCACGTTCTTAAGTGAATCAGAAGGTGAACATGAAGCCACAGATAGATCATAGTGATTCTCTTTTTCTTTCTTGATGCAGTATGTGTTCTCGTTTTCTGAGGTACACTTTGAAGAACTTTCAGGTTTTGATAAGGTATCAAAAGAAGAAAATTCATCATCGATTAAGCTGACCGCTTTAGTGTTTACTTTATGTGCAATGGCAGAGCCATTAGAGGTAAAAAGAGAGTCTAAAGTGCGTGGCTTATAGTTAACATTATAAGCTTTCTCATTGATTAAAATAAACGTTAATACAAGATGTTACCGTCTCCCCTACTTTAAAGAATTTCGTTTAGAAATTAAAAATGAACTAAACGAACAAATATGGGTATCCCTGCTTCATATGATCCTCCCGCTCCTACGTGAACTCAGCTCCACACTTGTTCTCCCAACGAACCTTGACAATTGGAGTTGCTGTGGTTCTAGTCTTCTTCATGATGTGATCCATAATCTCAACAGGTTTCTCGATAAAGTGCAATGACTCATCGATCTGAATGTCTTCCAGTGGAACATGTAGACTCTCGTCAGTCAAACACTTTCTTAAATTTGAGACATGGAATACAGGATGAACTCCACTAAGGTCAGAAGGTAGTTCCAGTTTATAAGCCACTTTCCCAATCCTTTTCAGGATTTTGAAAGGTCCTACAAATCTTGGAGCTAATTTGCCATTCTTTCCAAAGCGAATAACACCTTTCCATGGTGAAACCTTAAGAAGAACCATATCACCAACTTGAAACTCCAACGGTTTACGATGCTTATCGGCATAACTCTTTTGCCGACTTCTTGCCACTTCAAGGTTCTTGCGGATTGTAGCAACTTTGTCGGTCGTTTCTTGTATAAGTTCAGGACCAGTGATAAAGTTTTCACCAATGTCAGTCCAACAGATCGGCGATCGGCATTTACGTCCATAAAGTGCTTCGAACGGTGCCATCTTGATACTCGAGTGATAACTATTATTATACGAAAATTCCGCGAGAGGTAAATGCGTATCCCAATTACCACCAAAGTCAAGGACACACAAACGTAGCAATCCTCAAGGGTTTGGATTGTTCGTTCGGTTGACCATCAGTTTGAGGATGGTAAGCCGTACTTAAATCCAATTGAGTACCCAAGAGTTCTTGCATAGATGACCAAAAGTGCGAAGTGAAACGAGCATCTCGATCGGAAATGATGTGCAATGGTACGCCATGACGACTCACAATTTCGTCAATGTATATACGAGCTAGTCTTGAAACCTTGTAGGTGTCTCGTATAGGTATGAAATGTGCCGTCTTGGTCAAACGATCCACAATCACCCATATACTATTATGACCACAAGGAGTACGTGGTAACTTGGTTATGAAGTCCATGGATACATGTTCCCATTTCCACATAGGGATTTCAGGTTGTTCAAGTAAACCACTTGGTCGTTGATGCTCGGCTTTGACTCTTGCACACGTGAGACATTTAGAGACATAAACCGCGATATCTTTCTTCATTCCAGGCCACCAATATTGACCACGTAAGTCCATGTACATTTTATCGGAGCCAGGATGAATAGAATATCGGGTGTGATGAGCTTCGTTCAAAATGATGTGTCGAAGGTTATCACGATTTGGGATCCATAGTCGATTAAGAAAGTACCATAGGCCGTTTGGTTTTTCCTCCAGTTATGATTGAACGTTAGACACCAAATCCTCATTACTTCCTTCGTCGGTTATTGCCGCTTGTTGAGCCTTGCGAATGCATAACTCGAGATCACTATCAATCCTTATGTTTTGGAGCATGATAGTAGCCTCGTTAACATCCACACGAACCTCGGTATCAAATTCTCTTAACGTGTGAAACCACTGTCTTCGATCTCGGATTTCTTGTAGTGAGACAGTTTTGTTATGGACCTTGCGACTCAGCGCGTCGGCTACAACATTCGCCTTTCCAGGATGATAGCGAATGTCACAGTCGTAGTCGCTGATTAACTCGATCCAACGTCTTTGTCTCATGTTGAGATCTTTTTGGTTGAACACGTGTTGGAGACTTTTGTGGTCGGTGTAGACTATGCATTTCGTCTCATAAAGATAGTGTCGCCAGATCTTCAAAGCGAAAACCACAGCACCGAGTTCAAGATCATGAGTTGTGTAATTCACCTCGTGAACCTTCAATTGTCTTGATGCATAAGCTATCACCTTTCCTCGTTGCATAAGAGCACAACCAAGACCTTGTTTTGAAGCATCACAATATACGGTGAAATCATCGTTTCCATCGGGTAGGGTCAAGATAGGAGCATTGCTTAGTTTGTGTTTTAATGTTTCAAAAGCTTCCTCTTGCTCGGGCCCCCACTCGAACGGTTTATTCTTTTGTGTTAAGGAAGTGAGCGGCTTCGCGATCCTCGAAAAGTTGGCGATGAATCGCCGATAATAACCAGCAAGACCAAGGAAAGAACGAATCTCGGTCGGTGTTGTGGGAACACACCAATTCTTCACAGCTTCCACCTTTGCAGGGTCAACGTGAATTCCTTGGCTATTCATCACGTGTCCTAGAAATTGAACTTCCTTGAGCCAGAAATCACACTTCGAGAACTTCGCGTACAATTGCTCTTTCTTCAACAATTCAAGAACTTGTCGCAAATGCAGTTCATGCTCGGCGTTGGTTTTGGAGTAGATGAGAATGTCATCAATGAAGACGATCACAAACTTATCTAGATAAGGCTTGCATACTCGATTCATGAGATCCATGAAAACAGCAGGAGCATTAGTCAGGCCAAAGGCATCACCGTAAACTCATAGTGCCCATAACGAGTACGAAACGCGGTCTTTAGGATGTCATCATCATGGACACGTAATTGATGATATCCAGAATGTAGATCAATCTTCGAGAATATAGTAGCTCCTTGAAGTTGATCAAACAGATCGTCGATACGAGGAAGAGGATACCGGTTTTTGATGGTCAACTTGTTGAGCTCTCGGTAATCGATACACATACGGAATGACCCATCTTTCTTCTTCACAAATAAGACAGGTGCACCCCAAGGAGAAGAACTAGGGCGGATAAACCCTTTTTCGGATAATTCCTGGAGTTGGCTAGAGAGTTCTTGCAATTCTGATGGTGCAAGCCGATACGGTGACTTAGCCACGGGGTTTGCTCCCGGTATCAAATCAATTTTAAATTCAACTTCACGCATGGGAGGTAAACCACTAAGGTCATCGGAAAATACTTCAGGAAAGTCTCGTACAATAGGGACATCCTTAAGTTCTTTCCCTTTGGCTTTTGTGTTGACCACGTAAGCCAAGAAGGCTATATACTTCTTGTTTAAGCACTTTCGGGCTTGAGTGCAAGACATGAGTTTGAGTCCCTGTGATGATTTCTCGCCGAACACTTTCAAAGTAATCCCCGGATGGTAATGGTATTCGAATACACTTCTCAAAACAAACGATCTCGGCATGATGTTTGGCTAGCCATCCATTCCAATGATGACGTCAAAGCTTCCGAGTTTCATAGGAATAAGATCAATAGAGAATTCGTGCTCGTTAAAGCTTATGATGCAATCACGTATTATGACGTCAACGACAATAGGTTTTCCATCGGCGACTTCGACCGTGTAGGGTCTTTCCAGATTAATACGTGATTTAGAAAGTATGGGCTCGAATTCTAACGACACGAAACTCTTATCCGCACCCGAATCAAATAATACAGATGCATAATGATCATTTACAAGATACATACCTGTTCGGTAAAAAGGTTTTTATTATTGATACGATGATTACAAAGATGGAAACATCAATAATACAAGAAATGATTTAAATGGGATTCTTCGTCATACCATTCACAACGTCATTGCTGACTTGTGCTTGGTTGGCGTTGATATTGAAAGCACGTCCTCGAGCTGGTGGCACATTACCCACAAGGCGAGGGCATTGTGGGCGGAAATGACCAGTTTCCCACAATTGTAGCAAACACGATTTGTGACCATGGCGGCGTTGTTAGGCGCACGGTGACAAGTCGTCACCCAGTGACCATATTTACCACATAAGGTACAGATACGGCATGGTTGATTCCCCGGATGATGATATCTACACGTGTTGCACATAGGTTGCGGACCAGCATAGGCTCTAGCCCCAGGCACTGTGCCATAGGTGCAGCGGTAGGTACAAGTTGTCTTTGGGGTTGTTTGGGTGCAGCCACAACATAGTTACGTGCCGGTGTGAATTTGCGCTTCTTATTGTTGTTATTGTGAGACGGTTCAGCTTTAGTCTCCTTAACGACTTCAGTAGCCATCTTTTCCACCCTTTTCGCACCTTTCACAGACATGGTGCCCGCTCGTATATGGTTCTCGGTGAGTTGAGCGGTGATAGTAATGGCTTCTTCTAAAGTTGTGGGTCGGCTACCCACTACAGCATCTTGAATCTTGGGTGGTACACCCTTAATGAACTTCTCGATGTTGCGGGGAACGGTTATCGACCATGTGAGGCAGCAATAAACTCAACTCATGATGCCTAGTTGAGTAGGCCAAATGATCACCATCGTTTTGCTTCAAATTCCAGAATTCTTCTTCCAGCTTTTGCAATTCACTTCTCGGGAAAAACTTCGCGATGGCGATGTTCTTGAATTCATCCCAAAAGAGTGCCGAAATAGCATCAGCTCCTCGGTTTCTCTTCTCGCTATTCCACCAGGTAAGTGCCCTTTGTTGGAGCATACTAGTGGCATAACGGACTTTGAGTGCCTCGGGACACTCACAATTGACGAAAGTGTTTTCCATGCTTTCGAACCACTCAAGAAGACCAGTGGCTCCTTCCTTGCCACTAAAGTTGGTGGGTTTGCACGAGTTGAGGTGTTTAAAAGTGCAAGTACGATCGTTCCCGTTTCGGCTGTTGCTATTTTCTCCTTGAGCACCGTTGTTGTTTCCATTGGTGTTGTTGTTGCTATTAGCCATCATGGTGCTATTAAGTTCAGCAACCATGGTTGGGAGTATAGCAACCATTTGTTTGGCGATCATTGCTGCAAGCTTGCGGTCGGAACTTCCACGCTTTCCATGATGACGAGACATGCTGGATATACAAAAATGAGCTAGTTACGGGAGTGAAGATAACAAAGGATATTAGTTTAGACAAAGGTAAGCAAAAGGTTGTAAGGTACACGGAATGATTCCATTTGGTAATGCATTACCATTTGGAACCGTGGTGTAACGCCCGCCTCCCAGGGCTCACCGTAGAGAGCGTTACGCATCGGTTATACAGAACACATAGTAATCAGAGAGCGTTACGCATCGGTTATACAGAACACATAGTAATCAGAGAATACACAGCGGAAGTCTAACTTTAATTATACATCAAAAGCGTATAATACATCTGTTATAATAGATAATATCATTACGTCAGTTTAACTATACTAAAGATCTAAATCTTTAACAACATTCTAGAACTTTATTTTTTCTCATAAACTAGCTTGTAATCTTCAATCCCTACAATCACTTGGCACCTAGGATGTGTGTCCATAAACATAAAAACATTTGGGACTCAGCATAAAGCTTGTGAGTTCATAAACATGGCATTCATCAAAATTCAAAACATGTTATCATTGACTATTGCATCAAGCAGATACAGCCATGGCAAACAGATAGGAACAGAGTAAGCACAGTATAAATTCACATAACCAGGCTATGTATACAAAATCCACTGGCTAAAGCAGAATCATACAAGCAGCCCTCAAGCATCCTATCAAGCATTGCCACATATCACAGATGCTATTGATAGTCATTCTACAATTATTACCAGTTATCAGAACATCACATCCCGTTTTATAAAATAGTTCAGAGGAACTCACCTCAATCAATCAAGTCAGTGATATCGTCTTCTCAGGTTCGCTGCTATCATGTATTATCCTATAAGCAAAATACATTACTTAAGCTATATTCTAGCTAGTACAACTTTAGGGATGATTCATTGTCTTTTCCTATTTGTTGGTTTATTTGGGCACTTCTTTTATCCTATGCCAACCCTTTGGTACAACCCTTACTAGTTGGTATAACTCGGGCGTTTTCATCATACCCGAGCCAACCCTCGGGGTTACCCAATACCTTCCCTAATGATAACCCTAAGTCTAATAATAATAATAAAACAACTACAACACTAAAATAACAAATAATAATAATACTAACTATAAAAATAACAACTATAATAATAATAATAACTATAAACAATGATATAATAATATTAATAATAACTATATTAATACTAATACCTATAATGATAATAATAATAATAATAATAACGACTATAATAATAATTAAACATAAACTTAAACAAGAGCGTACCTGAAAACTATCTACGGCAATTTGATGTAGAGTCTCCCCTACTCGCGCTCCTAGTCGCGCTCCTACTCGAGTACCAAACGACTACTAGCAACACCCAACGGGTATTGAGAACTCGGGATTCTCTTTATATTAGAGCGTTCCTAAAAAACTTATGTTCTAAATTCAACCTTAAGGCTTCTATTTATAAAGGAGTTGAAAGTAGGTGGAATAGTTTGAGAGGCGATGTGGAATGCTGAAAGTTTGAAAATTAATACGCCCGGATTGCAAATACGCCTGGATTGCAATTGAATTGCAAATCAAAAGTTTATATTATTATTTTATTATATATTATTATATTGTTATAATTAATTCAGCTGCTTAACTCGTTTTTCTCTTATAACTTTTAATATATTGCGTATTATGAAATTTCAAATATGTCGTTGTGACGAGCTATTTTTCTCTACGAGTCAACCTAAGTTTCGTAAAAAACGGAGCAGGTTCGAATATAATAATTATTATTATATTCAAACGGTCTCTTATAACATAAAAATTTCATCTAAAAACTTCAAATTTTAAATAGATAATTTATTCATTACTTACTCGTTGACAATATATGAAATGCGGAGTTCATATGACTCAACCGCTCGGTTGTTACATTCTCCTCCCATTAAATGAATTTCGTCTCGAAATTCGAAGGTCATTCGAACAGTTGAGGATATTTGACTTTCATTTCTTCTGCTAATTCCCAAGTCTTCTCGGGTCCTTTCTGACCTTGCCACTGGACCAATACTAGTGGAATTATTTTCTTTCTTAATTTTCGTTCTTGAGAATCAAGAATCTTTGTTGGTTTTTCAGTAAAGTTTAATTTCTCGTCTATTTGCACGTCCTCCAATGGCATCACTTGAGTCAGATCTGCCAAACATTTCCTTAGGTTTGATATATGAAAAGTATCGTGAATACCTTTCAAAGTTTCAGGTAATTCTAGCTTGTATGCTACTGGACCAATTCTTGCGATGATTTTGAATGGTCCAATGTACCTGGGACTTAACTTTCCCGCGTTTACCGAATCGCATTACTCCTTTCCATGGTGAGACTTTTAACATCACATAGTCTCCTTCTTGAAACTCTAAAGGTCTCCTTCTGTTATCTGCATAACTCTTCTGTCTATCCTGAGAAGCCTTTAGTCGTTGTCTGATTTGTTGCATTTTCTCAGTTGTCTCGAGAATATTTCGGTTTTGGTCAACTGATCATCCCCTACTTCTGTCCAACAGATGGGAGTTCTGCATTTCCTACCATATAAGGCCTCAAATGGTGCAGCCTTAATGCTGGAATGGTAGCTGTTGTTATAGAAAATTCAATCAAAGGCAAATGATCATCCCAGCTACCTCCAAAATCAATCACGCAAGCACGTAACATGTCTTCTAGAGTTTGAATTGTTCGCTCACTCTGACCGTCGTCTGAGGATGATATGCAGTGCTTAAACTGATTTTGGTTCCAAGTTCCTTTTGGAAACTTGTCCAGAATCTAGAAGTGAATCGGCTATCTCTATCGGAGATAATGGATAAAGGCACTCTGTGCTTACTTACTATTTCATCAATATATATCTTGGCTAGTTTTCCTATTGGATAGCTCTCACTTATGGGTAGAAAATTGTAACATCGCGTATTTTCGTAAGCAAAAGTTAACAATGTTAAATCCTAAAAATAATTGCTATTATACTCACAATAATAATAATAATAATAATAATAATAATAATAATAATAATAATAATAATAATAATAATAACAATAATAACAATGAAAAAAAAACTATAATTAATTTAAAGTGGCAAATTAAGTGAAGGGTATCTTGTAATTTATGAAACTTAGTTTATAAGTCTTTAGCATAAAATAAAAACAATCAAACCACAGGGACCATTTCTGTAATTTGACAAAACATCCCAACCCCACCCCCATTTCCCTTCGCTGTGTTCCCTGGCTTTTCTTCCTCTTTCGGCCGAGACCCATACACCAATCGCACTACGGGTTATTTTAATCAAAAGTAAACCCGCATAATCGAATTGTGGAACATTTAAAACCCTCTTATGGAATCAATTTCATTCGAAAACAAATCAAAAACACACCAACCGAGCACCCTCGATCGGACCTGCAACCTCTTTGAAATCCTATTTCCGATCAATTTCAATCAAAATTACCATAGGGTTTTTCATCCTTATCATCATACGAAGCTTCCCCTAAGTTTAATTGGATTATAAACAAGATTTGAGCATCAAACGACTACTCACTGTGCCGCGACCTGCAACTTGCTTAAAATCCAATCTCCGAGCGATTTTAACTCAAATTGGCAAAGGGATTTGCTTCCAGATCATCATACGAAGATTCCCTCAAATTTAATTCGACTATAATCAAGTTTTGAGCATCCATCGATTAACACGAGGTCGCGGACCTGTTCTTCATTTGGTAAGCTTCGAATCGAACGCTATCCATGTAATTAAACATACCTACATATTCGGTTTCACATGGGGAACAAAAGCCCCATGTTTGTAATCGCTAACTGGATCGAATTCGTGTTCAATTGGGAGGGATTCGAACCTAGGGCTCGATTGGGAATTTGGGTTCGAATGGAATGGTGTTTAAAACAATTCGAAACAGATTCCTTTCGCGGCTCACAGCCTTGGTTCACCGGTTCCCATGCCCTATCCCACACTGAGGTCGCGGGTTCGAAACCCGGCGACCTCAATATTTTTTTAAACCCCTTTTAAGCTTTTAAAAATTCCAAAAAATACCCAAAAATTATAAAAATGTTTTAATAAACATTAAATTTTTTTTAAACAACTTAACTATTTTTCTGAAATTTATTTTAATTTTATCCATTTATATTAAATGTTTTAATAAATAAAATTACAAATAATACAAAAATTATTTATACGAAAGTGGACTTTTAATAATTTAATTTATTTAAATTATTATTCGACACAGTGTTACCTTTAATTTATTCAAATAATATTTATTAGTATTTAAATCACGATTAAATATAAATGTTTCATATTAAATCATTCCAAAAACATTTTTCATTTAAATAATTAAATACTTTAATTAATTGACATAATAATTAATAAAATTAATTATTTGTTATTTCTCCACACGTTAACGATAAATCAAACAGATACGAATACTGATACATACATTTTTAATAAATACAAAACATAATCATTTTCAATAAATTCATTTTATTTCAAAACATTTTTAACGAAATAAATTATTTAATTTAAACTACCATTCAAAAACCAAATGGAAACCCTAACACATTCCCAATTCTCAAATCACTATTATTCTAATTCGAGGCACCGTTCCTTAGGTTAATCATAAGGAAATCGTTGGTGTCAAATCTATCACGTTCAAAATTCAATCTCATCAATCAGGTGAGTATTCATATCCCCTTTTTATATCATTTCTTATTTGGGGGAAATCATGTGATACCATATATTCATCATGATATTCTATTGTTATTTCATTCTAAATTCAATTCAAGACAGGTTATGTTATTACTTGCAATTATGTGAACATACTATGGTAAACTGGACGACAGTAAAACCCTAATTCAATCAATCAATCCTGGTATCAATGGTAGATCTACTGGTTTGGATAACCCACCCCATATGGCTTACGAGTGGTGATTGTGCCAGAGGCAATTAGTCAATCTATGGTGTTTGTGTGCAAGTCTATTATATGCAAGTGCCAAGTCAAGGGGTTTCTATTGTGTCGATTTATCTATATGCTTTACTATTGCAATATAAGTCTTAACGTTACCTTGTGAATTGGATTATTCTCAATCAATCAATCAATCTATATGTATACTCAAAACTATGATTACTCACCAGCTAATTCGTTAGCTGACTTTATTTTCTCACATGATTTCAGGTTAAGCAAGCTAGTGGACTTCTACTTGATCATATAAGACCTAGACTTAGTCAAAACAAAAGACAATTATTATTTGTGACTTTAACTGTTGCATTTGTATCTGTTAAATTCATATTATCCTGTAATCTGATTTTAATATTATTTACACAATTAGACAATCATGAGTTATGAACAATCAATCATTCCCTCGTCCACTCCGATGATTCCGCCGTCGGTCGGGGTGTGACGGATTGGTATCAGAGCCATGGTTATAGGGAATTAGGTTATTAGAAATGGAATGACCTAGACTATAACTAAGTACCTTTACACATGAGTCCTCTCATGTATTTTACATGCTTAGATAGGATTTTATGTGCCTTACATGTTTATACTTGATTATGTGATTATATGCCCTACGTGATTCTTCTTATACTTTAAATCTTATCAATGTACACACAAATCTTAAACCATATTCTAAGGCATTGTGTGCCTAATTCAGGTGATTTCAAACTCCAAAACTCGATTGTTATTCATGGTTTTCAAAATCTCGTCAAAGTCTGTGTCTCACAACTGAATACATGTAATGCTGGAAGAGTGGGATGCCTGTATCTCGGGGTGTTCTGTCTAGGCAAGGTATTCGCATAAATCCAAACCAACCGATGGACCTGTCTACCTTACCTGGGAACCCTCGGGATGAGTATCTGCTTATAGGTACGCATGTCTTCAACAAAGTTGTGATTGACCCAATACTTTGATTAGTCAACGTATTCGCTTTGATTTACGAATCAAACGATTACACTCGGAACATATCATTGTTATTATGCCAAATTCCCGATTGTCGTTTCATAGCTCATATTAATCCAATTTTCATAAAAATATCTTAATGATATTCCAGAATGTCTTCTCATCAAATCCGTTCACGGTCTCGAAACTCTGGCCGTAAGATTTCTGCTATTGTAGCACGTGAAGTTACTGCGGTCATCCCAACTCTACTTACCCATTTGAACCAAGGCAACAAAACTGTCCAAAACCCAACTGCACCAAACCCTCCCAAAACTTGTACTTACAAACATTTCAGTTCTTGCAACCCCACTAAGTTCAGTGGAACTGAAGGTGCTACTGGGTTACTACAGTGGTTCGAAAGCATTGAGAACACTTTCCTAAACAGCGAATGCCCTGAAAATCTGAAAGTCCGGTATGCGACAAGTGTTCTTCAGAAACGCGCACTTACTTGGTGGAACGGAGAGAAACGAACCCGTGGAACTGAAACTGCTCTAGCCTTAACATGGACTGAAGTTAAGGAGCTCATGACTAAAGAGTTCTGCCCAAGAAATGAAGTCCGAAAACTGGAAGCTGAGTTCTGGGAGTTAACCCAAGACAGTGGCGAGAACCTCGCATACACTAACCGATTTCACGAACTGAGCCTTTTGGTACCGCATCTTGCTACCGCTACCTCCCGAGCCATCGAGAAATACATTGGTGGTCTACCCATGCAGATTCAGGATACGGTGTTAGGAAGAAATCCTTCGACACTAGAAGATGCTATCAGGCTGGCTGCACAGTTAACCGATAATCATGTGAAAGCTGGTTCCTTAACCAGGAAAGGATCGAAGAAGAATACCGATAAACTTTCTAACGAGACCGTCAAAACCGACCAACCCGAGCCTTCCAGGAACAAGAAGAGGAAGGCCAATTCTCAAAACTTTGATGTAATTACCCCTGCTGTGCCAATTACTCAAGTCCCTCCAACACATCAACAAGCGGTAAACAACCAATCGCTGATGAGAAAGCCATACGCTGGACCCTATCCACTGTGTAACATCTGCAATTACCATCATCCCGCTAACACTCAGTGTTGTCAATGCACAAACTGTGGTCGTTTGGGTCATACATTCAACGTGTGCAGGAGTGCTGCTAAAGCTCCGACCAATGCACCAATTCACCAACATCTTCCTGCAATTACCCAAAGTCGTGCATGCTATCAATGTGGTGATCCGAACCATTTCCGCAATCGATGCCCTCAACTTATCAGCCTAGTTCCTACGGCTCAAGGACGTGCTTTCAACATCAATACCCAACAAGCTCAAGCCACCAATGATGTGGTGTTGAATAATTCTTGTCCTTGATTTCGTCTTCATGATGTAGTTCAAGATTTGTAATCGTGATTTTCCTTTTGTTACATTGATGTAATTTGAAAATTTCTAAATTTCTAATTGAGATATTTTTCCTTTCGTTGTTAACTCGAACTTTGAACCGTTTGCACCGTGGGAGATGCAACAGTTTGCAAGTCAACCTATGACTAAGGACACTCGAATCTCCTAAATGATTTTAACTCATCAAAACAGGGGTGATTCCCTTAATTTGGTGATGATTCTTTATTCATTTCAATAAATGGTTTTCCAATGACGTGTTTTATGAAATTTCATTCTCTGGATTAGGGTGATTTCCTTATCTCGAGGACTGACTTCAATTATCTCTTTGGAACTTACATTTCACAAATGACATGATCCCACCAAAATAGGATTGAAACCCGTACTTTGGTGACAAATGTCAATCTTTGATTGTTTTCTTGTTATTATGAAATTCAATCATCAAGATAGACGTAAATTTCATACCTTGATGATAATATCATTTTTATGGATTGCATTTCTCAAATGAAACGACCTCGTCAAAGTAGGAGTGAATTCTGGATTTTGATGAGGAAGTCTATCTATTATATTTTATTTTTGTAAAAATTCATCGTTAAGATAGGAGTGATTTCCCTTACCTTAACGGTGAGTTATCTCGTCTTATTTCTGTAGATCCTCAGATCGAACTTTTTTGATTGGTAAGCTAGTGGTCATACCTTGAGAGTACACCATCAAGTTAGGGGTGAAAACCATACCTTGATGACTATTCTCATTCTTGATCATCAACTTACCATGGTTGTAATCAAGTGACGAGAAGCATGTAGTAACTTGAAGGCTGAAATAATGTTAGTGTTTCGACCTATCAAGCCAAAGCATGATCTCTGAACTTGAAAAGAGACCCGATCATTTTAGGTTAATTTTGATTCTAAGCTTGGAACATTTAAATTCTTAAATCAATTTCTTTTCCTTTATTCTCATGTTTTGACTCGATCTAGCTACATCAAACCATTTATTCCTTACTTATCAACTTACATTTTGAGATATCATCAACACCTGATTACGTGATGGTAGTCTTCCTAAACAATCTATTGTCAAGTAAAGATATTATCTCTGATCGTGATGGTCGCTTCATCTCTCGTTTCTGGAAAAGTCTCCAATCAGCTCTCGAAACTCAACTGAATCTTAGTACAACCTATCATCCGCAAACTGACGGTCAGACTGAAAGAACGATACAGACCCTCGAGGATATACTCCGGGCTTGTGTCATTGATCGTGGGATTCTCATCTTCCGTTGATCGAATTCTCTTACAATAACAGTTACCATACCAGCATCCAGATGGCACCATTTGAGGCCTTGTATGGTCGAAAGTGTCGATCTCCCATCTGCTGGTCTGAAGTTGGTGAATCACAGATTACTGGTCCGGAATTGATACAAGAAACAACTGACAAAATTCATAAGATCCGTGATAACTTGGTCGCTGCTAGAAATCGTCAAAAGCATTATGCTGACAAAAGACGTAAGCCCATGGAATACAATGTCGGTGATCTCGTACTTCTTAAGGTGTCACCTTGGAAGGGAGTGATTCGCTTTGGAAAGAAAGGGAAGCTAGCACTCGTTACGTGGGTCCATTCAAAGTGCTCGAGCGAATTGGGAAAGTAGCCTACAAGCTTGAACTACCCCAAGAGCTCAGCAATATACATCCGATGTTTCATGTTTCAAATCTCAAGAAATGTCTTGCCGACGAAAATCTCCATATTCCACTCGACGAAGTCCAGATTTATAAATCTATGCACTTTATTGAAAAACTTGTGGAAATTATGGATCGGGAAGTCAAACAACTCAAACGTAGTAGGATACCCATTGTCAAGGTCCGCTGGGAATCTAAACGTGGCCCAGAATTCACCTGGGAACGTGAGGACCAAATGAAATCCTAGTATCCCCATCTTTTCGTTTCAGCCTCCTCGTGAACAAATTTCGGGACGAAATTTCCTAAAGCAGGGGAGACTGTAACATCGCGTATTTTCGTTAAGCAAAAGTTAACAATGTTAAATCCTAAAAATAATTGCTATTTACTCACAATAATAATAATAATAATAATAATAATAATAATAATAATAATAATAATAATAATAATAATAATAACAATAATAACAATGAAAAAAAAACTATAATTAAATTTAAAAGTGGCAAATTAAGTGAAGGGTATCTTGTAATTTATGAAACTTAGTTTATAAGTCTTTAGCATAAAATAACAAAACAATCAAACCACAGGACCATTTCTGTAATTTGACAAAACATCCCAACCCCACCCCCATTTCCCTTCGCTGTGTTCCCTGGCTTTTCTTCCTCTTTCGGCCGAGACCCATACACCAATCGCACTACGGGTTATTTTAATCAAAAGTAAACCCGCATAATCGAATTGTGGAACATTTAAAACCCTCTTATGGAATCAATTTCATTCGAAAACATATCAAAAACACCACCAACCGAGCACCCTCGATCGGACCTGCAACCTCTTTGAAATCCTATTTCCGATCAATTTCAATCAAAATTACCATAGGGTTTTTCATCCTTATCATCATACGAAGCTTCCCCTAAGTTTAATTGGATTATAAACAAGATTTGAGCATCAAACGACTACTCATTGTGCCGCGACCTGCAACTTGCTTAAAATCCAATCTCCAAGCGATTTTAACTCAAATTGGCAAAGGGATTTGCTTCCAGATCATCATACGAAGATTCCCTCAAATTTAATTCGACTATAATCAAGTTTTGAGCATCCATCGATTAACACGAGGTCGCGGACCTGTTCTTCATTTGGTAAGCTTCGAATCGAACGCTATCCATGTAATTAAACATACCTACATATTCGGTTTCACATGGGGAACAAAAGCCCCATGTTTGTAATCGCTAACTGGATCGAATTCGTGTTCAATTGGGAGGGATTCGAACCTAGGGCTCGATTAGGAATTTGGGTTCGAATGGAATGGTGTTTAAAACAATTCGAAACAGATTCCTTTCGCGGCTCACAACCTTGGTTCACGGTTCCCATGCCCTATCCCACACCTGAGGTCGCGGCTTCGAAACCCGGCCACCTCAATATTTTTTTAAACCCCTTTTTAAGCTTTCAAAAATTCTAGAAAAATACCCAAAAATTATAAAAATGTTTTAATAAACATTAAAATTTTTTTAAACAACTTAACTATTTTTCTGAAATTTATTTTAATATTTTATCCATTTATATTAAATGTTTTAATAAATAAATTACAAATAATACAAAATTATTTATACGAAAGTGGACTTTTAATAATTTAATTTATTTAAATTATTATTCGACACAGTGTTACCTTTAATTTATTCAAATAATATTTATTAGTATTTAAATCACGATTAATATAAATGTTTCATATTTAAATCATTCCAAAAACATTTTTCATTTAAATAATTAAATACTTTAATTAATTGACATAATTAATTAATAAAATTAATTATTTGTTATTTCTCCACACGTTAACGATAAATCAAACAGATACGAATACTGATACATACATTTTTAATAAATACAAAACATAATCATTTTCAATAAATTCATTTATTTCAAAACATTTTTAACTAAATAAATTATTTAATTTAAACTACCATTTAAAACCAAATGGAAACCCTAACACATTCCCAATTCTCAAATCACTATTATTCTAATTCGAGGCACCGTTCCTTAGGTTAATCATAAGGAAATCGTTGGTGTCAAATCTATCACGTTCAAAATTCAATCTCATCAATCAGGTGAGTATTCATATCCCCTTTTTATATCATTTCTTATTTGGGGGAAATCATGTGATACCATATATTCAATCATGATATTCTATTGTTATTTCATTCTAAATTCAATTCAAGACAGGTTATGTTATTACTTGCAATTATGTGAACATACTATGGTAAACTGGACGACAGTAAAACCCTAATTCAATCAATCAATCCTGGTATCAATGGTAGATCTACTGGTTTGGATAACCCACCCCATATGGCTTACGAGTGGTGATTGTGCCAGAGGCAATTAGTCAATCTATGGTGTTTATGTGCAAGTCTATTATATGCAAGTGTCAAGTCAAGGGGTTTCTATTGTGTCGGTTTATCTATATGCTTTACTATTGCAATATAAGTCTTAACGTTACCTTGTGAATTGGATTATTCTCAATCAATCAATCAATCTATATGTATACTCAAAACTATGATTACTCACCAGCTAATTCGTTAGCTGACTTTATTTTCTCACATGATTTCAGGTTAAGCAAGCTAGTGGACTTCTACTTGATCATATAAGACCTGGACTTAGTCAAAACAAAAGACAATTATTATTTGTGACTTTAACTGTTGCATTTGTATCTGTTAAATTCATGTTATCCTGTAATCTGATTTTAATATTATTTACACAATTAGACAATCATGAGTTATGAACAATCAATCATTCCCTCGTCCGCTCCGATGATTCCGCCGTCGGTCGGGGTGTGACAAAAATGTGCTGATTTGGTTAGCCTGTCAACCACGACCCATATAGCATTATATCCTTTTCGTGTTCTTGGAAGTTTTGTGACAAAATCCATGGTCACTCTATCCCATTTCCATACTGGCAACTCCAACTGTTGTAACTGACCAGCTGGCTTTTGGTGTTCAATCTTAACTTGCAGACATGTTAAGCATTTCTCAACGTACTGGGCTATGGATCTTTTCATATTAGGCCACCAGTAGTGATTTCGAATATCATTATACATTTTGTTTGCTCCAGGATGCATTGTGTATTTAGATTTGTGGGCTTCATCTAATACTTTACCCTGAATACCTCCAAATTTGGGATCCAAATTCTTTGACCAAATAGTAGGACTCCATCCATTCCTTGAGTCAATAATTTCTGGTTACCCATCATTCTTTCAGCCTGAATATTCTCATCTTTTAACGCTTCAGTTTGAGCATTCTTGATTGGTCTTTCCAATCAAGCTTGACATCTATCTTTAATGCTTTTACCCTAATCGGTTTAACTTTTTCTTTCCGACTGAGAGCATCAGCGACTACGTTAGCCTTTCCTGGATGGTATTTGATTTCACAATCATAGTCATTGACAAGTTCCATCCACCTTCTTTGCCTCATGTTTAACATCTTTTGATTAAAGATGTGTTGTAAGCTCTTATGGTCTGAGTAGATTACACACTTAGTACCATACAAGTAGTGTCGCCAAATTTTTAAGGCAAACACTATGGCACCCAATTCAAGGTCATGCGTAGTATAGTTCTTTTCATGAACTTTTAGTTGTCGTGATGCATAGGCTATAACCTTGTCACGTTGCATCAACACACAACCTAAACCATTATATGAGGCATCACAGTATATTGCAAAGTCTTCATTACCATCTGGTAATGAAAGTATAGGAGCATTACTAAGCTTTTGTTTTAGAAGGTTGAAAGCTTCTTCTTGCTTTGGTCCCCAGTCAAACTTTTCATTCTTTCGAGTCAAAGATGTTAAAGGGGTAGCAATCTTGGAGAAGTCTTGAATAAACCTTCTATAGTATCCTGCTAATCCCAAAAAGCTCCTAATCTCACTGGGATTCTTCGGTGATTCCCATTTCATCACAGCTTCTATCTTAGCTGGATCTACTTGTATTCCTTTCTCATTTATTACGTGACCAAGGAATTGAGCTTCTCTTTTCCAGAAGTCACATTTAGAGAATTTTGCATAAAGATTTTCCTGTCGAAGGGTTTCTAGAACCATTTTCAGATGTCTAGCGTGATCATCTTGGTCCTTAGAATAAATAAGTATGTCGTCTATAAAGACAATGACAAACTTATCCAAGTATGGCTTCCAAACTCTATTCATCAGATCCATGAATGCTGCAGGAGCATTGGTTAGTCCAAAAGACATAACCAAAAATTCATAATGCCCATAACGCGTCCTAAATGCGGTCTTAGGAACGTCTTCCTCGCGCACTTTCAACTGATGATAACCTGATCGGAGATCAATTTTTGAAAAGTAGTTGGCTCCTTGAAGTTGATCAAATAAATCATCTATTCTTGGTAAAGGATATTTGTTCTTAACAGTTAACTTGTTTAATTCTCGATAATCAATGCACATACGCATTGAACCATCTTTCTTTTTGACGAACAATACTGGCGCTCCCCAAGGTGAAGAACTTGGTCTAATAAACCTTTTATCTAAGAGTTCGTCAATTTGCTTCATAAGTTCTTTCATCTCTGAAGGGGCTAGACGATAAGGAGCCTTCGCGATTGGTTTAGCACCAGGTACTAAATCAATACGAAATTCTATCTGACGATCAGGTGGAAGTCCTGGTAAATCTTCCGGAAACACGTCTGGGAATTCACACACTACAGGTATTTCATTTATCTGTATTTCCTTTTTAGCATCTACCATGCATAAGAGAAAGGCTATGCATCCTTTCTGAATACACTTCACTGCCTTCATTGCTGATATGATACTGGTCTTAGGGTTTCCATCACTACCATGAATTAGTAGCTTTTCCCCATCTGGCTTACGTACAGTCATCGTCTTATGTTCACAGTCGAGCCGAGCACAATTCTTATTCAACCAGTCCATCCCAAGAATAACATCATATTCACTTAAAATGGTCGGCATTAAGTTTACAGAGAATTCAGTGTTAACTAAGGTGATAACACAATCCTTAAAGATTTGACTTATCTTATCCCGCTCACCGCTGGCAGTTTCTACAATATATGCATATTCTAGAGTTTGTGGTACTAAGTTCAAATAAGGTACTAAGGCAGTTGAAATGAAACTTCTATTTGCACCAGTGTCAAATAAAACTCTAGCATATATGTTGTTAATGAGAAACGTACCAGCTATTGTTTCATCTCCAGCTTCTTTTAACACATACACTCGACCCTTGGACCTGTTCTGAATCTCCGTAGGTTGTGCTTGTGGAGGGTTCTTGCAATCACTTCGGAAATGTCCATACTCCCAACAGTTAAAGCATCTAATTTTCGGGCAGTTCTTTCGTGAATGATCACCTGTGGACATTTAAGACATTTGGAATCTTGATACTTTCTCCAAGACTCATTTTTATCGTTCCTCCACGGTTTGTTGACACGGTTCCCTTTATTTCGTGTGATCTTTCTGTCCTTTCCTGGCATCTGGTTTCCATCCTCATTTCTCTTTCTTTTGTTATTATCAGTCATTATGCCTTCTTCTTCATATGCAATGGCACTTAATGCAATTGCAGACTCATAGGTTTTAGGGGCAGACATTTTAACTAATTGTCGAATATGAGGGGGTAACCCCTGCACGTATCTTTTTATGCGCTTTGCTTCAGGTGTTACATGCTCAGGAAGCAGTCGAGCCATCTCATCAAACTTGGTCGTGTACTGACGATGTGTCATGGCTCCGACCTGTAGTTGTAGGAATTCTCTTTCAATTTTGTCCCTTTCAACTTCAGGACAAAATTTTTCCATCACCAGCTCTTTCAGTTCATTCCAGGTTAAAGTAGCAACAACTCCAGGTCCTTTAGCTTGTTTAACATTGTCCCACCAAAACAATGCCTCAGACCTGAATGAGTGAGTGGCATACATGACGGCTTGTATGGCTGTGCATCCACTAATTTCAATAACAGCTTCCATCTTATGGATCCACTGAAAAGTCACCATGGCATCTCTTTTGCCATCAAATATTGGAGGTTCACATCCCTTGAAAGCTTTGTAGGAACAACCCTGCTTAGGTTCCGTTTCCATAGCAGCATCACCATTACCATTGGTGTTATTTATATGATCATCCTGCCCATTACCACTATTGCTCACATAACCTCCAGAGGCGTTCATAACCTCGGCTATAATAGTTGGCAAAGCATCTCTAATTATGCCAGCTACAGCTGCTTGGAATTGTGGTCCAGCAAATTGTTATGACTCATGTTCAGCATGATGAAGATTTTCATGATCATCGTTCGTAGATGACATGATTTGCCTTCTACTACCAGGAGGCCTACCACAACCCCTACCATGAGTATTTCCTCCTCTTGGCATAGTCAAAGCCTACATGAGGGAGCAGGGATTTAGTATTCACACTATGGATTATGATCCAGAACATGATAGTATTAATAGACAAGAAATAACAGTGGCCAGGTGTCATTGCTTATCTATTGCAATTATAATGTTCTAGCCATTATCCTCCATGGTTCACCAAAACCCATTACCCAATACCTATGCAATTAATCAATTTATCTTAAAGCATCTTTCCTAGTTTAAGTCTAGATACTATATTTGTACCTAGTTCACTTAAACTATGGCTCTGATACAACTTGTAACGCCCGCCTCCCAGGGCTCACCGTAGAGAGCGTTATGCATCGGTTATACAGAACACATAGTAATCAGAGAGCGTTACGCATCGGTTATACAGAACACATAGTAATCAGAGAATACACAGCGGAAGTCTAACTTTAATTATACATCAAAAGCGTATAATACATCTGTTATAATAGATAATATCATTACGTCAGTTTAACTATACTAAAGATCTAAATCTTTAACAACATTCTAGAACTTTATTTTTTTCTCATAAACTAGCTTGTAATCTTCAATCCCTGCAATCACTTGGCACCTAGGATGTGTGTCCATAAACATAAAAACATTTGGGACTCAGCATAAAGCTTGTGAGTTCGTAAACATGGCATTCATCAAAATTCAAAACATGTTATCATTGACTATTGCATCAAGCAGATACAGCCATGGCAAACAGATAGGAACAGAGTAAGCACAGTATAAATTCACATAACCAGGCTATGTATACAAAATCCACTGGCTAAAGCAGAATCATACAAGCAGCCCTCAAGCATCCTATCAAGCATTGCCACATATCACAGATGCTATTGATAGTCAATTCTACAATTATTACCAGTTATCAGAACATCACATCCCGTTTTATAAAATAGTTCAGAGGAACTCACCTCAATCAATCAAGTCAGTGATATCGTCTTCTCAGGTTCGCTGCTATCAGGTATTATCCTATAAGCAAAATAATATTACTTAAGCTATATTCTAGCTAGTAACAACTTTAGGGATGATTCATTGTCTTTTCCTATTTGTTGGTTTTATTTGGGCACTTTCTTTTATCCTATGCCAACCCTTTGGTACAACCCTTACTAGTTGGCATAACTCGGGCGTTTTCATCATACCCGAGCCAACCCTCGGGGTTACCCAATACCTTCCCTAATGATAACCCTAAAGTCTAATAATAATAATAATAACAACTACAACACTAAAAATAACAAATAATAATAATACTAACTATAAAAATAACAACTATAATAATAATAATAATAACTATAACAATGATAATAATAATATTAATAATAACTATATTAATACTAATACCTATAATGATAATAATAATAATAATAATAACGACTATAATAATAATTAAACATAAACTTAAACAAGAGCGTACCTGAAAACTATCTACGGCAATTTGATGTAGAGTCTCCCCTACTCGCGCTCCTAGTCGCGCTCCTACTCGAGTACCAAAACGACTACTAGCAACACCCAACGGGGTATTGAGAACTCGGGATTCTCTTTATATTAGAGCGTTCTCAAAAAAACTTATGTTTTAAATTCAACCTTAAGGCTTCTATTTATAAAGGAGTTGAAAGTAGGTGGAATAGTTTGAGAGGGGATGTGGGATGCTGAAAGTTTGAAAATTAATACGCCGGGATTGCAAATACGCCTGGATTGCAATTGAATTGCAAATCAAAAGTTTTATATTATTATTTTATTTATATTATTATATTGTTATAATTATTTCAGCTGCTTAACTCGTTTTTCTCTTATAACTTTTAATATATTGCGTATTATGAAATTTCAAATATGTCGTTGTGACGAGCTTATTTTTCTCTACGAGTCAACCTAAGTTTCGTAAAAAACGGAGCAGGTTCGAATATAATATATTATTATTATATTCAAACGGTCTCTATAACATAAAAATTTCATCTAAAAGCTTCAAATTTTAAATAGATAATTTATTCATTACTTACTCGTTTGACAATATATGAAATGCGGAGTTCATATGACTCAACCGCTCGGGTTGTTACACGTGGACACGTCAAGGTAAATTGACTCATTTGCCTTAGAGATTTGTGTATTTTGACCATAGTTTATCACTCATCCCAGAAATCCCCAGGTAAGCGTAACTGGTCCCGTAGGATATATGCGAAACGCTTGCCTTAGCCCGAAGGCTTTTTGCCAGGAAATCCAGAATACAGGTGTCTAT
Source organism: Flaveria linearis (assembly GCA_024085815.1). Lineage (NCBI taxonomy): Eukaryota > Viridiplantae > Streptophyta > Magnoliopsida > Asterales > Asteraceae > Flaveria > Flaveria linearis. The sequence goes on from CM044002.1 coordinate 28,062,326, forward strand.
GTGTCACACAATATTTCTTAGGTTCATGAAATCAAACCTTGATGAGATTCATATAGATTAGACATAACGTCTAAAGATCCAAGTCATAAGCATAAGTATACGATTCCACGTGTCGTCGAGAATAAGATTGAGAGGTTTATGTTCGGGGAGAGTCAAGATAAGTTTAGGGAGACAAGTAACTAAGTTTAGGCAATCCTATGCTAAGGCATCAAATTGCACATAAGAAGGCATAGCATTATGTAACATGCAAACTATGTATTTACAAGATAACAAATACTATAAGGTGCATGCATAAGCTATAGTCTAGGTCACCATTTCTAATAACCTAAATCCCTATAGTTATGGGCTCTGATACCAATCTGTCACACCCCAACCTTGACGGCGGAATCGTCGAGGCGTGAGGAATAGGATTGTTCACAGCCACATAACGCTATGTTTAAATGTAAATATTCAATTTAATAGTTTCGACAGGAATTACAAACATAAGTCTCAACCATGAAATACATTCAAGCATATATCAAAACATAACATAACATTTCATTTATTTAACTAGGTCCACGTCCTAGTCTTATTGCAAGCTTCAAAAGACCACTTTAAACTTGGGGGTTACCTGAAACATGATAAAAATAAAAGGTCAACTAAAAATAGTTGGTGAGTTTCCAAGGTTTTCATACATTATATGAAAAGATTATAAGTAGCAATTCATGTCATAGGTTATAAGCTAGTAAGGTTATAGAACACATATCTTTACAATCAAACCTCGACTTGATTACAAGTATATAAGATTGGCTAAGTGTATTTGGTTCCCTAGTGCACAAGCATACGGCTCCTAGGAGTCGGGAGTTCATCGACTTTAGCACCAAATAGGCTTGTCAGGCCCAAAGATCTAAGACGTCGCCAGGCTAGCAATAGTTAATGATTGTAACAAACTATGTATCTCATATAATCACTTAAAACACACAAATAACCATGACAAGATATAAAGGTGAATTGCAAGTGCTTTATAAGTCTCAAACGTTTATAAGTGTATAATGTATAAGTATCATGTTTCACCCCAAATGGTGTGAAATAAAGTAAAAATGGGCAAGGAAAACTCACTTGTCAAATAAGTATATGAATGTCGATTATAAGAATAATAGGCGGTGTTCCAATGTAACCTTCACGAGATACCTAAACTCATAGTGTCCATACGAGTACGGAACGCGGTCTTTGGGATGTCATCATCATGGACTCGTAATTGATGATATCCAGAATGTAGATCAATTTTCGAGAATATAGCAGCTCCTTGAAGTTGATCAAACAGATCGTCGATACGAGGAAGAGGATACCGGTTCTTGATGGTCAACTTGTTGAGCTCCCGGTAATCGATACACATACGGAATGACCCATCTTTCTTCTTTACAAATAAGACAGGTGCACCCCAAGGAGAAGAACTAGGGCGAATGAAACCTTTATCAGTCAATTCTTGAAGTTGACTAGAGAGTTTTTGCATTTCCGATTGTGCAAGCCAATATGGTGACTTAGCCACGGGGTTTGCTCCCGGTATCAAGTCAATTTTAAACTCGACTTCACGTACGGGAGGTAGACCACTAAGGTCGTCGGGAAATACTTCAGGAAAGTCTCGTACGATAGGGACATCCTTAAGTTCTTTCCCTTTGACTTTCGTGTTGACCACGTAAGCCAAGAAGGCCATACACTTCTTGCTTAAGCACTTTTGGGCTTGAATGCAAGACATGAGTTTAAGTCCTTTGGAAGATTTTTCACCGAACACTTTCAAAGTATCCCCAGAGGGTAACGGTATACGAATGCACTTCTCGAAACAAACGATCTCGGCATGGTGTTTGGCTAACCAATCCATACCAATGATGACGTCAAAGCTTCCAAGTTTCATAGGAATAAGATCAATAAGGAAATCGTGCGTGTCAAGACTTAAGATGCAATCACGGATAATGACATCCACTGTGATCGGCTTTCCATCGGCTACTTCAACGGTGAGAGGTCTTTCTAGTTTCGTATGTGACTTAGCAAGTATGGGTTCAAATTCTAATGAAACAAAACTCTTATCGGCTCCAGAATCAAACAGAACATAAGCATACGTCTTATTAATAAAAACATACCTGTTCAGGTTTTATAGGCACTTAATGACATAAGCAACGAATCTAAGGGAAATTCTAAGTGATAGGGTTGAAATTTACGTACCGTTCACCACATCATTGTTCGCCTGAGCTTGGTTCGCGTTGATGTTAAATGTACGTCCACGAGCTTGTTGAACATTGCCCACAAGACGAGGGCACTGGGGTCGGAAGTGACTTGGTTCCCCACAGTTGTAGCAAACACGGTTCGTGCCCATTGCGGCGTTGTTAGGTGCGCGGTGGCAAGTTGCCACCCAATGACCATATTTACCGCATAAAGTGAAGATACGACACGGTTGATTCCCGGATGATGATACCTACACGTGTCGCACATAGGTTGAGGACCAGCATAGGCCCTAGCCCCAGGCACTTGTGCCACAGGTGCAGCGACAGGTACAAGTTGTCTTTGGGGTTGTTTGGGTGCAGTCACGGCATAGTTGTGTGTCGGTGTGAACTTGCGCTTCTTGCTGTTGTTGTTGTTAGACGGTTCAGTTTTAGTCTCCTTAACGACCTCAGTAGCCGTCCTTTTCACCTTCTTTGCACCCTTCACAGACATGGTGCCCGCTCGTATGTGGTTCTCGGTGAGTTGAGCGGTGATAGTGATGGCTTCCTCCAAGGTCGTGGGTCGGCTACCTACCACAGCATCTTGGATTTGGGGTGGTACACCCTTTATGAACTTCTCAATGTTGCGGGGGACAGTGTCAACCATATGGGGCAGTAGTAAACTCAACTCATGATGCCTAGTTGAGTAGGCCAAATGATCACCACCATCTTGCTTCAAGTTCCAGAATTCTTCTTCCAACTTTTGCAATTCACTTCTCGGGCAGAACTTCGCGATGGCGATGTTCTTGAACTCATCCCAAGAGAGTGCCAAAATAGCATCAGCCCCTCGGTTTCTTTTTTCGCTATTCCACCAGGTAAGTGCCCTTTGTTAAAGCATACTAGTGGCATAACGGACTCTGAGTGCCTCGGGACACTCACAATTGACAAAAGTGTTCTCCATGCTTTCGAACCACTCAAGAAGACCAGTGGCTCCTTCCTTGCCACTAAAACTAGTGGGCTTGCAAGAGCTAAAGTGCTTGAAAGTGCAAGTTTGGTTGCTACGGCCTTGGTTTGCACTATTTTCCCCTTGGCCGTTGTTGTGGTTCGCGACGTTGGCGATCATAGTGCTGCTGAGTTCAGCCATCATAGTCGGGATGACCGCAGCCATTTGCCGGGCAATCATGGCGGCAAGCTTACGGTCGGATCTTCCTCGGTTTCCGAGATGGCGAGACATGCTGGAAAATACGAATTGGACTAGGAACGGGTAAAAGGACAATAAGGATAGACAGTTAAAGTAAGAATCATGAATTATACGGAATGTTTCCAGTCGATAACGCATCACCATTTGGAAACGTTGACACGTCAAGGTAAATTGACTCATTTGCCTTAGAGATTTGTGTATTTTGACCATAGTTTATCACTCATCCCAGAAATCCCCAGGTAGCGTAACGGGTCTCACAATGAGATTTATACGAATACGCTTGCCTTAGCCCGAAGGCTTTTTGCCAGGAAATCTAGAATACATGTGTCTATGTGTCACATAATATTTCTTAGGTTCATGAAATCAAAACCTTGATGAGATTTATATAGATTAGACATAACGTCTAAAGATCCAAGTCATAAGCATAAGTATACGATTCCACGCGTCGTCGAGAATAAGATTAAGAGGTTTCATGTTCGGGGAGAGTCGAAGAGTCAAATATAAGTTTTGGGAGACATGTAGAAATGTTTAGGCAATCCTATGCTAAGGCATTAAATTACACAAAAGGGGACATAGCATTATGTAGCATGTAAACCATATACTTTAGAAGATAGAAATATAATTCTCTAAGGTTCATGCATATGCTATAGTCTAGGTCACCATTTCTAATAACCTAATTCCCTATAGTTATGGACTCTGATACCAATCTGTCACACCCCAACCTTGACGGCGGAATCGTCGAGGTGTGAGGGATAGATTGTTCACAACCACATAATGCTATGTTTAAATGTAAATATTCAAATTAATAGTTTCAACAGGAATTACAAACATAAGTCGCAACCATGAAATACATTCAAGCATATATCAAAACATAACATAACATTTCATTTATTTAACTAGGTCCACGTCCTAGTCTTATTGCAAGCTTCAAAAGACCACTTTAAACTTGGGGGTTACCTGAAACATGATAAAAATAAAAGGTCAACTAAAAATAGTTGGTGAGTTTCCAAGGTTTCATACATTATATGAAAAGATTATAAGTAGCAATTTATGTCATAGGTTATAAGCTAGTAAGGTTATAGAACACATATCTTTACAATCAAACCTCGACTTGATTACAAGTATATAAGATTGGCTAAGTGTATTTGGTTCCCTAGTGCACAAGCATACGGCTCCTAGGAGTCGGCAGTTCATCGACTTTAGCACCAAATAGGCTTGTCAGGCCCAAAGATCTAAGACGTCGCCAGGCTAGCAATAGTTAATGATTGTAACAAACTATGTATCTCATATAATCACTTACAACACACAATAACCATGACAAGATATAAAGGTGAATTGCAAGTGCTTTATAAGTCTCAAACGTTTATAAGTGTATAATGTATAAGTATCATGTTTCACCCCAAAATGGTGTGAAATAAAGTAAAAAGGGGCAAGGAAAACTCACTTGTCAAATAAGTATATGAATGTCGATTAATAAGAAGATAAACTAAATATATTATTTATCTAAATCAAAAAAAAGAAATATTAAATCTTTTTTTTTCATTGACTAAATTTTCAGAAAATAATTTAGTGTCTTAGTATTTTAATAAGTTTATAATTTATTTTTTTTATAATATATTTGGTTATAACATTTGTAAATAAATTTTAAAATTAAATGTCAAAAGGTTTTTATATAAAAATAAATTTACAGAAAATATTTGGATACCTTGAAAATAACCAAAGTTTATAAAAGTGATTTTTATAATTTTTAAAAAAAATTTATATATAAAAAAAAACACTTAAAACAAAATAAAAATGGTTTGAGGGTCCCTGGGTTCGAACCCGGGACCTCAAACCCATACTCCCACACCATTACCAGTAAACCAAGGCATACAGCCGCATTAGGATTTATGTTTTAATTCTTAAATACCAACTTAAACAAACCCCCAAATTTCACATGAACCCTAGAAACGATTTGGTCTAAATTGAACCCCAAATGTTTGATATTACGGTATGGAATGTTAGGGCTTTAATCGTCCTTATAAAATCGAGTATAATGACGTGGGAAACTTACGTGATTATGTTAAAATCGATGAAGATGTTATTAAGGATTGTCGCGACTGAGTTGAAGTCGATTCGAGATGCAAACGATGATAATAATCGAATTAAATTGGCAGGAAGCTTCGTGTGATGACCTCGATGCAAAGCCCTCTGCCAATTTCGTCTCACGTTACTTGAAAGATGGTCCCCGACTAACTTGCAGGTTCGCGGCAGTGGAGGGGGTCGATGGTGTGATTTCGTGTGTTTTTTTGGTATAATGGAAATGGTTAACGATTACAGATAGTTATACAAACGTTCTGGTTTAATTAATTGGACTTAAACAGAGGTTAGTGCGATCGATTGTCAGTAAAGTGGCCGCAGGCGTGGGACGGTTCTTGGATCGCACTGAAAGCTTCGATTTTTAAATTGCTTTTGAGGCATGAGTTCGAATCCCCCACGTGAATGTGTCGGGGTGTTTGATTCGGTTAAAAATCGAGTGGATTGGCTGCTGCGGGCTCGCCGGAGCCGTTGTCCGGCGGCGAGAAGTCCGACGGGGAAAAAGGGGGGGCGGTTTGGGTGTTTGAATAATTTACAAAAATGGTCCCTATACTTTCAAACTCTATTATAAATCTTTATTCAAAGTTTTTAAAATGACAAAATGACCCCCTGCACTTCAATTCTAAGTTTTATTATTATTATTATTATTATTATTATTATTATTATTATTATTATTATTATTATTATTATTATTATTATTATTATTATTACCACTAACATTATGGTTATTATTTTTATAATTAAACTAGTATTATTATTACTATTATTATTAGTTATTATTATTATTATTAGTTATTATTATTATTATTATTATTTTGTAATTAACTATTATTATTATTATTATTATTATTATATTATTTATTATTAGCAAAACTAACTTTAATTTAATTCGAAATTACGAGATGTTACACGCATAATAATGAATTTATACCTCCTATGGCGCGCTAGATTGAACTTTGATGTTGAGGAATCCGTAAATGGCATCACGAACGGAGTTACCAAATATTGCCGTCGATTTGCTTCTCGCCCTTTTATGAACCAAATTTTAAACATATGAGTTCACATCAGTGGCGGAGCTTGAACATCCCCGTAGGAGGGGCGGGGGCGAAACTAAATTTTTTTAGGGGGGCGAACTCGATATTTATATAAAAATTTACATTACTAGGACAAAAATTTACACTAACGGACTAAATTTAACACTACCGACGAAAAAAAAATAGGGGCGGCCCCCCTCACTATCCTCCGCCTCTGGTTTACATCAACAAGCTAGGGCTACTCTTTCAGTTTCCATCTCAAACTCCAGAAACTTTCACCGGTACATTTTTCTTACACTTACAAGGAAAAACTCAAATTACTAATTACATTAAGTTACTAAAAAAAAACAGCACTATGAATATATAGCACCAATACCAATCAACTTTTGCCACAAATTACTTGAATAAATTGAGAGATCATCTATGACATAATTGAAGCCCTGTCCCAATGGTTTGACTTGCAACCTCAAGCCGCAGGCCATGGTTCATCGCCTATGTCGTTTTGGTGTTTTTCCCTTTATCTTTTTAAATTAAATTTTCAAATACACTATGATATATAATAAAGTAAATTATACAAAAGGACCTTTATTTTTGTAACAAATTTCATTTTTTAATCTTTATTTTTAATAATACACTACACAACCTTTATGTATATATATTGTTTGTTTCATCTAATGGTTGTTAGTTTGTATTGTTAATTTAGGTCACGTGATTATCACATGAGGGTATAAGTGTAAAAAAACATCCACACAGCAATCCAAAAACAAATCGATGTATTAGGATATATAATCAGTAAAATATTAAGATCATCGAATAACACCTCACACAAATTATATATATTATTATCATCATCATTTTTTAAACTAGTTTAATATAAATGGTTGTATCTATTGAGACACGAAAATGATGAGGCTACCCAAACACGTATCAATGTTCTATGCTGATTCTATCATATATGCCAAAGGAAAAGTCAATCATATCTTTGATGAAGAACAATTTAAATCAACATATATGTATCTCTTAATCAACATATATGTATCTCTTTTCTAGAGGGATATTCAATTGAGAAACATAAATCTGTAAAAATCCAGAAATAACCACTTTAACTATTGTAAGGCCTCCTTTCCCAGGGAACCTCACAGTTGGTCATTTACAGCAAAACATAGATTTAAAGCAATCATTTACTCATATATGTATAAATATATATTGCAGCGGAAAGATACGGTAATTTCAATTCATTACAATGTAGTTAAATTAAAACATAATCATCATCTTTAACTATCAAAACTATTTAAAGTCCTCTTGTATACTCCTCCATCAGGGATGCCAGTATTTAGATGCCAAGAAGCTTCAGTCCCATACTCCCATCCCATAAGCCCTATCTCTCACCTGTCAACTGATAAGCATATAAAAATCAGCTTCGCTGAGTGAATTCTAGGTTTACTTTGTTAAATAACTTTTGTAAAAAGTATTAGCTTTAGCAGTTTGAAAATAATCACCATCTATCCGAACATCAGTACACATGAGCTATCACTTTATCGACACTTTATCATTACGTGTTAATTATTATTCTTCTTTATCCGTCAATTCTCTGTCACTATCGGTGCCTATGATGAACACAGGACTTTACCGACACGCCAATTTAGGACTTACTGTCGTACCCAATCAGGCCATTATTGTCATGTCAATCCACGCCTTACTGACCTGCCTGTTCGAGCATTTACTTTATCCGGGTGAGGGCACAACGAATGAAACCCTCCTTTATCCATTGCTTGCAAGGCTTTACTTTATCCATGTATATGTTATGGGCCCAATAACAGTTCTTTAAGTTTCAATTATATCTTTAGTTTTCACATGCACTTAACACATAATAAGAAGCAAACTCTTAGTCTAAGCATTCACATTTCATCAGTCATGAGAGACAAACCAGATAACCGACACTCCGCGGGACAGCGGGGGTTCGGGGGCGACAACCCCTGATAGCGGGGTTCTAGGGCGGCAGCCCCTAGTGGGGTCCAAGGGGCAACGCCCCTGGCTGGTAATATGTATTTTAGTAAGTTTAAATTACACATTTTACTTTAGAAAATTTTATTTTCTTGATAAAAGGTCTTAAAAACCGTCATGATAAAAGTATGTATTTTAGTATGCATATCACCCTAAAACATTGAAAACGGGGAAAGTGGGGGTCTAGAACTCACCTGAACTTATCCAAATAGCTTAAATTCTAAGTCACTTAAGCTATAGTCTGAATACTCGAGCTGCACGAAAGTTAATACACAAAAACGTCATTTTCTTCATAGTTTCGCTGACAGTTTCGCTGGTAGTTTCGCTGCCAGTTTCGCTGGCAGTTTCGCTACCAGTTTCGCTACCAGTTTTGCTGGGCAGCACTTCTGCCAGTTTCGCTGGACAGATTCGCTGCCATGAGCGCCCAACTTTCGTTGAAATTTCCTAGTTTCGCTAAGTCTATAGGTCAACCTAAGCACTAGCGAACTTACCGACGAAACTGTAATTTCGCACCAGCGAAACTGTAGTTTCGCTAGAAATCTCCTAGTTTCGCTGGATGCACACAGTTTCGCTGGATGAATACTCAGTTTCGCTGGATCGAGGCCCAGTTTTGCTGGACGAACGAAAACTAAGAACCAACCGGTTTTAACCAAAAATCTTAACTTTTTACGTTCAAATCCTTGGTTTACCATCCATGAAGCCATATCTAACCTTTTTACTCGTTTTCATACGTAAAAATTTGACCTTTATGTGTTTCTTTGAAACTTTTCAAAACCCAAAACCCTAGAATCCCGGTTTGATCAACAGAAGGGTTTAGAGGTCGATTCTTACCTGGTTTTGTTGCTCTTTTCTTAGGATTTGGTGCTCCAATCACCCAGATCTTCAATCTTCCAACCTTTCAAGCTCCAAATCTTGAGTTTTCTTCACTTTCTCTCTCTACTTTCTCTCTCTATGAATTTGGGGGCTAGGGTTGAAATGCTAGAATGGAGCTGATCATGCATTGTTTAAGGGCTCTTAATCAGCCCTTAAACCCATCAAAACATGGCCCATTAAGGTTAATTTGGTCAATAGCCCACTAATTTACCTTTCTTTCTTAAATTAACCCTTAAAAGCCCATTATTATTAAATGGCTTGTTTCGGGAAATTTCGGGGCGTTACAACTATTGTAATATTTATTATATAAATATATCAAAATACTTTATAATTTTACTACTTTTAAGATAAAATTTTGAAAATCGTGATATCTATAATTTTGATAATGTGCATATATGTACTCACATTGGTATTGCATATATGAACATTTTATAATTTTTCTAAAAAAATTAAAGAGAGATATAATAAAATGAAAGAAACGATCAAAAAATATAATCAAACCATCAGTTTTAGCATTATCATTTATCAAGATGTTATGAACATTGCTTACGTGGTTCTTAGTAGTTCTTTACATATTTATGATTCTCAATAGAAAGCTTTTCTCTTTTCCATGTACTAACTTTTATACTCAAAGTTTTACTCGTTTGTTTCAACGTTTTACTAATCATATTTGCCTAATACGTCAATTCCTATTTGGATTATACCACCTAGATGTTTGTTAGTACACATACCATCATATGATAATCATGTGACATTACTTAAAGATGCAAACTAATGACTGTTGAGACTAAATGACCAAAGTGAAACAAATCATATACATAAAGATTGTTTAATGTAATTAGTAAAAATAAAGGTTTAAAAGTGAAATTAGTTATAAAGATAAATGTTCTATTTTGTAATTTACTCTATATAATAATAAGTCTTTTTTTTTATTTCTATGGGTACGGATTCAAACAAAACTATCTTACCTGAATTTATTTTTGTTTTCCTTTAAAATCACACTTTTTAGTGAGATTCTTTTTCGTATAAAACCAATTACATCATTGTTACTATTAGTTTATTTTTTTTTAAGAATATAATATATCTTGTAGATATAAATGGTTAAATGAATTTTAAATATTAGTTAACTGTGATAGAAAGAATGTGTAAGCCGGGTTTTAAAATAACGAGTCGTAACATGTTCTGACCATAATGCTTCAGGTCAAAATGGGTCGTTGTAAATTTCAATGTTCTCAGAACCGGATCGGACGTCGAACCGGACGGCTTACTGGTTTGGTGGTCGGACCGGTCGGACCGGTCGGACCGGATGGACCGGATTTAACTATATTTTAATTATATTTATATATGTAATTAAATATAAGTAATTTATATATGATTTATACATATATTTTATAGTTATATATAAAACTTAACTATATTTGTATATACAAAGTACTAATTTATGGTTTAACACCCCGTTTTTACCCACTAAAATCAAAAAAAAAAAAAAAAAAATTCAAAATCCGGTCGGAACCGAACCGGTTCGCCGGTCCAACCGCCGACTCGGTTCGAACCGGCCGGTTCAATGCTCCAAAAACGATCCACCCTCGACCGGACCGGACCAGCCACCGATTCGCGGTCGAACCGGTCGGACCGGCCGGTCCGATCCGATCCGGTCCTAACAACATTGGTAAATTTGATTCGGGTTAAACATGTGATAACCAAAATATCCAATTCAGTAAGTTTAAAAAATATATTAAACTGGATCCAGTGGCGGAGCTTCAACTCTTTCGTACGGGGGGCGGGGGCGAAATTAGTTTTTTTAGGGGGGGCGGACTCAATATTTATATAAAATTTACACTACCGGGTCAAAAAATTACACTATCGGGCTAAAATTTAACACTACGGACGAAAAAATAGGAGGGGCGGCGCCCCCCCCCCCTAATGCTCCGCCGTTGACTGGATCCACCTCATACATTTAACTTTTTCTTTTAGAATACAACTATATATAGTAACAAAGTATTGTTAAAAACACTATGATGAATTAATTTTTCAAAAGAATCTTTAGATGGTAAAGACGGTTACTTTGAGCAAATTTTTAATAGGCATTCATGTTTTCTCTTTTTTAAGTCCCTGATACTTTTAAATGGTCAGTAGAATGACGAATTCAATAATTATTTTCATAATAATATTATCATTCATATTATTTTTGGCATGTTACAATTATATATTGTAATAACACGAGACACCTAATATATACTGCTAAAATTTTCTTTTACTTTTATAATATGTAGATTTCTCATGAAATGGTAAAAATCCTGGTTTATACACAACTACTACGTTCGTTGTAATCAAAAGTATATGTATCTATAGTATCTAATAAAAGAAGGTTTATTTTACCACTTGTCACTCATTTGACCCACCTATTTACCACATGTCATTATTCTAGACATTCTCATATTAATTTTCCCTCTAAAAGGATATTATAATAATTTAAACTCTAAAACTAATTTCTCTCTCTTATTAAATATCAATTTTATTAATTGAAATATTTCTCTCTCATCTAGATTTTTTAGAATCAATGTAACTTTTAAAATTATATTTTATTAAAAAAATAAAAAATAACATCTTTTTTATTAAAATAGAACTAATAATGTATTTTTTATATAATATGAAAGTTTCAAAAACACTAAACCTTTTTGAAACAAAATATTTTAAATCGGTCATTTTTTAAAAATTATAGAAAAGATCAACGTTTCTAAAAACAATCTTATTAAAACAACCAAATAATTACAGACCAGAGTTTTTATTAAACAAGATTTTTATTATAAATTTTTTTATAAAAGAATTTTAAAACGAATGTTTAAAAATTAAACTATTTAGATAAGAGAATTAAAAACATAACATAATTGTTTTATTTTCTTGAACTATTACGTATATATAATTCATATCTTGTATTAAAATTTCGTACTGGTAAATCTTTATTTTTATTACTAACTATAATTCGTTTAAAAATGAGTTTCTAGCCTATCTATCTATATATGTATTTGTCTATCTATTATCTATAACAAAGAAAAAATAAGATAATACGTAATATAATCGTAAGCCTAATAATACTAACTTTCTTATTTCTCTCTATTATTAAAACTAGTATTGAATACTAATAATATTACTCATACCATTTTCAAATTAAAATTTGTATAGTTTAATAACTTGAAAATCTATTTTTTTTAAAATTAAAAACACATTTTTAAAAACAAAAAAGCAACGAAGTTTCAAAAAAATCATTTTAATTAAAACATAATATTTAAAAACCACATATTTTTTATAAAATAAAAGTTTAAGAAAAATACATTATTGTTTATTACATAAAGTAGGAATTTATACGTAATTATAATCATATTTATCTTTAAGTATAGTTTTATATTTCATAAATTTTTTTACTAATCATTTAATAATTTATTTATTCAACCTGTGTAATACACGGGGTAATAACCTAGTTAATGTGTATGTATAAGATGTAGATTGTAGAGGGAGGAGTAGCATATACCCGTCCAAGAGGTAAAGAATTGAAAGTAAGTAGGGAATACAAAGTCAAACGAGAGAGATATATAGAGAGAGGGGGGGGTGTAAAGAAGAGAAAGTACAAGTGAGAATCTAATGCAAAATCTGAAGACTGCAACTTCAATCCACAAATAGAGCTTTCTTCAAAGATTGGGCTTCTTATTTTCCATTTTTGAACTTCCTCAAAAAGCACTTCATTATTACTCACTGTAAACGGAAATAAAACCCTAAACTCACCCTTATCATATATAAAAACAAATTCCCAGAAAATAAGATTTGTACTAGACATGACTCACTATTTATTACTAAGATGGGATTGATATTACCAGGTGATGATGCCCCTCTATACTTTATATATATATATATATATATATATATATATATATATATATATATATATATATATATATATAATCTTCTTTTAATGTAAATATTAGTGAAAAAAAAATGAATTTTACAATTTTTTTTTAAGAAAATTAATTTTTTCTTTATGATAGTGTTAGAATGATTTCAGACATATAGCTATGCATTTACCTTTAATTAGTTGATCTTTAATTGATTTAATATCTTCCTCTAAAAAGTAAAACTTAGATCTAGTTAAATTGGCCCTTGAATATATATAATTTATATATATATATATATAATCTTCTTTTAATGTAAATATTAGTGAAAAAATGAATTTTACAAATTTTTTTTAAGAAAATTAATTTTTTCTTTATGATAGTGTTAGAATGATTTCAGACATATAGCTATGCATTTACCTTTAATTAGTTGATCTTTGATTGATTTAATATCTTCCTCTAAAAAGTAAAAACTTAGATCTAGTTAAATTGGCCCTTGAATATATATAATTTATATACCAGTTTACCTTGCAATATTGATTTAATCCGTCACAATAACGAGGAGTTTCACATCACTCTATCTGATTTTACTACTGGATAACCTACATGTCTTGGTTCTAATGCAATATGCATGTGTAACTTTAAATAATAGATTCGGGGTTTTTTAAAGTGTATAAATAATTATAAATAATCAGAGTGTGTATTAATATTATATGGTAATTTATGTATAATTTATTACAATCAAATGTTTAAAACGTACGATGGATGCATGTAACTTCAATCTTGTTAGACGCTCTAAATATTGTGTGACAAGTAGGTGAGAAGTTTATTGTTAGGTTGAAATGTAAATGTAACTAAAGTGAAATTGTGTTTCTCATTCATCTAGCCAATCGATCGTGTGATTTTAGAACTTGAATACTTCACAAATTATACAACCTTTATGGTAGGTTTAACTTTATAGCATGAAGGTAAAAAATTAAATTACATTAACTAATGGTTAATTTATAAGTAAAAATATAAACACACAATATAAAATAATGATTTATTCAATTCCTACATGATAACCAAACAGTGTAATAAAATTGATTCATGTTATTATACATTCTCTCTCAATTCCATTATCTCATACCAAACAGACCTAGAAGTTATAATTGAAACTACAACTGATATAGCTTCATGACTCGTAAAACATATATTTTTATAAATGATTTTATATTATATTTGATCACTGCATAATAATTTACAAAAACGGTCCTCCTTTCATAATTACAAAGTTAAAGAACACAATCAGAAATCACTATAGTTTATGTTACCTATTTTAGTATAATTGGATTGATTAACGACAAATTTGATCATTATACATCAAACAAGTAACAAGTCAGGAGATGCGGAGTGCACACTTGTTTGATTTTATTATGATTTTCAAAATTAAAAACTTTCTTAAGAGCGAAGCCCTTAAGCAATGGAGTTTCTAAGGGGGCAACTGCCCCTTGGCAGGGGTCCGGGGGCAACGCCCCTGGGAGCGGGGTCCAAGGGGCAGAGTCCCCGGCTGGCGTCGAACTATATTTTGGAAATGAAAATTCTTTATTAAAAATGCATGAAAATTTGATATTTTCAAAATTTCATACGTGAAATTTAAAGGTAAAAATTGTAATATTTGGAAATGAAAACTAAGGCGGTTTTCACCCTTCCCAGAAAATGTTAATTTTGAAACAATTTTGGCCATTATGTATTTTTCTCTGGTTTACAAATTCTTACACTTATCATACTTATTCTTGTGATTGAGTTTTATATGATTGAAAATTTGATGTGAACCTAAATAGTTTTAGTCTGATAGCGTTTCTTGACTCTCAATTTATCACGGTATTTTTCTATAGTTTATGATGTTTACAATTAAAAGTTTAGGGAATCATAGTACAACGATACAAGTTTATCTCACTATAGGTATTAATAAACACGTTTAGTTTATACTACATACGTATAATTAGATTATTTCGAGTCATGAACCTATGCAAATAGTTTTCATCCAAACTGGGATGTTTTGCATAGAAGACATTTACTTGAAACAATTAGTTGTTTGTATGTTACAAAAGCCTTATAGCTTAATTATATCTGCAGTGTCTTTTTATAACGTTGAGGGTTTGACGCTTATACTAAACAATTAATGTAAATTAGAAATACGGATGAAATTTGTGTCTAATTAGTTTGTTGTTATAAGTATCATAATTGAATACTCATATATATTTTACTTTCAAATTACCCATTTCACAACCAACATACATGCGTAATTTAATTTCTAAAGTGCATATTAGTGTATGTTTACTAGATGCTTTCCACACCATCTGTATATCTGTATATATATATAACAACATCCTTACAATGAAGTCTTCTGACGCGGTGGTAGTAACATGACTTTTCGAATGTAAGGTCGTAAGTTCGAGTTTCGGTCGGATAAAAAATACTATAGGATGAACGGGGTTGTTTTCCAGCTAAAGTGAGTTTCCTCTTAAGAAGGTTGGGGTGTGATCCCAACTTGAAAATCAATAGGCACTAGTACAAAACTCTTTTTTTGAGGCGGGTCTAAATAGAACTTTTGGAGCGATTTCAAAAAAACCGCCTTAAAAAATGTTGTTAAACAAAAATCTCATCAAAAAATCAAAATCGCTATTATTTGAGGCGGTTTTATTTTGAAAGGTGAATTTTGAAGCGGTTTAGGATTGACCGCCCCAAAAGTTAGAATTACAAGTTTAAATCAGGAGAGGCCCAAATCAATGACCACAAAAATTGAAGTTGTATCTTCAGCAAAGGGTTTCCGGCAACAAGGATTCGATTTGTGCTTGTGGTGGTTTTCATGTCAGCAATAACAACGAGAAATGAAGAAAGGACCAATTGTAATGGCTCCGGCAGTTGCAATGCTCTCACCAAACAAGTTGGCAGTAGATCCGGCCGCTAGATGCAGCAGCGGCGTCAAGGGTTTTCGAGGAGACGGAATTTTTTAGGTGAGATGCATATTTTGTTTGATTTTTATGTGGCTTTAAGTGAATCTAGATGAGTATGAACTGATGAAAGACTTTTGGTGATTGCAAGTGGTTTTCCGGCCAGATCCGATGGCAGAGAGATTCCGGCGGAAGGCTTGCTCTGCAGTTGGGCCATTTTGGTGCTCGTTTGATGTTCTCAATGGTCGATGGTGGTGCAGGCGGTTGTTAATGGAGAGATTTAGGCTGAAGATTCACCGTGAAAGTCATATTTAAGGTTTAAGTCATATTCATTAAGTGTAAATTATGTATCTTTTTCGGTGACATTTTGCATTTTGCAATTTTTGGATGAACTTCACTGAAGGTGTATCTTTAAAGTTATCTTCTTTAGATGAGCTCCACTGGAAGTGTATTCATGGATATTGTAGATGCACATAAACAAGCATTATAGCCATTGATGCATCGAAGAACACAAACAATGGATTGGTCAAAATCGTAAATCGGATGATATCACTGGTTTGGCACAGCTCTTTTTTGAGGCGGTTTTTGATAATTTTTTAGGGCGGTTTACCAAGCCGCCTTATTAAACGAAATGATTTTTGGAGCGACATTTCTTGAGGCGGTCCTATACCCGCCCCAAATGGGCTTTTTCACCGCCTCAAAAAATAAGATTTGTACTAGTGAGGTTTGACTTAATTAAAATAACACATATACTCGAAGTAGAATAATACAATTGCCGTTTAAAAAATTATAATAATGATAACATCGAAACATCCTTAATTTAGTTCGAATTCAACATATGAGCCATCTAACACCCTAAACACCATTTGTTTATAACATCAATTATTCTTCAAAACATCAATTATATTCTATTAACCTTAAACCGGCCATGGCCAGTAGACTTAACCGAACGCTGCATATAAACTTTTCATACCATTATTATTTCCGAAAGTTTTAATTAATTCCAGTATACATATATATTATTTATTAATTAGTTTCTACTAATTAAGCATGAGATAAATTATATAACTTAATTTCTAATATAGAACGTACAAATCATTACTTCCGTTTATAATAAGTTAAACTTTCAAAGGTACAATGTCTATCAAATCATGAATATTTCCACATGATTATTCAGGATATCCAAAGTTAGACATGAATATATATTTTCCAAAACAAATCTAGACCAAGGCTCGAGACATGAAGTATGAACCATATATATATATATATATTGTCTAGAGCCAATGTTATGTTAATTTGTTTCCTATACTATACGTACTGTCAATCTCGATCGATCTGTTAAGTTGCTCTTTCAATTCTTCCTCGGCCTTTGACATGAAAGCACTGAATTGATAGATGCATCCATCATATCAAACTCACCACCTGCAGACAGCTTCTACTCTTAATTTTATCTTTATTTACTTCTGTTCAGGTGGCCCTATATTATATATGTAACACACACTTGCATCAAACAACACAATGGATACTACATACAACCCTAACATTACTTACTTAACCCTTTCTTCAAATATCCTTCACTTTCACTTCTCTACTATCATCTACTACTCCTTATATATATCTATATAACCTCCACTGACTTTGAGACTTCACCTACACTTGCATTTGCACTACAACAACAACCTTAACTTTCCCTATACATTTACCTTAACTTTCCTATGGAAGCTTTTGATCATACCCTTATGTCACCACCACCACCTTTCCATTCTCTTACCCTTTTGTCACCACCACCGCCACCGCCACCGCCCCGAATATGCCGTGGATGGACAGCAGGATCTGGAGCCGGCTTCCGCAACGGCTTATCGACCGAGTCATCGCCTTCCTACCGCCTCCCGCCTTCTTCCGAGCCCGGTCCGTGTGCAAGAGATGGTACTCTCTATTGTTTTCTCACACCTTTCTCCAAATGTACCTCCAAATCAACCCAAACACCACTTTTTCATCTTTTTTAAACAAAAGAGTACCACCAACCCTAAAACCACCACCACCACCACCACCACCACCTCTACATTAATCTTTAAGCATACCAACACCACCACGGCTACCGTCCCCGAAGAGGGTTACATCTTCGATCCCGAAACCCTTTCGTGGCACCGTCTCATATTCCCGTTAATCCCATCTGGATTCTCACCGACTTGTTCCTCAGGTGGACTGGTGTGTTGGGTGTCAGATGAAGCGGGTTCGAAAGGTCTGCTCCTTTCGAACCCGCTGTTCCCATCTTTACTGACCCCACTCCCGTCCACTCTGAGGCCCAGGTTAGTCCCTTCAGTGGGGCTAACCATCACAAACTCCTCAATCGATGTGATGGTTGCCGGAGACGACATGATATCTCCGTACGCCGTCAAGAACTTGACGACTGAAAGCTTTCACATAGACCTAGGTGGATTTTATTCCATTTGGGGCACAACATCATCTCTCCCAAGATTATGCAGTTTGGAGTCTGGTAAAATGGTGTACGTGCAGCAGCATGAATTAGGTGGTGGTTCAAGTAGTAGTAGTACTGGTAGATTCTACTGCATGAACTACAGCCCTTTTAGCGTGTTGGGGTATGATATCGGGCGAAACGAATGGTGCAAGATTCAAGCGCCCATGCGGCGGTTTCTGCGATCACCGAGTCTGGTGGAGAGCCGAGGGAAGCTGGTGCTGATCGCGGCTGTGGAGAAGAGCAAACTCAATGTTCCGAGGAGTTTGAGGATGTGGGCATTGCAGAGCTGCGGGACCACGTGGGTGGAGATCGAACGGATGCCGCAGCAGCTGTATGCGCAGTTTGCGGAGGCGGAGGGTGGGAGGGGGTTTACTTGTGTCGGAAATGGTGACTTTGTGGTGGTGATGGTGGCGGGAACCGCGGCGGAGAAGGGGTTGTTGTTTGATTTTGGTCGGAAGAGGTGGGTTTGGATGCCTAGGTGCCCTTATGTTGGTGGTGGTGGTATAATTAGTGGTGGTGGTGAGTTGAATGGTTTGGCGTATGCGCCTAGGATTGCAACTCCGGTGATCGGTGTTCTTGATCAGCTGGCTACGGTTAATCCCTTTAATTAGCTTATATATGTTAAGACGTACGTTATGCAAGTGTAGCTAGCTAGGTAGGTTGCAGCTAGGGTTAATTAATTAACTAGTAGGTGCCCGCGCGATGCGGCGGGCGTAATGTGATGGGTGACATTTTTCATCTAATATGGTTTATGATGTATTATTGTATTATCTATACAAAAGTATATTAAGTATTTCGTAACCTCTTACGTGAGTATAATTATCGTGGTTGATATACGTGATATGCAATACGCACACCTAGCAAGTAATATATATGCATTGAAATTATCAATTAGTTCAAGAAAATCATTTTTGCAACAAAGTAATACATGAATAAACAAATATAATTTTTAACATTAAAGTTGAAGCAAAATTATCCGGTATTCATTTTTATTCAGTGGTGAAGTGATCTCATCATAATGATATCATTTTAATCGAAAGGCTCAAACATTTGAATGATCTAAAGTATGTTGGGTAATCACTATTCGTTATCAGGAGCAAGCCCATGAACATCCGGTATATCTTGTTGATTCACCGCTAAATCTAATGAAGGATGATTTTTGGAATATCAGGTATTTGTTCTTGATTGTATACCATATCTTATGAAGCTTGGTTATTAGAAATACTCTTCACTTTGACAGATTCATCCTTCGCCACAGCATGTTTGGTAACTGAAAAACAAGTAAATATTCAGTTTTTACATGTGAATTTATCATAACTCACAATATTAAATAGCATAGATAAGGAAAAAAATTAGAGTTTTAGAAGTTAAAATGACACCCGACACATTTTCAAATTATTTTGTTTATGTTAGATTCTATATTATGCAAAAGCAAATATGATAAGTTAATATGTAGTAAATTGATCGTATTTTTCATCAGAAACATCACATGTTTACTTTGATTAAAAATTTTATCCGTACAAAAAAGAAAACATTACTACTGAAAAAGACATCACGAACATAAACATAAGCCATTTAATTTAATAAAACATAGTGTTAGGTTTTGACAAACGTACATTTCACCTATCACGTAACACTTCCCGGTATACAACATTTGAGGTGTACACTCCGGCTCGTTTGAATTTTTTGGAAGAGTGTACTAACACCTTTGTATTTTCCCGTGATATCCCTCTTGATAAAGCAACATAAAGTTGTCCATGTGAAAAAACAGATTCCGGCAGATAAACACCAACATGCGGAATCGTTTGACCTTGAGCTTTGTTAATTGTCATGGAAAAGCTAAGTCGAATGGGGAACTGTTTTCGCTTCAACTTGAACGGGAACATGTCTTCTTCAGAAAGTGATAGAGGGATTCTAGGCAAAAATACTCTTTTTCCAGTATGTTGACCGACAGCTATTTCGGCATCAATAACGTTTCGTTGGAAGCCTCTACATATCAACCGTGTGCCATTACATAGACCGTGTGATGGATCGATATTCCGTAATAATATGATAGGGCATCCAATTTTCAAACAAAGTTTATGAGGCGGCAGACCACTGACAGTCAGTGAGTTTAAAAACTCGACCGGATAAAAGTTGTGGCGATCATCTTCAACTTCGTCAAAACTGTAGTAAATTTTTTCCTCACCTTGAAAAATATCAATCATCTGATCATTAATCTCATCAACACTCTCATTTCTTGTGGATAATATTGCTCGGTTTATTATATAATCAGAAGAATGTACTTTTTCCTGAATCGATGGAAAAACAGCATTAATCAATTCTGTTATGGAGTTTTCTTTATTAGGGCATAGAATTGTCATGTCATCTGGTATGCGGATGAAGCTTCCTTCGATTGGCTCTTCGGTTCCATCACCTACTCTTAAAAGAAAATCAGAAAACCACGGATCATTCCGCGCCCGCATGTTTATGGTCAACTGCATCTTTTTCGTCACGGACCACAAAGGTGACATTCGTAGGCTGGAGTCTACAATCTGTGCACGGGTGCCCCGTTTAATGACCGGCAACACCTGCCTAAAATCACCTCCCATAACCATTATTTTTCCACCAAACGGAAGACTAACGCCTACAATGTCCCGCATTGTTCGGTCTACGGCCTCTATCGCCTGTCGCTTTGCCATAGATGCCTCATCCCATATAATTAGTTTAGCCAACCTAATTACTTCAGCCGCACCACTTTGTTTTTGATGTTACACATCGAATTATTGTTAAGGCAAATAGGAATCTTGAATCTTGAGTGCGCGGTTCTACCTCCTGGCATATTATTAGCCGCAGCACCGGATGAAGCAGTCGCGAGAGCAATAAGACCACGTGAACGAACTTGAGCAAGCAAAGCTTTGTACAAAAATGTTTTTCCCGTTCCACCTGGGCCATCTATAAAGAACACACCTGGATGATGATTATCAACATGGGTCATGATCTCATCAAACACAGTTTTTTGGTCTGAATTGAGCAAATGTTTTGCACGTAAGTGTTCAGGTTCGACAACTATCTCGTACTCCTCCTGTACCTCACGGGAACTTGCATGTTGTATGATTTCTTGTGTTATATATGGAAGATCGAAATCACGAATATGTTTACCCATAGATTGTAGAAAGACCCTTATGTCAGTAAGAACCATATTTTGAACTCGTTCTTCACTTTGACAATGTAACCGATGATCTTCAGAAAGCGAATCAAAGTGTTCATCCCACAGCCTACGAATATCACCAGGTTCACAAAAAATCATTATTGTTGCGAATAACCTTCTTAGAGAACCGGAAAACTGAAATATAGACGCTTCCGTGAGACATTGCGATAAACTATCATCATTCTCTATTAACCCAAGCTCAAGAGCTGCTTTTCTAAATGTGGGGTGCGTTACACAATTAACTGTGCGAAGATGTTCAAAAGAGGTAGGTCCTTTGATATTTAACAAAAGCAAACGCAAGTAGTACCTTTCGCCTTCAGCTGGATTAGCAGAAACAATACGGCCTCTTTGTGGCTTCGCTTTACGAATATTCCATTTGCGTTGGACTCCATTCCATGTAAAGTATTTAGGGAAATCTTTATATAAATGTTGCCTTGCCATGGCATTCAATCTATTTGTATCAAAAAATGCAGTCAACATGGTTCCTTTATCTAATTCCCTATCCACAATTTCACTCAGTATATCATCATCTCTAAATCTAACCATGTGCATATTTGGGAGATGAAGTTGTAAGGCCAACACCGAAGGATGGATTTGAAAAAGGGGAATGAAAAAACACGCCACATAGCCTCCGGGGGCGATACGTAACGTGCATCTTGAAATCTTTTAATCTCATTAATAACTTCTGGACCATCTTCATCGATCTGAATAACCTGCTTGTCATGTCCTTTGTAAACATACTTGAATAAATACTTCACAGACTTTATACTGGAGCAAACCTCCACGTTCATGTGGCAGTTGAACATCATCAAAAGTCTTGGATTATAAGGGACAACCCATCTGTTATCAAGTGTTTCTCCTCGCACATCAACTTGAATTCCGGTGTCTCTCCTTCTATATAATGGATAAGAATCCTCTCCTTGTGTCGTCTGCTCATTGAAATGTCTAGGATAACGAAATCGACATATCTTTGGATCACCCTGCATACAAGGACTGTTTGGTCGTAAAGCACCGCAAGGACCATGAATCATGTGCTTAACAACAATTTCATGCAGATTGGGATGTCTTAATTTATCAGGAATCTCAGCACATACAACCTTATCATAATGGTCTGGATTACTGATTTTGTCTTGGGCGTGCATGATAAGGAGGAAATGTGCATGCGGCAAACCACGTTTCTGAAATTCGATGACGTAAACGTATGCCTTAACATGACCGAGTATATGTTTCTTGAATAGATGTTCTTTAAGCTCATCTAATCGAGCACGAAACACTCTAGAAACAAGATCGGGACGATCTTGTGGAGTTTGACCAGGTTTTAGATTATCACATATTTCTGGCCACTGAGGATTACACGTCATCATTAGGAATAAATCTGGTTTTCCGTCATCTTGAACTAAAGTCATAGCATCTAAAAAACGACGTCGCATATCACGAGGCCCTCCAATGAAAGACGCAGGCAACACAACCCGTTGTCCGATTCTAGTTGGATGAACCTCCCCAGCATGAACGCAATCCACAATACCTTGGTATAAGTCAGCTCTTATCCGTCGTTGGTTGTTTTCAAAATATTGTAAACGTGATGTCTCAATCTTTATGTAAATATCGACGACAAACTGCTGTAGCAATCTACCACCTAACAAAAGCACGTTCTCTGTTGGACGAATTTGAAACCTGTAACAGTAGTACTCTCGCATAGCTACGGTTGTCCTAGCATTTTGTGTGTTAGACCCTGGATAAAAAAATATACTTACTAAAACAGTAGACTGCATCGAACTTCATAGTATTTGCTGTTAGAAATTTTAAAACTTAGAACATTCTTGGTACCTTCATTGTCTTCGTCGATGTTGTCCTGACTATTATTAACTTGATTAGTTGACAATACCTCACGTTGTATGTCAGGATGCCAACCCGGTTCGCCATTAGGAAAAAATAGCGGATAACATAATGGATCGTAACATCCAAAGTATGGTTGAATAGTTTGACTACGTTCAGACCTACCATACACCACAATGCTTCTTTTGTAGGCGGTGATATTGTCATTCCCTTCAACCCAGATACCAGCAACCTGAAGAAAACGTGTTTAATAAATAATAAGGATCTTAAATATATCATGGTTCTTAAAAATAAAATAATATTAATTAAACCTCTGATGTCGTTGGTCTGTTGTACACCCTCTGGTCAACGTCAGCTGAAGCGTTCAAAGTGACTTTATAGTTGTCTAGAGGACCCAGCTCCGAAAGACTACGGAATGTAATGACATAAGGATTTGAAGAAAGAACACGTGACAAAATCTCAGTAATATTACGATCAAGATTTGGCCATTGGAGCCGGTGTTCTAACTCTATTTCAGGATCATAAAAATATAGCTGTAAGTATCTGGGTGTTCCATCTCTGCTGACCAACTGGTCAATTCTATGATATATCCCTTTATGCGCTCGAAAGGTATACACCCCGTCTCTCATATTGGTCAGTGTATCATCCAACGTGACGCCCATTGAGGCGAAAGAAAAATTAGTGTTATAAGCCCTTATGTTCGCCCTAAAGGTTATGCCAATTTCATTTTGCAACGTGAAAAGCATGTTCAATTCTGTAGGGATTTCTATAGGTGCTAATTTGGTTTGCCCATTCATGCAACAAAAGGTAGGGAATTCTGATGCAAATCGTTTTGCTGAACATTTCTGACAAGGACTCTGTTCCTTTAAGATGAGAGAGTGTTTAGGTACATGGTCATAAACAAATTTATATGGATCATCTTCTATTATCACATCTCGTACAGGTGGTTGATCACCGTCCAGAATCTGCGTAGGTTGACTACCATTTGGAATACGTTTTCTGTTATCTCTCCGTGTAGCATAATATCGTCTATTCGCCTCCCTTCGTCTTTCAGCCAAAGTACAAGAAACACTCTCATTTATCATTTGTATCGTGTGACCGGCATTAGGTTTTAATGTGCTTAAGGGTATCCTTTCGCGTGACTGATTAATCGTAGCCAATAAAAATGGAGTGCTTTGAGAGACACTGGCATTACAAACTTTTGTTGTTTTGTTGTTTTCTTTGTTTGAGTAGTATCGTCTGTTGTATTCTTTCCGTTTTGCAGCTCGTGACGTAGATGCAGTTGAGGACGAAATGTCATTACTATCTTTTGGTTGCCCGTTCCTCATAGTAAAAATGATGAACACCTTTTGTAATGAATAATAATATCGTGAATATTCTTATGCAGTTTATATACAACTACAAATATTTATAAGTAACATTTAAGTAACAAACTTAAGCAAACTCATTATGTAAATACACAATTAATGTACATAAACGAATATATCTCTACTTCTTATGTATTGCAAGCAAACAAACATAATAATAAATGTTAATCTGCCTACCATCTATCTAAAGATTTGTCATAAGTTTTTTTTCTACACTCAAGCTGTAATTTTTGATGTGGTTTGAAACTGTGTGGTATGCTATTAATTTTTAGCTCTATATTTGTTTATAGTTCGATTGAATTTTTTTATTGGTTTGAGATTCACTGTCATAAAATACCCCTTTGATAATTTCATATTTCCAAAATTAAAAACGTTAACATTAACAGTTTGCAAGGTTGTAAGAAATAACAACGTAATTTATTTCTAACATACTAAGAAACAAAAATATAAATGTAATGAAAACCGAAACACCAATACAAATTTGGAAAAACGAAGATGTAATGTAATTTAATAAATACAATATCGTTGAGCACGTGACTAAAGATAAGAATAATCGAAAACTTAAATAGCATGAGCCTCCGGCATGTTTGGTTCAATACGGTCGTACTTAAATCAGTTGAACGTAAAATATTGCCTACAAATTATAAATAAGGTGTATAAGTTTGTAGAATAGAACATGATTTATTTAATGTAAATAATTATTTAAAAAAAAGTAAAATGTAACATACTGTCGGGCAAACGAATCAACTTGCATCGAGATACGTAGACAATAGATTTGTTTAACATTGCACGAAACATGGTCATCATACGAATCCCCGGAGGATCGTATAAAGATAATTGTATATTGTAACCGCTGTCGCATATAATTTATATATTAGAAAAATAATACAATTGAATATATTAGGCAACTAAAAAGTAATTTCATTATTTTTATATTTGGATAATGCTTACGTATAATCTTGAAGAGTCATATGAAACTCTCGAAATCGACGCTCACCCTTTATAATCTTTCCGACAACATCTACAACCAATAACATTTCTTGATAAATTATAGGAAAAATAAATAGCATAATAAAAAATTATCTATCAATTAAAACTTATGCTTACCGGTAAATATTTTTTCACATCTTCTGTCTTCCAAAAGATTTTTAGTAGAAGGCAATAATGGATACACTCAGAACCATGTCGGTGTGTGACTTGAAAATCGCTCAAGTTTAGTGTGCTCGTTAAAAACAATTTTGAACTCACTCCAAACCAATAGGTAGTTTTCGTGTTTTGGCCACTCCTGGTAATTGAATCTCTCTCTTTGGAAATGGTGTAGCACAAACATGTTACCCACCACATTCCTATGTTTGTATAAATGCATGATAGGTGCCGGGACAAAACCAATAATTTTTTGTCTCTAAAAAATAAAGATTGTGATTTAAATAACAAACTACATTGTAATATTAAAATCTTAAATATATGAAAAAGGATCTTACGTTTTGGTTAAGGAAAACCACCAAAAGTTTGTTTTCAGACACGATGTGCAAAACAAAATCGATCCAGACGAAACAGACAGTATACCAAAGAGAGTACTGTGTCACTGATGAAAAATCATCAACAATGGTATGCAAATCCATGATAAATGATACCTTCAATTTTAAAAGAAAATAGAAGTTGAAAACTTTAATACTAAACGAAACAAAATTAAGTTGCTATTGTCTTGGATTTAATGTTCAACTTTTTATGGTTTGTATATATATATATATTAAGAATGGATAATACGTTCTTAATATGCATTATAATATTTAAAAGGTGCATATTATTAAATTAAAATAATTACCATATCATCAAATACAACAATTATGTATTGACATATTCATATATTGGAATTAGGCAAATCTAACTTAGATAATAAAATACTAAGCCAATACTTATGATACTTATGAATGAAGCTATGGTAAAACATCCCAAGAAGTTGAAATTTAATTTCTAAAACATACCAAAAGTATTTGGCAGTAACTATAAAGGTAAACATTGGTAACATAAACATAAAGTTTTAAAAAAGAACATGCATGATAGAAGGTCATGTAACTAAAAGCCAGGTGAAAGTATAGTCTCGGAGTAGATCGCACCACGCTTAATATCACCAAAAGTAGAAGGGATAAAGTTAGTCGCTTCGTTGAAGCTTAACTTGATTTCAAATACATGTCCCCAACCTGTGATCATAAGAGTTGTGCCACTAATATTGTAATGTGTTAAGGATGTAAATGGTGGTAATGGAAGACATAGGCCGTAACGAAAAGCATGCAACTTCATCCAGGAACCATTGTGTAGCTTCCACAATTCCAAAGCCCTTTCGTAGCTACCACGTGAAACATAACAATGAAGTTCTGAGCGTATGCTAACCAAAGAAAATTAAGGCCCCAAACCCCACGTATTTGGATATGCTAATTCAGAAAACCTGTGTGTGTTGACTTCAAAACGAACAAGCATCTATTGAGCGCCAAGCCAGTTTTGGGACACCCTGAAGTACAAAGCATCTCCACAGAAGGTTGCCATAGACCAATCGTAGGTATCACCATTGTATGGCCTCTTTTTCAAGAATGGTATGCATTTCCACGACGCACGACGCAATGAATACACGTATACAGCAAGAGTACCCCGCCTACGCTTAATGTGAATAACATTGTAATCGAATGTTACGTCAACATAGAAACCAACCGCATCAATATATGCCTTGAAGAAGCCCTGCTTATTATTGTTGGATAACATTTTGCAGCCACCGGTTAATGGATTCCATATAACCAAATCCCACGTGTTTTTAAGGCTAATACAGAGCATGCGGTCCAAGCTCGCTAAAAATAAAAGATTTTTTGGATGAACATTAAATGGGGGATTTAATTCAGTACCTACCAAATAGTTAGGTTCCTCATAATTCAAAGACCGAGATACACAAGATTTCTTATGGCTCCTCGTGGTGATGATCTTCTGTTCGGGAGAGTCTCGCATGTATAGGGAATGCGTCCTTTGAAAATCTATACTTGAGATGTAGGTTAACCATTCTTTACTAACACACTTGCATTTAAAGATAACCTTTGGGGGTAGTCGCGCAACTATCTCAAGCATCAGTATTAAAAAATTTCTGGAGGCATACTGAATATATTAGAAAAACAAAGAATGTGTTAAAATGTATACATGCTATTGTGTATATAAATAGTCTAGTTGTTCAAAAGTAAATGGAAAGACAATTGACTCGGATAAACAGATGTATTGTACACATGTAGTGTATTGATGGGTAGATACCATAGATTGGTTGAAGGAATACAAAGATTTAGTTTTCAGTTCAATGATCATTAGGGCACATAAAACCTAATGGGTTAAAGTTGACAAAAAATAGTTTAATATATCGACAAATGAAACCTAATGGGTTAAAGTTAACAAAACCAAAAGTCCAAGGGTAACATCCACACAAATCATCCTTAGAATACAATGCATATTACCTCTTACAATGCATCATCCTAAAACATATGCATTAGATAGTTATCCATGTTATTAAAATTAACTTATTGAATGACTATTTTACCCGACCATTTACTAAGAGATTATTACATATTTTTTTCTTTATAAAAACGCCAGTTACATTTTTTTCAAAGTTCGAACCTTTTCTGTATATACAAAACAACAAAACTATATCTGCAAATATAAAAGTTAACATTTCATTTTAAACCAGCAATCACTAATATTAAAAAATAAAATAATTAATTAAAGTTTTAAACAATTACAATACCAAAAATATATGTAAATTTTTTTAGTAAAAACACATGTGTATATAATAATCATTTAATAAGTTAATTTTTACATAAATGAATAAACTTGTAATATATATTTTCAAAAAGTATAAAATATGTAATTAGTTATTTGTTTTTTGAAAATATACAGTTGATGGTGTTAAAAAGATGAAATATATAAAATAAAAAACACTTGTATTAATTAATTCAATTATTTTTGGATGCTTAGCCTTTTTTAACCCAAAACTATGGAATCCAAACCCAATCGATCATTTTCCCAAAGTAATCGACCCAAAACACCTCTTCTAACCTCTGTATCCTTCAAAACCCAAACCCTAACTGTTTGGTGTTGTTTATGCTTCGGCAAAGAAGAAGAGGAAGAAGAGGCGATGAGCGAGAGGGAGGCGATTTTGGGGGTGCTGATTGTAAGTCGGTGGAAATTGGGGATTATGAGGATTTGGGGATTATGAGGATTTGGGGGTTGGGAGTCCGGTGAATGAAGAGCCTTCGTCTATGTTAGATGTGCTGATGGAGTGAGGTTTCGCAGGCTGTTAGGGGAGGGTACTTCTGGAAGAGCCTTCGTCTTTTTCGGCTGCCTGTGGCTGCAAGAGGTGGTGTTGATCGTGATTCTCACAGTAAACACCCGAAAGTTCATTCTGTTGCACCGTGAGAACCTCTTTCTGATCTTGCACACCACTTCATTATTGCTAATTTCTTACCTCACATTAAGAACTTGAGGATTTAATGATGTTTAACTTTTGTGAAAGAAATCGTAATTGTATTTAATAACTTTGAGCTATGTTGTTTATCTAGGGATTATTGTGTGTTGTGTGGTTTTAGGTTCATGTTAGATGTGCGTTTAATTATAGCCAACTATGATGAACACATGTAACACGGGTTTATATGAATAAATAGTATAGACGTTACACACTAAATCTCCTCTACATTTTGTTTCATTCTTATGGGTATTATGAGTTGATGATTATTGTCCTTGTTTTTTAGGTTTTCTATTTCTTGGATCACATTAATCTGTGTAGAGCTGCTAAGTTTTGCAGGCAGTGGCGCATAGTTATTGTACGTGTAGTGTGTATTTGTTACTTAAGTTAGTTAATGTATTTGGAGTTCGTAAACTATATATGTGTCCTTTATTGTAGTTATTTGTTACTGTTCTTAGCTATATGGACCCAATGTTGTTGTGTTCAAAGGCTATCGATTGCCTAAGGCTGCTGAGGAGTATCTTGTATCACATGGGCTGAATAATGTGATATATTCTTAAACACTAATGCTGAAACATAGGGTTACTTTTAACTTGCCCCTTGCCCTTATATTTTACCCCTTGGCCTTTTGGAGATAAAATACAACTCTAATCCAATCCCATTTCAAGCAAACATATTGAAATTGCAAGTTCTAGTATTCTACATAAATAAACATGTTTCTCTCTTAGAAATCAAGTTGGTTTTATTTGCTTGAAGTGATATGGAATTCATAGTACATCAAAAGTATCAGTAGTAATATTTCAGTTGTTCAAAATATTAAACATTATACAATCATCTTTTACAGAATCATCATTTTTATTTTTCAGGAAGCATGTTGATAGTGAATCTCAAGCGTTGATTCAACAACAAAACCAGCAGCAACAGATGGTTCCACTACAAGATAGCTACATGCAGAGCAGAGCTGAGGCTCTTCACAATGTTGAGTCAACTATTCATAAATTAGGCACCATTTTTACACAGTTGGCAACCATGGTTTCTCAACAAGGGGAGCTTGCAATAAGGTATGTCCTATACAGTTATATATGCACCTAATTCCATTATAATAATTTTGAGTTTTGTTAATTTCATGATATTATGATACACACTGAATACTAAATGGTGTAATGAGGAGAGCTTTTGCAATTAGGTACATTTTGGTTCGGTGATCGTATTGAATAAGACAATTTAGGATGTTGTATATATAAAATACACTTCGGGTAACTTTAGACCCGTTTAACCTATCTCAAGTAAGTTACTTTTCTTGTTCGAAGCTACAACAAATACTTTTAAGTTGTTACTTTTTCTATTAATTTGCTAAATGAAATTGTCATTTGTTACATTTTGTTGTGTGTTGTGTGGTTTTAGGTTCATTTTAGATGTGAGTTTAATTGTTATGCTGATTGTGTGTGCTATATATGAATATTAAATCAATCATAAAAAATGCATAACTTCCTAGATGTAGGCAACTGTGATGAACAGCTGTTAACATGGGTTAATATGAATAAATAGTATAGACGTTACACACTAAATTAGTTAAATCCATCGGGCAGTTTCATGACAACACAAAAAAAACACACTGATTTACAATCAAACACGATAACAAATAAAAATTTTGCTAGTTAAATACTTATATGTATAAAAGAAGACATACCTTTATGGAGAACCGAAAGCCACAAAAATTAAATAAATAGCTTAAGGTTAAATAGCTTAACGGGAACAAAAGGCTAGCTTCCAAGAAGTTGACCACAACCTACTGAAAAAATTAAATAGCTTAAGGTTAGAAACATGTTATGGATAATATCCTATTTAACTTACCAATTTACTAAAACATGTTATGGATAATACCCTGTTTGTCTATATTGTAGTTTTAGAGAAATAGTATTTATAAACACTAAAATAAATGAAGTTGTTGTTTATCTAACTTTTAGTTTTATAATTATACTAAATGAGGATGTTTAACTATGGTAAAATTAAAAATAAATTTACAAACAACTGAAAAATGAATTAGCTTTTGGTTAGGAATCTAAATACACAAACAAATCAAACATATACATAATATACCAGGCTGAAAAGTTTCAAACTTTCATAAGAATATCAACCTGCAAGTGTTATTTCTTGTGATGCGGTTGATGTGAATGTGCAAACTTGGAACAAAAAAACTAATTTCCGAGAACTTGTACCACAAACAACTGAAAAATGAATTAGCTTTTGGTTAGGAATCTAAAAACACAAACAAATCAAACATATACATAATATACCAGGCTGAAAAGTTTCAAACTTTCATAAGAAACACAACCTGCAAGTGTTATTTATTGTGATGCGGTTGATGTGAATGTGCAAACTTGGAACAAAAAACCTAATTTCCGAGAACTTGGACCACAAACAACTAAAAATTAATTAGCTTTTGGTTAGGAATCTAAATACACAAACAAAGCAAACATATACATAATATATCAGGCTGAAAAGTTTCAAACTTTCATAAGAATATCAACCTGCAAATGATATTTCTTGTGATGCGGTTGATATGAATGTCGACTTTTGGTAATATATAGTATATAAAACAGGGGATGTTTATCCCTAAAAAGCTGCAACAACTTCAATTTTAGGAGCATATAAGGTCTAAAGTCACTAAAAAGCTACAACAACCTAGATTGTAGGATAAAGTTAGGCCTAAAGTCAGCTACATGTTGCTAATATCAAGCATTCGTTTTTTTTAAAAAAATTGAAATGTATAGGATAAAAATTTGAACTGAACTTTATCACCAGAAAGTTGCAACAAATTAATTAACCCCATAAAGTTGCAACAAATGAATATTTAATAAAACGCAGAAGCACACCATCTACAATTTGGTTTCAGCCTCTTAGTTTTTATTATTAAAAAAACAAACAAATGGAACATACACAGCAGGTTATGTTTTTTTGGCATAAGCACACCAAACTTAATATGCTTTTGGTTGTATGTATTTTTTTATTTTATATAAGCTTTCTTAGTTTTTACTTTTAAAAAACAGTTAATATGTTATCAGGTCTAAAGTCATTCTGAGCTGCTACAACAACCTAGATTGTAGGATAAATTTAGGTCTAAAGTCAAGCCTGCGTTTTTTTTTAAATTGAAATTTATAGGATAAGACACTTCTATCTTGAAGTTAGTTTGTATGTTCTTTTTAACTTAATTGCTAGAAAATAGGTTATAGAAAAACTGAAAGGAAAAAACTGTTTGTAATGACTGAATAGATTTTTGAATCAAGTGTATAATATCTTCCAATTAAAGTATTTTGCACGTCTACATAATCTTCAATAAGATGTCATAACACTTAGTTGTGTTTGGTAGGATGGTTATGAAATGCATGATAATTTGTTCCAATTTTGACTTAGATATACCTAAAAGCTAGATCTTTCTGTAAGGCTAGATCTTTCTATAAAACTTTTAGTTTTATAATTATGCTAAATGATGATGTTTAAGTATAGTAAAATTAAAACAAATATATGTTGAGAGAGAGAGAGAAACTGAGTTTCTAGGGGAGTGGAGCTCTGGTAGTTATTTGTTACTGTTAGTTTAAAAAAAACGATTTGCATCAGAATGTATGTTTGATAAATATTTCAAAGTAAGGTAAATTTTTTTCTATTATAAATGTGTGTCTGGTGTTAAAAGCTTTAGAAATATATGTTTGGTTATAAATTCGTGTAAAATTATTAATTAGGTGTTTCATAATTAATTTGGAAGTTAGTTAAATGTTTATTTCTTAGCTCGTACTTGTTCTAAGATAAATGCTAATACAATTTTCATTCTCACACCGACATTCATAAAGTTAAAAAAGTCAACTTTTTAAGTAATAACAAAAAAGATAAATCTTTTATTTCAAACATAAAGCCGACGAATTCATTTACGTAGAATAAAATGCATAGAAAAGGCAAAACATAATTATTTAGTGGTGGGTTGAAAATTAAACTAAATGCGGTCTAGTTCGCTTCTGAATTGATGCCCGGGGAATCTTAATCGGATTTTTAAGCTTTTGGCTTGAATCCGCAGTATCAAGTAACTTGTCATCTTTCTCTTCTTCATCTGAACTCTCTATAATAATAATTTCATCCCATTTCCATTCAGCCATTCGTTTGTGTCTATTCGCTTGAGTTTCCCGCTTTTGGTCATCAAAATGCATAATAACACAAGTAAAACATAAATATGAATGTAAGTATAATTGAAAAATTATTTTAGCCAACGTAAATATATACATAAGATCAAGAAAACAAACCTTAGAAGCGTCCCCATTTTTTTGACTCAAGTCACCACACCAGTCTTTTTTTTGTGTGTTCAATTCACACTGAACCAAATAATTATATTTATCAGTAACATATGAATCAAAGTAAACTTCTATTAAGGTAACATGACTAACCTTGAATGGTTGGTCTTTCAACATCTTTGAACCCTTCTCCATACCTAAATACACAATCAAATCAGAAATCAAGTTATTTAAATTCTCAAAGCCATGAACAAAGGATTGTATTAGCAGATTAATTCCCTACCTAATATAATACTTACCTTACCTTAATGGAAACCAAAATCCTCAAAAATTTCCAATCTGCCGTGAACTATAGGAACTGTAATATTCTGCAGTGTATTTTACCAATATTCAAGTGAACATATAATATGATTTGGTTCCAGAAATGTTTATATAGAAGAAGATTCTGGCTTTCATCCCTAAAAAGATGCAAAAGATTAAAATTTGAACTGAATTTTATCCCCATAAAGTTGCAACAAATTAATTATCCCCATAAAGTTGTAACAAACTAATATGGAATAAAACGCAGGTAGTTTTTTATTGTATATTATCGTGAGTTGTACTATTCTACCCTTATAATTCATGCAATTGCAAATTGTTAATGCCTATAGTGGTTTCTAATGTCATTTGTCAGAACAAGTGATTATTTTTCAATTTATGGTTGAATAGGCCTGGAAATAAGTCTTTGAGCACAACTTGATTTGGTTGGTTATAGATCCCAAACAACATGCTATACTCCATTTCCAAATTTGCAGGTCTAAAACTAAATTTGATCTTTAAATCCATTTAGCTAAGAATGATAAGCTTGCAACTTGAAACCTTCAATGCCTAATCCCCAGAATTCTTTAGCCATCAATAGTTTTTCCCAAGCAATTCATAATAACTTTTTGCTTTAACCCAAAAAGTATGGATTTGATTGTACACAGCAGGATTTTCGTATACTAAATTTTCCAGGTAGTTTTTTATTGTATTTAACCGTGAGTTTATGTGAATAAAGGTAACAACTTTAATGTGTAGGGATATTATGGAAATTAACATAGGGGTTATTTTGTAAATAATCTTTTAAGTACTATTTTACCCTTATAAATGCTTGTATCCTATGCATTGATTGTTGTATATGTTCTTAAATTTAGGGTATCTTAAAATACCCCTCCCATATACTTTATATATAGTATAGATTATGTGATATGATCAATCTGCTTAATTGTGATGAGTTAAAGATGAACCTAGTACGTACTTGAAAAAGAAAGACATTAATATTGAGAATCTTGTGTATGAAGTGTGCTAGCTACGTACTAGAAGCTAGTAATCTTTTATCATTTTATGCATAAGTTTATTGAATGGCTTTTACTAATTGCACGCCCTGTCAGGTGCTAAATGGACGCCCTTTGACTTTCTTCACGGCCCGTGAAGGGCCTTACGGGCCGTGACGGGTTCGAAATTTAATTCTCTCACCTGCAATTTATCACGGCCCGTGTAGGAACAAACGGGCCGTAAACTACATCCCACACGGCCCGTTAACTACTTAAATAACGGCCCGTTAGGTCCTTCACGGGCCGTTATTGTCCTTCTCAGAATGTACTTTCCTCGTTTTGCGTGCACTTTTAAATTTTATAATTATGTGACGCGACGTATTATTCCTTGATTCGATTTAAGATTCTATATAAACCGTTATATATATGACTTGTTATATGGTTAGTGACAAACGAAACAGTTAAAATGTCTTCTCGTGGAGGTAGGAGAAGACGTCAAAATGAGTCATCTTCAAACTCACGAGATATTGTGGAAAGTATTCCTGATCCAATAGATAACCATAATTGGCAGAACGGGAGGAACTGGTCTCAGAATATTATTCACTTTATACGTAACGGTGACTCCCAAACATGTAGAGTGTATTACATGGGTCATTCCGATATTCCGTTAGAATTTTGGCGTGAATTACTCGGAAACGTGTCTTTAGGTACCGAGGTATGATTTAAAGTTTTTTTTATATATTTTATTTTATTTTAAAATTCTAACAATTAAAAAAGTTATGGTTTTATAGCATGTTCGGGCGTGGACAAATAGACTCACAATATGGAGATACGAAGAAATACGTAGAACAGAAGAGTTGCCGGGTAGTGATCGTTGGACGATTCTCCCATTTGAGTGGTTTAACTTAATATACTCGGGGTCCGTTAATGGTAACGAATATGGCGACGGGAGTGACTGTCTATATTCCGCGTTATGGGAAGTTGATACGGTAATACTGTTTTTTAATGTTTTACAATAAAAATCATGAATTTATAACCGTGAATTAAATTATTTTGTAGGTTTACGTACCAATTACTGATGACGAAGAAAATTGGTATCTTTTTAAGATTTCTATGGACTCACTAAGAGTTCGTATATATTCTCCATACGAATGCCGACCAAATACGTGTGATGATTCATGGTGCATTCATCGTAATGCGCGAACGATTTTCGTACAATTCGAATCGTACTTTTTACATTTTCTGTCACGTATACAATATTGGCAGCACTCCGGACAAGAAGAAATCGAAGAACTGGAGGTATCGGGTGAAACCGTTTGGCCCCCTAACGCCGGTCATATTGGTCGAGATTCGGGAGTTGTAATTTGTATGTTATTGCGTAGGTTGGTTCAAAATAGATCTTTAGAGTGGCAAGAGGTTAGCTTACAGGATGCTTGCTTTAGATTCCGAAGATTTATGGCAGACGAACTGTATTCTAGACGTGTAATGTAGAACAGTAATGAAATATTTTATTAAACATAAACGTTTATTAGTACACTTTTTTAAAAACGATAAACCGTTATTGTCACACAAAAATAAAACACATAATTTTTAATCTTCTTGATCTTTATAAAGATCCAAGCCGCAAAATGGTTAAAGGAAATTCCAAATTTCTCTCGATATCTTTCTTGAGTTCTTGTCATAATATCCGTTTCATTCCATAACATATTTCGATTGTTGTAAACGTCTTTGTAGAGCTGGTGAAATGTCGTGACCTTCCTTCTCAAGTCAGACCACTTGTTGTTAAGTTCACGAGTGGTGCGATATTCTTCACGTTCGAGAATTTGATGAAAACGAGTTGAAACCCGGTTCCAAAATATTGAAATATATAATCCTTCAGAAACGAGTTGAAACCCGGTTCACGAGTGGTGCGATATTCTTCACGTGCGATATTCTGCATGGCCGCCTATTTTTTGAGCGTCATTCAGGGCAAGGTAAAAAAATATTTATATTAATTCTTAATAAATAAGTATTATCTATTATGCGATTCATAATTATGCCTATTATTTGATTGTTTTGCAGATGGATAGCCCGATTGTTTGCGGCTCGTACATCACCGTCATTGCCTCGCGCTTAGGGTTGTTTACGGACGCCCTAATTGCGAGGCAGACGACGGATACGCCGCCTCGGATTTTAGGTCGACAGACCGTCATGGCCATGGGGATTGCCGCCAAATTTGGCGACGACCTCCGATGGTCCACTGATGGTGGTCGGACCGTCTGGCAGCCGGTGCTGGACGTTGCTGAGGAGGAGGAGC
The DNA here is from genome assembly GCA_024085815.1 of Flaveria linearis. NCBI lineage: Eukaryota > Viridiplantae > Streptophyta > Magnoliopsida > Asterales > Asteraceae > Flaveria > Flaveria linearis. The sequence goes on from CM044002.1 coordinate 28,099,737, forward strand.
AGCCGGCGCAGCAGCAGCAGCCGCATCCCCAGCCACACGCCAGAGCACCCGTCCCACCGCCACCGCCTGTTCCCAGGACCATCATTCGGCAGATTCCGCCGACGGGGAGTTTATGGCGGAGTCACTACATTTGCAGCGCCAGGACCACGCCTTGCTAGTATGGATGGCGGATGCGTACGTCATTTTTGCTGCTAGCGCGGGTATCGACCTCCCCCTCGGCCGGAGTTGCCTCCGTTTGTCAGACGACCTGCGGGTGATGACGAGGAGGCTGCTGGGGGTGGTGATGCGGAGGATGATGGTTCTGGTGTTGGTGATGCTGGTGGTGGACATGACGCATAGATAGTAGGATTTTATTATTTTATTTACCTTTCATGTAAAAAAAATTGAAAAATTATGTTTATATATTATGAGTTATTTTGGATGATGTTTAAATGTTTAATTATATGTTTACAATTGGTTGAACCTTTTGGATAATAAAATCAGTACTTGAACCTACTCGTCCCACAGAAAGAAATATATTATCCTTCAGAAAATCCGACGCGAGGCTTTGCAATTATATAAACAATTGGTTCAACCTTTTGGATAATAAAATCAGTACTTGAACCTACTCGTCCCACAGAAAGAAATATATAATCCTTCAGAAAATCCGACGCAAGGCTTTGCAATTATATAAACATACTTGAATCTCAGTCGGAAAAGTTGCACTGAAAAACATACTTGAATCTCAACAAATATTATGCATCTCATATCATTAACATTCTGCTAACCAAATGCCCAGCTCATATAAACAAATTCAAATGTTGAAAAAAATTCGATAATCTTCTTATTGCATTTTTCATTGGAAAACGAAAGAATTGAATAAATAATAGATTACATGTTTACAATTCAACAACAATAAAGAATTGAATAAAAAATTGAATAAATAAAGAATTGATAAATGTGTAAATTATACTAAATCTATACGTTCAACCGGGTCTACGGGCCTTATTTGAAGATATTTTTGAATTCGACTTCCGTATATAGCCTCCCAATCATTAGCGTTTTCTGTTTTGTACAAATACCAATATCTGCTCGGAACAGGCATTGGGTAGTCACTCACTAATCGAATTCTAATGAAATGACTATCTTGAACATAAGCAATTGAAATTATATGATGTTCACTGATATCACGAGGAGATAACCAGAACGGGAAAAAAGTAGCGGAGTTGCCGATAGATATTAAAATTATAACCACTCGAAACCTGTTAGCAATAAGGATTGTAGCAGTGGCACTGTCATCTAATTTTTGTGGGGAGCCGCACCTAACCCGTTCCAGTTTAATGATTCTCTTATTTCGTTTATGTCAGGAACATCGCAGCGTACCTATGTCTGTTTTCATCCAACTCAGCTATAAGTTCCGTACGAATAAAACGCCAGTGATTTTCACCATATCCCAGTGCGAGTGCTACAGCACGAAAACCACAATTGCTGTCCGCTAAAACATCATCCGCGCCTGAAATATACGGGAAAAAGAATGATGGAATCCAGCGGTTAAACCGGAAAAAATTGTTTTTATCTTCGTCGCCCGGATATAGGAAAACTTGGAACTCTGTTGAGATAATACATCTTTGCCTCTTGATTTTGAAGACATGGATTGACTGCGCTGCAAAGGCCCTTGTTTTGACTTCACCACCGAACTTGAATATGTTGGCGGACCGTCAAATTTTTCTCCAGGTTGAACATATGAACTATGTCTGGGGGGGTCTAATATTGTTTCTTTTTGCTTATCTTTTTTTGGACGACCCCGTGTATGTGTTTGGACTTTAGGAGGTTTTTTATCCGTTTTTGAAGGAGTAACGAAAGATTTGAAAATATTAATCAAAGATCTTTTCACATTTTCGGGTTGGACAAGTAAATGTTTTGTCACCATCTCCATCTCTTTATGTACATCTACTTGAACCTCCCGTACAATATACGCGGGTGAAAAATCTAGCTTCCTCCAAAAAACATCAATAGCATCGAGCGGGATACGTTGACCTATAAAATAATATATTAAATTAAATATAATAAAAGTTTTCATGAAAAAAAACGTAAAAGAACATTCACCTGTTTGCAAGTAATTGTTTAATTTACAGCACACGGAAGACCACAGCTGGTAAAAAGATGGCAGCCACATGATTCTTTGGATATAAATAGATGACTTATCCTGTTAATCTCACCGACTAACATATCCAAAGCCGCAATAGAAACGTTACCTCGCAGCAATTTAATCACTTCATGATTATGCTGCACCATAAGCATGATTTTGCTTTTGGTAAAACTTTCTTTTATAGCAATTTCCTGGGTAGCTAAGATATTATTAATGAAAGGAATAAATCTATCCAGGGTGCTATTGGTTGCTTTCAGGTAACTTTTCAACAACGAATGTTGGCTCTCAACTCGGTTCGTTGTGTGCTGACCGAAGTTATAACTTCTATTGATCCACGCCGACACAAATCTCTCTTTGTAGGGGTCCAACCAGTTATTTTTGAGGTACATCAGCACTCCTATTTAAAAAATGTACTTATTTTTATGTAAATACACATATATTTTTAAGAATAAAACTACAAAACTTACTTGAATGTTTGGACACCAATCTGCGATAAAGCCGGTCGTAATTATAAGCGTATATGTCCTCCGTTTCAGAGTTAATAAGTACCGACCACACATGCTGAAAAGCACCCCACTCTTCATTTGAAAAGCTCGCCTTACAATGTTTAACAATATTTTCCGAAATATGCCATCTGCAAAGTAATCGAACAGCACTCGGAAAAACTTCTTCTGACGCATTCATCAGAGCGAGGTCTCGGTCGGTTAGTATAACACGGGGCTCCATACACTTATCTTCCAGCGTTGCTTTTAGTTGCTCTAACACCCATCTGAAGTTGGCTTCACGCTCATAATCAATGAATGCGTGAGCAACAGAAAAAGATTTCAGGGTGGATATCACACCAACCATTTGAACAAACGGCATTTTATACAAGTTAGTTTTGTATGTTGTGTCAATCATCAGCACGTGTGGGTACGCACGCCATAATGTGTGAGATGTGGGATGTATAAAAAAAACCCCGTCAACGGTATTTGTCGGTTCTTCTATGTGAGGGTGTAAATATATTGATGTTGTTGTAGTATAGAAAAAAAACCTGCATTGGGGTTTCACCAATTCTGGTGGACTTTTTTATTTTTGCCCGAGCATTTATACGGTTCGTAACCCAGACACGTTATCGGGATTTTGTTCCCTCAACGTGCCTAGAATGTTTCGAGGGTCAATATTTTGCTCGGACAGATTCCTTACAGTAGAAAGCTCATTTTCGGTGAGCCTCATTGCGTATGCATGTCCTTCCAGGTGTTCAGCAGGTTCATGGTTATGAGTATCATCCACAACAACTATAATCCACCCATCTCTCTGCATCTGGTACTTACCCTGCAATTCAAATTGACAGTTTGTTTTTTTTCGTGCCACTTTTTCTTAAAGTGGGTGCTCCCTTATATACACCACCCCGATCACATTTCAACCAAATTTTAACCACCAAACCATTCGAATTTCTTTTTGAACGTTTGGTGACAATAACGAACCCATTTTCTCGCCCCACGTTAGTTGCCCAATCAACTAATTCTTCACGAGATAAGAAAACCTAATCAATTTAATATTTTTAGTTAGTTATTACTAAATGAAAGTAAAATGAAAGTAAAATTAAATATGATATATCTTAATACCTGATTCGTGTCGTATAAACCTCTTTTACCGGAACCCGAACCGTCATTATCCCCGCAGCTATCGCCACCGTTATCACCCCCGTCATCGCCGCCGTCATTCCCCCCGTAATTGGACGCGAACTGCCCTAAATAGTTTGAAGCAGCCTCATCGTAATAACCGTAACCCTCCTGAGGGTAATAGTTAGATTCCGAACCGAATAAATAGTTGCTATCCCAGAAAGACATCGTAACGTTAGATATTAACGTTTATGTAGTAGTTGAAATGAAATGAATTTATATCGTTGAATTATGAAATGAATTTATAAACTAACGTTTATATAGTAGTTGAAATGGAATATTGCATCTCGTCACATAATTAACACGAATATCGAGGAATATTACGTCATATCAAATAATGTAATAAATACAAATTTACACGAATATCGAGGAATATTACGTCATATCAAATAACGTAATAAATACAAAATTACACGAAAAACGAGGAATAATATATCTCGTCAAATTATTAAAAGTGAAACTAGGACCCGTAATCAAATTCACGGCCCGTAAGATGATTTCCATACGGGCCGTGAAGAAATTCACGGGCCGTAAATCCATACGACCGTTATCTCCTTCACGGCCCGTTACGTTTTTTAATTACGTTTCTGAATGACCGATTTGACTAGCGTCAGACCATACGGCCCGTGAAGGCCCTTACGGCCCGTAAGCAGGGCGTCCAGATATCCATTTGGGCGTCCCTTTAGCAGGCCCCTTATTGAATTCAATGCTAGATTTACAACTGTTTATAATAGCTAGGTTTGTATGAAATGTTATAAGTTGGAAGTATAGGATTAATTGATATGTTGCTTTGTTCCCATAAAGTATTTAAATCTAGCGAAAAGAAATAATACATGGTACTTGTCAAGCCATCAAATCATAGATTGATATGTTATTCGATCTTTATGGGAACTGTTTAATATATTTATTGTTATTTGCTTCAAGTTAATTTGAAAATCAAAATCTCACCGTCATTTTATGTTATAACTTACAAGTTTCTCACACTCTCACTTAATTAGATTTTAAAGTGTATTGCTACATACTTTTTTATTATTACGTTTTTTTTTTGTTTCATTAATAACGTTCGTAATAAAGTAAATATATTATCAAGAAGAAAATAAATATAGTGACGCATAATCCCGATAAAATTATTAAAAAAAACAAATAAATTATAACATGGGAGAAGAACAAGAAGAACGGTTTACGCTTGTGATAAACATGATCTTAAAACAAGTAGTTTCACTTTTATATGCGATCGTAGGCTCGCAACTTGGTAAAGTTTTAGATACGAAGTCTTGGGTTTAAACTTAAGCATATTTGCCGTTAAAATGACAATTAATATTACTTATCAACAGATACATTATGTAATTGAGTTAGATGAAAAATATAAACATGTAGTATTCACTTTCGAAGAGTTGAAAACAAAATCCGCCTCGCATATGCCAGGAAGACCGAAGACGTCCCCACGTGCTTCTTGTTCAGGTTTTGGCAAGTGGCCATCGCCTTATTCTTTCATGCTTTGCTGCTCCTCACTGCCATGATTAGAGACATCATCACCGCCATGCTTACTTGTGTCATCAGTATTGTCAGTATATTTATATCTCTCATGGATTCCTATCGGAGATTATATTAAAATCAACCAAGCCTAACCGGTCATGACATGTTGCTGATATTGATTGAGTAGGAAGGACTTTCGATTACTGAATCCATCCATAAATCTAGACTCCGATAACCAAAGTGTCACGACAACATACATATTACTTTTACCGATATATTCCCGGCTCTCTATAGGTATATGTATAAGATCGATAGAATAGAGTTCAAGATTGATCTCCATCATACAATTACAAAAGATACACATCGCTAGAATTTCTTGATATCTTCAATTTCAACTTCCAAAGGACTCAACTTACAGATAGCAAAAGTAAAGTTTTCTTCAAATTATCTAGGTACAAACAAGATAAGAGCATTTTTTTCCACAGTTTTTAACCAAAGTATCAAAGTTAGCTGTGGTGTAACATGGTTTTAGCTCCTGCTGTCGGAAAGCCAACTATTTGAACAACTTGGTGCATGGAGATAAGTAGCAAAATGCTAGTGCAGTCATGGTTGTCACTGCTGAAGAACGATCAAGGTCACTTTGGAAAAGAAAGGTACGTGTTCAAATCCCACATTGTTCACAAGAACCGAATACATTATTCTCAGGTATAGTCCAACAAAAGTAGCCACCACAGCACCACCTCGGCTGACTCGAAAATTGCCACTAGAATTACCTTGACAATCATCAGTAATTGCATCTCAAGTGGAGGTTGATTGTCTATCACCTAAAAGGCTTTGCTAGGGGAATTCTGGATACCTGTTGGAACCTGCTGAAGACCACAAGCAGATGCAAGTGGAGGTGGCCATTATGGGGTAGGAACAGATTCTTTGAAGTTTAATCTACTAGTGAAGAGTCGATTGCGGTGAGCTGAGTCGTGGTGGCGGTGAATACCTGAGTTCGTTGGAGTTCAACTAAGATTTTTTATTGTAATTCGCTACATCGATGTTGTGAATGGTAAGCAATGGTGGTTTAGGGTGGATCTGTGCACAGCAGACTCTAAAAAATGAGCTCTGATAAATTACACTTCTAGCATAGAGAGAAGGAAACATGGATCAATTTCACAACTTATTAAAAGAAAGAACATGTTAAGAAAAGACCAAACTGGTGTTAAAACTCTATATATTTCAGTTCAAAACACCTAGGAAATCATGATACTGAAAGATAACATGTTTGCTATCAACCAACTAACAGTAACAATGAACTAAAAACTTAAACATCTGCCCTAGTTCGTTTTCATCGACTAATACAAACATCGCCATAGGATAAGTAAGAAACATTATTCATCTTTAACATTACAAAAAGAAACCACAAATCGCAAATTCCACGAGTCTGCTTCTACCTAGAATGATTCAAAGAATGCTTCTCTTGCTCCCTTCAGTCAGCTTCTTAGATCAAAACATTCTGATTTAATCCCACTCTAGAAGGCCATTCGACCCGAAAGCCTGCCTTCTGATATCCTCCTATCTATGGCTGCATCGATTGAGCTCATCTGAAAATTCATGGGTCCACGACAAGTGTAATTAGAAACCTCCACATAAAACTTCAAAAATAAACATATCATTGATAACATATTTCAAACCTACAGCTTTGCATTAATGCAAAGAATCTGAACTTTCTAGAAGAATCTGACCTGGGCCAAATTTGTATGGACTGTTGGGTCATAAAAATAATTTTGTAATCTGTTAGGTGAGGTGTTGTTCCACCATATCCAACACTTGACAATAATGCATTGGGAGAATACGTAGAGTTAAACATATAAACAATTCTAAAAAGCAAATACATACACTTGGATGAAGAGTCCTCAAGTTGATCCCAGCAACTTCAGCAGAATTACAGCTAATTATATATTTATGTTTACTAACTAGAAACAACAATAACATAGATACCTACTTGAACTTTGATGCTCAGAAAATTGGTGGATAGCTTGCCAACCGGAGAATGGCCAAAAAGAAGTTGACGAGCATAATGCTCAGATAACTCTTCTCCACACATTATTATTTTGAAATAAGCAATAAAATATGAAAGATTACTGGAATACCTTTACATTTACGGAACAATGTTTAAAACTGAGATCTGAAAACCGTAACATGTGGGATGTAAAAGAACATGGTACAAGGTATAACTTACCTGGCTTGTTTCATCATGCACCTGATACTTTGGTAAAGACATTCTTCTTTCCTCCTGTCAACAAATTAACATATAGGGTCAACTCAACAGCAGTAAGCAAAGAATTAAACCAACTAAACAAAGAATAAAAAAAAAAAACCATGGACATCGCCTCGTCGTCCCACACTAGGTAGACCTCATTTGTTGCTGGCTGAATAGCAGGAGCTTTATTTGCGATTACAGGTGGCGGTCCAATTGAAGGACCACCAGTATTGGGGCCAGAGGCATAGAAATGTGAACTTACTGCTACTCCACCTTCACAAAAATCAATACAAGAATATTATAATTAAAAAAGCAGCACATATAGTAATATTTATGAACATTTAATATGTAGACAAACCTTGCAAGCCCGGGTTAAGGTAGGTCCTAGGCATGTTAATATTATGCGGGTCTGTTGTGTTGTTCAGATCTGAAGGCGATGTTAATGGAATGCTTGTAGGAGCAGGATACGATGAAGTCTGAGAAGGCATGCCATTACTAGAGACAACAGGAAATAATGGCTGAGATACAGGAGGAGCAACAGAAAATGATGGTTGTAGCCCTGGTGGTGCAGTAGGAGGCCGCATGGTTTGTACCGGAAATAGGGGCTGTTGGACCATTCCTAGGGGTGCAGCAGGAGGGACTGTACCAACTGGATTCTGTGTGAACCATGGCTGCGGACGAGGTGGAACTGGCCAACCAGCACGAGGGACAGCTAATCCAGGATTGTAACTGCTTCAAAAACTCACAATCAGCTCCAGCACAATCATTAATTTAGTTTATAGATGCACAGCTGTCAAAAAGATTGATATAATTTAATTCAAGAAACATGTATATTCTTAAGGCAGGTCAAGAATTTTACTCTCGTTTATGCTGTCTATAATGATGGATAATTTAATATGAGCAAGACTGCATGAGCTGTGCATCAAACATTAGATTTACCCAAATGATGTGCAAACTTAAGAATAACTTCTATGACAGAGACAGCCTTCTAGTATTTAGAAATTTGGCAGGTTTGGATTCACAACTGCTACAGGGTACCATTATGCTAGACAAATAAATTTATTTAATATTACAGGTCTAACATTTCTGTTCCATTTCCCTTCAATCATCTTGAGGAGACTTGTAATTTACGTATCTTATTTTTTACACTCTTATCTTCTGATGTCTGCTTGTAACGGCTTTTTTTTACCTTTATAATATTTGATAATACCTATTTTTATGATAAATTTTTACAAAATCCATCTTATATCAAATTCAAAACCTTCAGAAACTAAAACTCCATCACCAGTTTTGTTTATGATAAATCAGAAAGAATTTATAATATGCATACTTCTTTACTCCATAATCTTAAGGAGTAAAAATTTATTAGTATATTTTGCTTGTATGGCTTCCCACATATGATTTATAGTTTGCTTGAAGATAATATAATTTTTCTTTGAAATTTTTTATTCTTTCTAACAACAAAGTTTAAATCTTTTTTGTTGTAAGTTTTTCCTGAATATGCCCATACAACACATTGGTCTATAACCTAATTACTTACATCATTGCTGGTGGAGTATATCCTATTGATCCTGGTACCAAGCCAACTTGGGAAGAAGGAATATCCAATTTCCCAACTTTTGATGGATTATCATTGTCTGCAAAGAGTGAAAGCATATAGTTGTTATTATCCCAAAAAGATTAAACCAATAAAAGGAGATTTACCCCTTTATTGACTACGCAATTTAACATAAACTAAACTACCATCATCGCCCATTAATCCATTACGAGATTAAAGAATGTTTATTCCTCAATCAGTAAAAAAGATGGCAAGGCTATGTAAATATTATAAATAAGATTAATGAATAGCAGCCATCTCTTCTACTGTGTATGCTAAAAACTGTGAAAGAAAAGTGAAGAAAGGAAATAAAATAAGTCGAAAACTAATCTCTATCAAGCTGATAAGAGGGCAAGCGTCCTAATTCTGATAGGCATAGAGCTAAAGAAATCGGAGAAACTAGTTGATGTCAAACTCAGAATAGACAAAAAAACATACACACAACTTCAACCTTAATCAGCCATCCATCTATACTTACATACCTTATGAAATGTGAATGCAGAATAACAAGAGCCAAAATATATAAAGAGATTTTAAAAAGAGATATGAACAAAGTTTAATAGTCCTGGTTTCTTTCTTAAATTCTGAATAAGGTAAATAATAATTATTAATTAGCTCTATGCCCTAAATAAGATGAAGTTGATTACTTCTTAAATAAGAGTGTCTCATCTGACCGAACAAACTAGTATATAGCAAACATTTAATGGATCTAGACATAGGCAATGCAGTCCATTAGACTTCTAATATTCACACTTCTACCAATAACAGCAACGTATTTCAAATTTACCAAATATATAATACTATGATTATACCAATTAAAGAAACCAATGTATTTTTTACTATTCTAAAAAAAGTAATGGAATTTACCTTGTCCATCGGTTGCTATGCTCGCTAAAAATATGTAGCTAATTCTAATAGTTTTCAATGTATGTTGCTGTTATTGATGAAAAGCAGATAGTATGTTGCTATTTTACACAAATATCCTTTAAGTAAGACCTCAATGTGTCTTTATATCAAATTTAGAAGGCAATGGAGAACAGAGAAAAATTAAAATGATACTGAAAGTGTGTAAGCAAGGAAGACAAATTACATACCTTCCTCTCCATAATGAGCTGCCAAGACATCAGGTGGGATCCCCTGCATGCCATAAATTTCAATATCCGTTGATTCTCTTCCCTCTTTAGCATTTGGAACCCTGTAAGAGATGTCATTTATAGATATGAGAAAGCAGAGTTAAGCAAGGTTTGGTTAAAGTTCAGTCAATATAAAATATTAGAATTATAGAAAAGAACCATTCCTGATGGACAATCATACAGCATAATGGTATGACATTAAAACCCAAAAAGAAAAAGTAAAAAATAAAAAGATAACCTTAGACCAAAAGAAAAAAGAACAAGATGATAGAACCGAACTTCAAAACAGCCTACAATTTTTCTTCAAGACACAAACCAAATAAGAAGCTACGAGCAATAATGCTAATAAACGACAATTACTGAGCCGATGCCACTTAAGTCTCTTAATGGTTTGATGTATCATCTATTCCTCTATGTTCTTCACGAATATCCAGATAACAGCAATATTTTAATGAGTTAATTCATCAATCCTTTTTACTTAAGTATATGTTACACAGATGCAAATGAGTCGATTCATCTATTCTCGAAAAGGTGGAATGCTACAAAACCTAAGTAATGAAGATCTGTTATAAGAACTGAACTAGTCGGCTTGATTTCGCTGAAGCAGAATACAAGCACAGCCACCTCGAGAGTGCTAATCTCCAAATACAAGACCCTAATCAACAAGATAAAACTTTGTTGGAATAATTCTTTGTATTAGTGTAGTATTAAAGTTTAGCTTAGTTGTGTAGTTTTGTAATAGTACAAGGACTAGAAGTGAAAATAGTTAGTTAGCTCTAACTGTGATAAATAGGTGATTGTATTGTGTATTTTGAAAAAAAACACTCTCAAATAAGAAATCAGATGATCTTCATGTTCTAATTTCTATCAGTTGGTATCAGAGCGCAATTGGCTCTCGATCCAAGCTTCGGTGCTCCTCCCTCGATCGGACGATCGGAAGAACACCAATTCGGCGGTCGGATTCTCGAAAGAACCCCAAATCGACCGTCGCATCCTCGAAAGAACCCCAAGTCGACTGTCGTACTCTCGGTCGAACTCCAATTTCAATTATCGAACTCCAATTTCGATTGTCGCACTCCAATTCGATTCCAGTACTCGAATCGATTGAGTGAAGATCTCCTCCCGACTGGTTGTGATCAATTCGAGTGATCTTGGCAACCAATTCGACTCCCGCACTCTATTCAATGGCGAATCAAGACAGACAGCTGACCTTCAAGGACCCCAGCGATCCGATCGCTTTCAAAATTCCGATTCTCACTCCGACAACCTACACATCTTGGGCGATCAAGATGGAGGCGTTTATGGACGCGCAGGGGCTCTGGGACGCAATTGAACCCCCCACCCAAGCCGCGGTGGATGTCCGGCTGGGCAAGAAGGCCAAGGCCTTCATTTTCCAGGCCCTGCCGGAGGATGTCCTGATGCAGGTGGCCTCGTTTAAATCGGCCAAGGATATCTGGGATGCTCTCAAGAAGCGCTATGTAGGTGAAGAGAGGGTGAAGCAGGCCAGAATTCAAACTCTTGATCATGAGTTTGAATTGCTGCGCATGGGGGAAGGTGAATCTGTGGATGAATTTGCGGGCAAAATGGGGGAGTTGGTGTCGAGATACAGGGCCCTGGGGACAACAGTTCCGGCTACCAAACAAGTGAGTAGGTTTCTCAAGGCAGCCCCTGATAGGTTCTTGCCCATAGTGGCTGCTATAGAACAGTTCTCTGACTTGAGCACTATGACTTTTGAAGAACTGGTGGGGAGGCTCAAAGCCTATGAAGAGAGACTGAAACCAGTAACCCAGGGAAAGAATTCGACTGGGCAATTACTCTTGACAAAGAGTGAATGGCAAGAAAGATCCAGTGTTGAGAACAAACAGGAGTCTAGTAGACCTGGTGGATCTGGAGATACAAGAAGTAAGGCAAGAGGATCTGGGAGGGTCTTCAAAAGGAGGGGAGGAAGATCACACTCAGAAACTGGTAATAAGGAGAACACCAACAAGAAAGACAAGAAATCCCTGAGGTGTTTTAATTGTGATAAGCTTGGTCATTTCTCAAATGAGTGCAGGGCACCAAGAAGAGCCCAACAGGAAGCCCATTTGGCTCAGACTCATGATGACCATGAATCCACTCTGCTGATGGCAGAGATACCTTTAAATTTGGGGCTGCTAGAAGAACAGCAGGTGTTCCCCAAAACTCTACCACAGGCAGAAGATACTAGTTCATGGTATCTAGATAATGGGGCAAGCAACCATATGACAGGTATAAGGACTCATTTCACTGAATTAGATGAAGCTATTAGTGGCAAAGTCAAGTTTGGTGATGGGTCTATTGTAGCAATAAAAGGCAGAGGCTCCATATGCTTCCAGTGTAAAAATGGAGAGCATAGAGTTGTTACAAATGTATTCTATATACCTGTCCTAAGAAGTAATATTCTAAGTCTGGGTCAATTGGATGAAGCAGGATGCAAAATCCTGATGAGAGATGGGCATCTATGGATATATGAGAGGGGGGAAAGAGCCTCATGAGAGTGAAGAAGTCAGAAAATAGGCTGTATAAGATCAACTTGCAAGTCACCACACCAAGATGTTTGATGACAGCAATGAATGAGTCTGCCTGGACATGGCATTCAAGGCTAGGCCATTTGAGTTTTGATTCAATCAACAAAATGTCAAAACACAACATGGTTAGAGGAATGCCCAAGATAGAAGAGAAGTCCCAGGTGTGTGAAAGCTGCCTAGTCGGGAAGCACAGGAGTCTGTCATTTCCCAATGTGAGTACTTATAGGGCTGCTTCACCACTTGAGTTAGTTCATGCTGATCTTTGTGGTCCTTTGAATCCATCTACTGCAGCTGGGAACAGGTATTTCATGCTCCTAGTGGATGACTACTCTAGATACATGTGGGTCTTTATGCTCAAGTCAAAAGATCAGGCCCCAATGATATTTAGAGAGTTTCTAAATCATGTCCAAGGGGAGACACCCTATAAGGTGAAAGCCTTGAGAACTGACAGGGGGGGTGAGTTCACATCCAAAACCTTTGAGCAACTATGCAGTTTGGATGGAATTAGAAGGTATCTGACTGCCCCTTACTCTCCACAGCAGAATGGTGTAGTGGAGAGAAGAAACCAAACAGTAATGGGCATGACTAGATCCATCTTAAAGGCCATGAAGGTTCCATTGGAATTGTGGGCTGAGGCAGTGAGACATGCTGTATACCTGCTGAATAGAAGCCCTACAAAAGCCTTGAAGAATGTAACACCCTATGAAAAGCTGTTTGAGAAGAAGCCTAAGGTAAAGCACCTAAGGGTATTTGGATGTAAGGCATATGTAAAGGTACCAAGTCATCAAGTTACCAAGCTAGATGATCAAAGCATTCCTATGGTACATCTAGGAATGGAACCAAGAACAAAAGCCTATAGAATGTATAATCCTGTTAATTGCAGAATTGTTGTAAGTAGGGATGTTATATTTGAAGAGGGAAAACCTTGGGATTGGGAAACACCTGATCAGGAGAGGACCACTACTCAAAGTTACGCCAGGTTTGGTCTATCTTTGAACTTCCCTGATCAGGATGAATCCATCTCAAGTGGGCAGTCACTTGAGCCTGGTGGCCATGAGCAAGATATGAACCAGATGGATAACTTGTCAGCACAGTCAGTTCAAGAAGGTGAAGTAGGATATGCAGGGGGTGGTAGTAGTGGTGAAAATCAGGATGATGATGAAAGTGAAGTGCCTAGGGGAAGTTATGATGATACTCCTCCAAAGGGGTTCACTAGTCTTAATGATGTGTTCAGCAGGACAGGGGTCCTTGAACAAATCCCATTTGAACCACCTATTCTTGATGAGTCTGAGTTGTTGCTTATTAGGGAGCCAACTAGTTTTGATCAGGCTAAGGGGAGTTCAGATTGGAAGAAAGCCATGAAAGATGAACTGGAAAGCATTGAAAGAAATGGAACTTGGAAGTTGGTTCAGTGCCCGAAGGGGGTGAAACCCATAGGGTTGAAATGGCTCTTCAAACTCAAGAAAGATGCTCAAGGGAAAGTTGTGAGACATAAAGCCCGGTTAGTTGTAAAAGGGTATGTACAAAAATATGGGATTGACTATGAGGAGGTTTTTGCCCCGGTTGCAAGGCTAGAAACAGTGAGACTCATTCTAGTTGTGGCTGCTGTAAATAGTTGGGAAGTTCATCATTTAGATGTGAAAACAGCATTTCTAAATGGTGAATTAAAAGAGGAAGTGTATGTAACCCAACCCGAGGGCTTTGTAAAGCAGGGAAAGGAAGAGTTGGTATATAAACTCATTAAAGCTCTCTATAGGCTTAAACAGGCTCCAAGAGCCTGGAATGAGAAGTTACACAATACTCTGGTCAAATCTGGATTTGAGAGATGTCCACAAGAGCATGCAGTGTATAAGAAAGCATCTGTTAAAGGATCTGTGATAATAGGAGTGTATGTGGATGATATGGTTGTTACAGGTTCTAGTATGGAGATGATTGATGAGTTCAAGAAGATAATGCAGTCAAATTTTGAGATGACTGATCTGGGAAAGCTGAACTACTATTTAGGGATAGAAGTACAGCAATTGGGTGATGGTATATTCTTGAATCAAACGGGGTATGCTAAGAAATATTGAAAGATGTGAAGATGTGGGATTGTAATTCTGCAAAGATACCAATGGATCCGGGTTTGAAACTTGGTAAAAATGAGGAGTGTGATGCTGTTGATGCAACAAAGTATAGAAGGGTAATTGGGTGTTTGAGGTATTTAACTCAAAGTCTCAAACAAGACCAGATTTGAGCTACTCTGTTGGTATAGTTAGTAGATTTATGGAATCTCCTAGAATAAGTCACTGGCAAGCAGTAAAGCATATTCTGAGATACTTGAAGGGGACTGTTGATCATGGTGTGTGGTTTAAGAAAGGTGAAGCTGCTGAATTAGTGGGCTATAGTGATAGCTCTCATGCTCCAACAAAGGCTGATGGGAAAAGCACTACAGGGGTCGTGTTTTATTATGGTAATGGGCCAATCAGCTGGGTTAGTCAGAAACAAGAGATAGTAGCTTTATCATCTTGTGAAGCTGAGTTCATTGCAGCCACTGCTGCTGCTCAACAAGCAGTATGGTTGAAGGTGTTTTGGAGACCCTACTTAATTCTAATATAGGTCCTGTTCTACTTAATGTGGATAATAAATCTGCAATTCAGCTTATGAAGAATCCAGTTTTCCATGGAAGGTCAAAACATATTGATGTTAGGTATCACTACATACGTAGTTGTGTGGAAAGGGATCTTGTAAATGTGAAGCATATTGGTGGTAGTGAGCAGAAGGCAGATATACTTACAAAACCGCTTCCTAGACTGAAATTTGTGGAAATGAAGAGGCTGCTTGGTGTGGGATCTATCAAAGAATTAACGGGGTGAATGTTGGAATAATTCTTTGTATTAGTGTAGTATTAAAGTTTAGCTTAGTTGTGTAGTTTTGTAATAGTACAAGGACTAGAAGTGAAAATAGTTAGTTAGCTCTAACTGTGATAAATAGGTGATTGTATTGTGTATTTTGAAAAAAAACACTCTCAAATAAGAAATCAGATGATCTTCATGTTCTAATTTCTATCAAACTTCACTACTAAACTAGAACAGGGAATTGCATACTTAAACATAAATCAAGCAGTTAATTTCTCCTAATATTCAGCCACTTCCCCACCACTGCAGTTTCTATTTGACTGGGTCATGGGTCATAGATCCAATTGGGTTTATTGGATACGTATCAATTTGTGGGTGAAATTATGATCCATAAAAGTATAAAAGACTACCTAGATACTCAAATACATGAATAATAGTTTTTGCCACTTCCCCACCACTGCAGTTTCTATTTGACTGGGTCATGGGCCATGGGTCCAATTGGGTTTATCGGATATGTATCAATTTGTGGGTGAAATTAAGATCCATAAAAGTATAAAAGACTACCTAGATACTCAAATAAATGAATTATAGTTTTTGGCCTAATTTTTTTTAATAGAAGGCAAATTTTATTAATATAGAACCAAATACAAGCAATTGCCACCAGCAAGATGCTGTGGCAAAATCTACTACCATTACATGAATTAATTAAATTAAAACCACACCAAGTTTTTGCCCTAATAACTTGAAGATTCTCACAAGCAATTGTACACATTATGCAATACACAATAGCAATGATATGAATTAATATTAACTCTTATTTATCTCGTATCCTAAGTATTAACAAGCGTGAGAAGCTCTAAGTAGTTTAGGTCCCAAAAGCCAAGAAACAAGGCACAAGAGCCGAGGTAAAAGTTTCATGCACACGAGGCGTCTGGTATTAAATAGATAGTAAAAACCAATTTTATAGATAATTTTAACATGTTAATGTTTAAACACTAAAAGCAAAATATTAAATAAAATACACTACCAAAGAAGCTCTATGTACAGCCATATAAGCTTTATGTACAACCAAAAGAAGCCCAGAGGCCCCAAACCCAAGTACTACCCAAGTTGCCTATGTGCAAGCTACTTAAACCCACTTAAAATTAATTTTTTTTATATCTATATGTATCTAACGCATAAATTATTTGAAGAAAAAAAACCTTAGCACCATCACATGAGATTGTTGCGCATCACCATCCATGAGGTGTTTTCTCCATTGCTTTGGTTGCCTCGAGCATCAGGCCTGAGGCACAGCTTATTAAACCAAGCTTGTATCATGTGAGCAACTATGCACAGCTAGATTTTAACAACAAGACATCTCATACAGAACATGAAAAACAATGTGAATGACAAAATATTTTTTGACCCAATGCTCCTAATAGGGACATGAGTATTAAGTTACTCAAATGTTGGTAAAACCATAAGCATAGATAAATAACAAGACATAGACTGACATAATTAACCTCAACCTGATCTCCATCAATAAAAACAAACTTGAACCTTTCTAAAACTTTGAAAACCCTAAGCAGCAAACTGTGTTTGCCAGTGCATATAGCAGATCAGTTCGATCATCCAACAAACACTTTACATTCGGTGTTTGATTGATGTCTTTTCATGCTTTGAGCAATGAAACCAAACAATCAAGTTAAATACAGGGCCACTACACCTGTCTGCTGGTGGATGTTAATCAATCAAGTCATGTTAGTGTCATAATCACTCCTGTAACATAGATCGCAATCTTATAGTCTGCTATTCCAAAAGACACCAACGACGTAAGAAGAGTTGCACAAGGGCAAAAACAATCCAAAACCCTAATGTGTTAACACAAAACTAAATCCACAAAGACGAATAAAAAATCGAGGCTTACTTGGATACAGTTTCTTTATGAACCTGCAAGACATGAATGGCCATACCGCCGGCTGTTGAAAGCTTCTTATGACACACATGACACTTGAAATGCTTAGCCTTTTGGTGCTGAACCAAGATCTTCTCATCATCGAATTCTCTGTCACAATAATAACACCATACATCTGACGATACTCTCTTCTTCTTCTTCCCCATCTCACCAACAAAAGAAGAACTCGCTTACAACGCTTTGCTTATATGTGTATTCGATTTGATTCGTATGTGAAGAAGAAAACCCCGTTCTAGGGTTTCTACTGCAGCTGATTTTCGTTTGTGAATCACAATAAATCAATAATACTCCCCCTCTTATGATATTGTTTTGGAACCCACAATCAATTAGGGACTAAAAAGAGTAAAAGAAAAGTTTGAGGGATCAGTATGTAAAATATTTGGGAAACGCGTGAGTTGACTTTGACTATTGGATCAAGATGAGTCGGGCCGGTGGACCCACGCAGTTGGGTTTGGGCTTCGGATTAAGCCTGTTTAAATGAATTGGATTAGGAGTAAGCCCATCAACATAAATTGGGTTACGAGTTGGCCCATTAAAAATCCAATTCACGGTTTAACAATTTCACATATTGTGTTCTTTTATACTTTTATAGTTCCCATCAGATGCCCAATTATACACTACCACATCATTGGGTTTGTTAGTTTTCATGGGTAGCAAGGTTTCTTAATTATGAATTTTTATCGTTAAAGTTGTTTGATATGATGTGATACACGATCTCAAACTTATCTACAAATTGAGTTGAAGTATCAAATACTCAAGTACAACCATGACACTTTAATACTTATAGCATTTACATTTTTTACAACTCATTATACTTTGTATGGCTATATTATAATGTTGTATTATTTATGCTCATGTAAATCAATGGAAAAGGGTATCAAGATTATGATACTTTTCATGGTATCTAACTCTCCCATGCTTCTCTTAGACATCGCTGGACACCATCCTCAATCCCTTTCTTGCTTTGATTGTTATAATGGCCAACAAAAATGAAAAGAAACCGTGAAGCCAAGTGCCAAGTGCCCTCTTGCGTGTGTACATTGTCACCAATATTCAACAAAAAGGTTCGTGTTCTTAAAATTATGAAAGCCACCTAATCATTTTGGGTAAGACTTTTCACACTCCATGCTCAAAGTAACAAGGTTCTTCAGCATATTAGTGTCATGACTGTTTATTGATCCTAACAAGTCTTGGGTTGAAAATGATTTCATAATTCTTTAGTTGTTTTATGGAACTCTTTTGAATGATCTTCTTGTTTGTATTCTCCCGCCTGAATCAACTGCAAACAAGTCTTACCATATCAAAAATATCTTTCTTAACAATAAAGGATTGAGAATCATCGCTTTTGCAGCATGTTGTTCTTGGAAGCCTATAGACAGTAGAGGTGCATAAAAAAGGTTTGCAAACCATAACCAAACAACTGAACCAGAGTTGAAACCATACCCACCCAAACCCCTCCCTAACAAAAAATAACCGATTACAAATCTTGACATTCTTTAGTTCAAACCAATTTTAAAACCAATTCGTGCTCAAAACCAATAGTCGTTTATGACTGTTTTTAGCTTTTATTTGACATCTTCACACTATATGTTGTATATATAATAATTAAATATTTGTGCGATCCCAATACTTCTATGTCACGACCTGCCTAAAAACAAGTTGCGTTACTCGGGAATCCGGAATTTTCCAGCAAATTCCCGAGATTTCAAAGATTCAAGGAGTACCATAAAAATATATCAAAATGTATCTAGAATTAACTATACAAAAATCTAGTTGATTAGTTTAGAAATTTCCTTATAAATATCTTAGATACTTACTGAGAAATATCTAAGATATTTAGTGCTAAGATAGTTCTAGATTAGAAATAATCTAGAACTTTAGACAAGTATAAATAGGTGATGAAGTCTTCATTTGTAAGCACCCAAAAAACTCATACAAGTCTTGTGTAAACACACTTGTAAACCACTCTTGTACTAACCTTGTAAGCAATACAAAGCCATTTGTATTACGAGCTTGCAAACGCTTCCGCATCGTAACCTAAATTGTTACATCGTTTGGGTCACAAAGTCTGAACTTAGAGCAAGTCTAAGTGCCGCACGAGAGTCGAAAAAATCACTCCGTGACATTAAGCTCTCAAAACTCAGAAAAACATAACTTGCACACTACATCACCATGTGCACTTTATATGTTATTATCATCTTAATGTGCAAACCATCATACGCAAAAATTGCGCTCTTCTCAAATTATTGAACTTTGCCAATTACTTGACTTGGGATTTTTTTCGTTATTCATACTATTTTTGAAATACATACAACTTCTCCTCATTTGATCAACTATTTTGGTAGCTTTCAGAGGAACTTTTCAAGCAAGAATGAAGCTAAAAGGTGGAAATGTTTCCACTTGGAAATTTACTATGGAATGTAAAATAATTAAACAAAAAACGAGAAGTTAGATAGATTTGAAGAATGGTATGGATAAGGAAAAACTCGGGTTCGAGTAATTAGGAAACTTAGAGGTTTAAAAAGAATGTGTTTGTGTGCTAATATTTTGTACATATATAGATGATTATACATGTGTAAATAGTGCATATTGCGGTATTGTGTAAAACTTTTATTTGCAGAGAGTACCTAAGGAACCCTAGCTTACCAGTTGGCGATGTAGTTCGCATAGGAAATCAAAATATAAAAATTGTGATAATTCCTAGAATTATGTTTTCTTGTTTCTAAACTTACAAAGATTAATAAAAGATGAATTTTATGTTGTATATATTATGTTTATTTTTAAGTAATTTTTAATTTTTTAATTTTTCTATATTATTGATTTGAAATCGGTTTATGGAACTGAACTAGTTCCGAACCAACCCACACCTGTTTCAATCCAGTAGGGTTTTCACCTTCCTCAAACTAAACCGGACCCGAGTGTTTCCTTTCCGAAGATATCCACACCAAACAATTACTTTTATCTATGAAGTCGTTAGTTACATGATCTCCAAAGATATCTAAAGACGTGGTTTCATTCTTGACTTCATGCTTGAGTTTTAACATGTACTTTTTAGTTACATGATCATCCAAGAAAATACATGATTATTATAACAAAATAATCTGAGCCTAAGATGAAATATGTCACCGTAAGTACAAGTAGAAGACAACTTGAAATAAATCATAATCAAATAATTCTACAACATAATTGATATATTATATACATGATCATGAACATTAATTTTATGATTACGATATAATAGATGGTATGTATAGTTTTACTTAATTATAATGCTTAATATTATCTCGATGAGGTACATGCGTTATCTAATTTTTTTCATATCCTACTTTATGAATGAGATATTACTAGATATATTGTTGTTGCTGAAAACGAAGATAACTATGCGCACATATACTTTGAAAAGATTGTATATATATAGACTAGACCCTACATATTTAGTGAAATAATATGATTGAGAAGATTAAAGTTTACATACATATCTTTTACATTAAGTGATTTAAAAAGAAATTTGATCGGCGCACCTTTTACATTAAAATTGACTTCTTCAACTTTATAATCATAAAAGTAGCCAATTTTGGAGTATCCCTTGGCCTAATGTAGTAATGTGTAATTATGATTATGGTCACTATTGTATTCATATAAAAAATTAAAATACCAATCAAATAACTACTTTTTGCCGTTAAATAAACAAAATTCTTACTCCATTCGTTTAAAGATGGCCATGACAATCAAGAAAAATTATATTAGCACAATCATATAGAATTATGTTTCTTTTAATTATTTAGATCCATATATATATATATATATATATATATATATATATATATATATATATATATATATATATATATATATATATATATATATATATATATATATATATATGGACAATTCCAATGGAGGATCAGCACCCTCTAACTATTCTTAACATTAGTGCTATGCTCCACGACATATTCCAAAAACTTTTACTCTCACTATTCTTCATGAAATGCACACCGTTTTTCTTTTTATCCTCTAACAAAAATAATGGTTGTTTGCCACGATGATCCGTAGCCAAGAACCTTATGAATTATGATCATAGTCGGACTTAGGAATGGTTCACCAAATAATTAAATTTTCAATTCTTGGATATCTATGACCTCGATGTCAAAATTTTCGGGACACATAATAAAATACAATATCATTAAATACATTAAAATTATAACCTTTTAAAAATCAACACAAAAGATTGCCAATTCCACAAAATTTACAAATTTTCTTTTGAAAATTGTTTCAAAAAAATGTCTGTAACTTTCTCATACGCCATGTATCTAATCTTAGATATAGTGTTAGTTCCTAAACTCTAAACCGGTCTCAAATTAATATATCATATATAATCTTTTATTACATATCAAGATTGAAGTGAAATAAGGTTGTTTATTAATATCGTTTCCTAATGGGCCAAGCAACAACCATTGTTAATTTATATATGAAAATGTGAAAACAACTGTCTATTTTGGGCTAGCTCGTCATTACATTGTATAACATGATATTAGTTGTGTTGACTAGGTCGGTATTATACAAATATCTTCTGTTTTTTATTAGTAAACCTTTGCTTTACTAATCATTTTCGACATACATATTTAGTCAAATTTATATTATAGGGATATTCGGATTATTATATTAAAAGTCAGAATGCCTATGCAATATGCATACGTGTATTCATTATTCACCAACTCCGTACTGTTGATGATGTAACATTCATTCCCACCAAAAATATATACACATACGTACACACATATGTATGTATGTATATATATTTCTTACTTTATAAAGCAAGTCAAATTAACTTTATTAGAAATAGTGCTCTTTGTGAGAAAAATCTTCCAAAAGTAAATAGTGATGAATATATTTGAAAAGTCAAGATGGTTTGGTCCATTCTGAGAACTGACAACTCTTTAAAGATGTTGTAACTTGTAACATATGTTTTATATCTTGAGCAGACTAAGACCTTTTTCAAAATAATTTGGTAAAAGGGATCTTTAATTTCAATACACTCTGTTTAATTGTTTGTGTCATTTACACAGAAGCTACAAATTCTGTTTTGAGTAAACATAACAAAAGAAACGCTTTAAGATATGGATTAGCAAGAGATGATGCTTTAGTTTAATATTCATGTATTAGTGATTTAGTGAAAGATGATCCCAACCATGATTAAGAGTATTTGTTAGTTAACATCCATCTTGATAAGAGTGAAGTAGCCAGTGATAAATATTATAGGGTAAGACAGAAGTTGCCAGCGATATCTGACATAATATAGAGAAGTTGTAGAGGTGATCTCTACGTTAACCAAAGAGAAAATTTGTGATTCTTACCAAGATTAGGAATACAATAGTAAAAAAGTTGATCTCTACATAGATGGAACATATAACAGAAACTCATAGTTGAAGCCAATAAGTGATGTAAATTAAGGTCAGGTAGATTAATTAATATTGTTAATTAAACCACTCTCCATCTATGTGTTTATGTGGTGATATTTCTATTTCCATAAACTTATTAATTGATGCTTCACATCATATAGCTCGTTCGATACTATTATCTTGTTAAGGAACAATAATTTTTAAACTAAAAAACCAACAGGTTAAAATAAACAATTAGGTTAACAAGATGATGAACTAAATTTAGAAATTTCGTAACAAAAGGATATTTAAGAAAGACAAGTTTCTTTTGTGTATTTTAATATAAATTCTCCTAAAAAAACTTCTATAAGCATTACCCAAGATTATAAATATTTAAGAAAGAGTAAACAAGAGAAGAAATAAAAAATTGAGGTTAAGAAATTATTAAGTTTCCGCTTAGATTAAGATGCCAATTTCGTTTTACAATAACACATAAACTCAAGATGAATGGATGGATATTAATTTGGTAGAATTAGAAGTGATCGACTATTTAAAATCATCTTTATAAGGTGATTTAGAATTAATATTCTTGGCGTGCTTATATTTGTTAGTTTATATTCACGCAGATGCACTCTTTGATGAGGAGCCATTCAACAATAAGCGTAGCTCATATAAATTATGTGTAGCACTTAAACTTATATGCTAAAGTATGCTGATTTGCTACAACGTGTATATTGTTTACAAATGGTGATCAATGGAGCGTTTTAATGATCATTATCTTGCATGTACTATGCTAAGTTTAAATCATGTCCTATACATCTCATACTTATTTAGGTTCAAAATGTGTTACATGTGTCTGAATATATAATAGTCTTAGCTATACAGATACATACACATATAGAAACATGACTGAGAATAGGGTTTAGGTGAAGCCATAGAGCGAAAATAGAGTCAAGTTCAGAATATGGTCTACAAAAATTATATGGTCTACAAAAATGAAAGCCTACACAACAAGAACATTAGTGTTGACACTCTTAATGGAAATAGGGAGTGTCAACCAACGACAACCAAAATTTACGATGACAATAACTTCCTAATCTACAAAAGATGTCATGATAAAAAAAAAATTAGGTCACGGCTAGCAGTGACATTAGAAAATTGCGAAGGGATGATTATTACATTTTGTGCCAACATAAGGCCAACTACAATGGTTAGCCCTAATATATGAACAACAATCGACAGCAACAATTCAAATATCTATAAAATATCTAAACAACAATTAATTAATAAAAACCAAAAGTTCCCATTAAAAACATCTAAACCACAATTCATATAAAGACAACCAACAAAAGTCATCAATTCACCCAAAATGATGATCGAACAGTGATTATACAAATCGAAATATCCTCAAAATTAATTAAAGAAAAAAATATATCCTGATCTAGTTCCCAATGAGCTAAAATTTTATTTACATATTTAACTTTTAAAAATAAATCACACACTTATATTTTCCTAACTCTTAACCTAAATCAAAATCTAAACTCGTCTTCCGTAAAGATCGAGTAATTTAACTGTTACCATTAAAGTAATAACCCCACGGACAACTACAATTATATATAGATCTAAGACGAAGATAATATAAACATCACGCTTATCGTATAATTTAATAACAAAAGTAAAAGATACGAATACGTAAAACGATTCGATTCGAAGCACTTAGAATAAATAATTAACAAGTAGCATATATACAATTAAAAATTAGTTCCTGAAAATGAGGGGGTAAATACTAAATACAAAATATTGGTGTGCGTAGTTAGGGGTTAGTAATATTGAGAAGTGGCGCATGGGTTTCCCAACGGCTGGCCAATGGGGTAAACATGAGGCGTATGCAGCCCAACCCAAACCAACCAAACAACGGCTGTGCTCCTCACATCACATCGTATGGATCCTCTGTGTTTTGTCGTTTATTTAAGATTAGGTCTGTGTGGGGTGGTTTAGTTTGTACAAGGGTCAATAAAACCATAGGAAATGTTAAAAGGCGGCGGCTAACAGATCGAAGTCGGGGTTGTGTATATATATTATGGCATCACATAAACAGGAGGCGTTAGTTGACCCTTTGGTGACCCAGGAGTCACCCACCCCACCCCCCAAGTTTCTACATTTTGCCCCTTCTCGTCTCACCGTAACTTTAATTCACATGCCCCGCACCACCTTCCTATGTATAATTAACACTTTTGGTGTTTAGTAACATTTTTAATAACCAATGATTGTTTGTTTAAGTAATTGAGATGAGGTACATAAAACGATTAAAATTTAAAAATGTGAAGGTATTGGGTTTGAGTACTGTTTGGAGCAAAAATGGTTTAGGTTTAGCCAGAGGGTTCTTACAGTTGTGGATTTGAGGTTGGGGATACGGTATCGGTTGGGAAACAGATATGTATGCTCGATTAAGATAATATTTATTCTCCAAAGTTATGATCGTACAATTATTGTTTAAAAAAAGTAACATTCTTTAAAACATATGTTTTTTTTTTCCTTTTGGATTAAATGTATAGAAGAAAATTATGATGTTGGTTACATTGAAAAAGTTTTAAGTGGGAATGACTCGATATCTAGAAAGCAAATTAAGCATTTCCTAAAGACTATTTGTACTGGTTTAGTGGTAAAGGTATAGGTGATACGTCCCTTCCCCTACATGTGTTGGGTTCAAGCTTCAATTGAAACATGTAATATATATATATGTTAGAGGAGAGTATGATTAAATTAAAAATCACTTAGTTATGTGTGTATCACTTCATTAATTATGACTGAATGTGCAATTGGTGTTCTTTAATTATAACATTGTAAATCAGAGTAATTATTAGCAATACAAAAATCCATCAGTGATCTCATGATGGATTCACTGAGAACGAATATATAATGTGAAAATCACAATTGAAAGGCGTCATGTATGTATTAAGAGCGAAGAATAGAAAAGCTGAGAGATGTTATGAGTTCCGAATGAATAATGAGAAGTTTGTTGCCAATTTGTTTCAATCGACAATGACCATAAAATTCGATACGAAATCTTATCTTTATAATTTCAACAGATTCTTGAAGACAAATATGTCACAAAGGCGAAGCTCCAGACAATCTCGAAAAAACCTGAAAAAAATCTTATCCAATCTAATTTGTAATAGAAAATCACTTCGGGGTTATCGGAGTCCCAAATATTCTTTAGGACTATACATTATAGGTTTTATTTTTTTAAACCACGTTTGAAACTAACTCCAATACCCTTGCGATCCTTCCTGAGATGAAATGTAAACAATACATATTGATTTTTAGGTTCCAGAGCTAACTCACCCAAGAACATCATCAAGGAGGAAGCCCATCATTATAGGAAACCCCTTGAGTCACATTTAAACTTGAGACCTTAAAAAACCCGAACCCAAATCATTACCACTATGTCATTGGACTAGGGGTGTTCACGGTCCGGTTTTCGCGGTTTTTAGATCAAACCGTAACCGAACCGTTACTAACGGTTTTTTATCACTTAAAACCAAAACCGAACCAATCAAAAGTAAAAACCAAACCAAACCGAACCATTGCAACCGGTTTGGTTTCACGGTTTGGGCTTTTTAGGCTCATTTAAGCTAAGTGTTTGAGCTGTCAAAAAACAACCCAAAAAGCTATCAAAATGCAGCCTTAAACAGGTCCAAAATCCTGCCAATATGCGGCCTTAAATAGGTCCTAAAACATGACAAAACGCAGCTCTAAACCTGTGTACAAACTGCCAAATGCAATCATTAACCTGCCTAAAATAAGCAGCTAACAAGCTGTCTAAAATAATTAAAAATAACTGTCCAACTATAGGGTATGAATACTACAAATTGATGTTTAGGACTTACAAAGCTTTCAAAATCAAGAGATTTATTTTGGCTTCAATTTTGTCAAATAAAAATATGACAACCTAAACTCTGAAAGCCCAAACTAAAAATATAAACAATTATGAGGGTTTAAGTCTTTAACCTTGAATTAATAGTTATGTATAAATATACATATATATACATATATGTGTATATATTGATATACGGTTCGGTCCGGTTTTTTACGACCGGTTTTTGGTACAAACCGTAAACCAAACCGTTCACAACGGTTTGAAAATTTGAAACCAACCAACCAAAAGTTTAGAAAAAAAACCAACCGTGAAATCAAACCGAAGACCGGTTTGGACGGTTTCGCGGTTTGAAACCGAACCATCACACCCCTACATTGGACTAGAAGGTCAACTCCGACTATCCAGTTGTAGTGCTTAGAGGCTAGGGCTCTAGATGGAATTACCACTAGCATAGATGAAGGATCCTTGATCACAAAAATCGACCTACATTTCCGACCTCCTTCGGGATGCGAATTGTGGATTTTTCAGACTATCATCCAAGAAACTAGTTGCAAACACACTAACACTAATGAAGTATGTAAATCACAATGAACGTATATTACTTTTGAAGATCACTAATTTCAACAAACACTAGGTAAGATTTGCAAACATTGCAATTAGCCAATGACTAAGAGCATTTACAGTGGATTTCCTATAAATATGTGAGTGAATTTCCTATAAATATGTGAGTGTATTTCCTATATTTTAGGGAATGATTATAAGTGGTTATGAGTAAATGAGAGATAAAATTTAATGTTCGTTTAATATTTGAGGAATCACTTTTCAGTCCTTATATATATTTTAATATTTTTAAAAGTGGTTGTAAGTGGAAGATAGAGAAAATATAATGATAAAGATAGATAAAAGTATTATTTTATTAAAAATGAAAGAGAAAAAGTAATAAATTTTAGTATAATTAGATGGATAGTGATAAGAAATCCTCGGTTGGTAAGTTTTTTGTAATTTTTGTAACATATAACAATTAAAAAGCCTAGAAAGAAAACTTATTTGAAATTTAGCTTCAAAATCTGTCAGTGATTACCAAAATCATTAGCAACAAGCAATCTAACCATTATTTTTAGTGTTCTTAATTATGCTTTTAACGAAGATCCATTGGTAATCAAATCAAAACGATGCCCTTTTAAATTTACTCTTATATTTATTTACTAGTTTTAGTAAACCCGTGTGTTATACGAGTTAAATAAATAAAATATTAATATAATAAAATTTGTTAATATAATATGATATTCTAAAATATGATAAGAACGAAATTACGTGTGAGAAATAATTATAACTAATAAAACAATGATATCAACTTTTTAAAATTTTGTCTTTAAATTTTTTCTAAAAAAATAATAAATATTTTGTTCTAAACAAACCATATAAAAATGTCATTTTAAAAATATTCTTATTATAACTCCCAAATGTAATTATTTTTGGTTTTAAAAAATTGGCTTTTTAAGAATACCAATTAATACTCGTATTTTTAAAAAAGTTTTATGCTTTAGAAAAAATTATTATTTTATAAAAAAATATTTATTTAGAAATAATTTTAATAAAGATATCTTTTTAATTTATTAAATCTAAAAAAGTGTTAAATAATATTATTAGTAATTAAGGTAATTATTTAATAGAAGAGAGAGGCGAAAAAATTTTGATGAGGATGATTTTGGTGTTGTCACGTGTCATCTTAATATACTCTTTTATTAGAGTAAGAATATTTTTTTTAGGATTTTGTTCGATCATCGACGAAATAAATCTACATATATTTTTTAATATGTAGAGTCAATTTTATAGCAGTGTGATTAGCTAAAAATGATTTGTTTGCTTAGTAGAAATTGTTTATTGATTCCTGTTTAACTTAACATGCGTTGTAATTTGTCATCGCTTCCGATGTAAACGTTTTCTTCTGTTTATGATTAAAGGAGTATTATATTATTAGTGACCACCTATAACATTTGATGATATTAGTAAATTTTATTTAGTAAAAGAAACTTTGGTTACAAAAGGGTTTTCTTATATCACTACATTCAAATCGATTCAAATTAGGCCCGTCGATTTTACCGTACCCGATTAACCCGCCCGACCCAATCTTACCCGTACCCGAAGAAACCCGACCCGAACAACCCGTTACCTGAACAACCCAAAACCGATTAAACCGATTCTTATTCGGGTCGGGTTTCGGATAAACTTTCAAACCTTAAAAACCCGAATAACCCGAACCGATTAACCCGAAATCCGAATAACCCGATCAATTCATATTATAATTAAGCAAAATATATATATACACTTGTTTAGATTGTTCAAATTAATCAAATTGTTTGTATATAAATATATATTTAAGCATATTTTATAAATTATAGAAGTAAACTTATTTTAAGTCCACTAATTTTATAAGATTTCAAATGAAAACTCACTAAAATCTATTAAATTAAGTCTATCGTTTAATATCCGAAACCCGACCCGAACAACCCGTTACCCGAACAACCCGAAACCGATTAAACCGATTGTTATTCGGGTCGGGTTTCGGGTAGACTTTCAATGTTGAAAAACCCGAATAACCCGAACCGATTAACCCGAAACCCGATTAACTAACCCGATCAACATCCCTAATTCAAATACCCATATAATTTGTATTCGTAATATTAAGTTACTTGTTTGTAAAAGTGAGATCTCATAGTTTACTTAATTCTTATGATCATAAACATAAATCTAACACCAAATTGTAAGATCCAAGTATAAACATGTATGAAGTTATTGTAGTATGTATTTCTACACGTCTCTTTTATTTTGTTTTTATTCTCGGTCGTTACAATCCACACAAAATTCATGTCGGATGGCATGTCTTTTCGTATTTTTAGTAATAATATTATTATTTAATATGATATGTTTAATACATTATTGTGTTTCGAATATGTTTAGCTAACTTGTACTATAATTTAGTTAAACATATTATAATATTATATGAAAATTACTAAAAAACCCAATGACAATTAGTTTCGTAGTGTATAAAATATTAAACACGTAACAATCGAAGGTTAAAGGTAGTTGGTTTATCTAAAAGTAGAAAGTGGCTTTCTAACACTATAACTGATAACACGCACTAAGTTTACATTATGGATTCGAATTTCATATTATTAACGTAATCGACCACACTATGAATACTAAAGCCCCAAGGTTCTATTATGAAAATGATTTGAAATTTAGGGACAAAAGATGAAAAGATCAAACATGCGATCCATATAGTTGTACTAAAAAGACATTTAAGAGTATGATAAAAACTAATTAGACATGTTAATCAATTTCTATAATATTTGTTCTGTGTGTGTTGTATAGATGTATATTTGTGAACTTTGTAATGTTTATGTGTAGGTTTTTTAAAAATTACCAATTCAAAGATTAAAAAATAACATATAAATAAGAAATACATATATTATAATGTGGACATGGTATATTATCTTAAAATGTGATTATATAATTATGCTTTGATATTTAGACATATTTAACTCAGAAATGTATGAAACTAAAAGTTATATCTGTGCTAGACGACGAGATAACGTTTTTAGTAAAAATAAATGCAATAATAAGTTAAGTAAAATTAACTGATGTGCATTCAACCTAAACAGGCAAGTAACTATAAGCATAACTAGAAAATAATATCATATAAAAATTTAGTTAAAAAAATAAAATGTTAAGTTTAATAGGTGAAAACAAAAGAAAAATCCAGACAAAAAAATATGCTAGATATGCAATAAATCTTTATATTTCTCTAGCATCTTGCTAGTTTTTTAATAAAATTGTTAGCCGTTCAAAAAAAGATATACAGTAAATATCAAGTGAGTAGTAAAAATTATTTTATAAAAACATTAAATTAAACGTAAACATGAAATTAAAATATTATTTTCAGTTAGATAAAAATATAATAAAAGTAAGGAAACAAAAAAAAACAGAGAGTGAGAAAGAGAAGAAGAAAAAGTTGTCCTTAAAAACATTAAATAAGCTGCTTTGTTTTTGGGTTGTGCTGGGGATATTGTTGGGGTTTTGGTAGTGGGCCGGTTCAAACGGTCACGGTTAGGGCTTGCGGTCACATTTTGGCCCCTAACCGTGACCGCAAGGGCTTGCTTTCACGGTTTATGGTGGTACTACCCCTGACCTCGTGACAACAAAACGACAAAATGGCCTGATAAAGTTGAAAAGCGGTTACCAAACTGTCACGGTTTGGCCAAACCGTCACGGTTTGGCCTAACCGTGACCTCTAGGGTATGAGGTCTCAGTTTAAGGTAAGAGGTAGACGTGATTTTGACAAAAGGACCAGGAATCGCGCCACGAACCGCCACGTGGAGGCCAAACCGTGACGGTTTGTGCACCGGATTTTCAACTTAAATACCTTTCCTCTTCCAACACTCCGCATCTCATTCGAATTTTTTCATCTCCACATCTCATTCGAATTTTTTTCATTTGAGATTTCATTCTCTCCAACACTCGAGATTTTTCAGCCTTCGTCATTCCAAAAACACGTTAATTCGAAAACAATGTCGGGTTCGGGATATCATTATCAAAAGCCGAATCTTCCAGATTTGAATGAGGTGCCACATATCGAAGATTCTAATCAGGTTGAACTAGTATATGTTTTATTATAACTTATTATTTGAAATATCTAACCATTATCTTTTTTAGGAATATTACGTATACGGGAGTCACCCTCCGTGGGGGAGGAGGAAACCAACCCGTCGAACACATTTGCTCAAGAGGCGTACAACTCCTTATTTGGACCGTCAGGTTACGGTGAATGGTACAGATATCCCCCTTGCAATTCTTACGGGCATGCCCCGAACACGTACCACTCACAAACAGAGCTGGATTACGGACATCCCCTGTACCAGTCAGAACTAGAAATTACACATGTGTCGGACACTTTTAATAGGAATGACACAGATGAGAGTGACGGTTCGGTTCACCTCAAAGAAAACCATGGGGACACCGCGGATTATTTTGCTAGTTATTATCATCGGCAGTCGCGAGGGGCGTTAGTGGGCGGGAACATAGTTTCCCGGATT
The DNA here is from genome assembly GCA_024085815.1 of Flaveria linearis. Lineage (NCBI taxonomy): Eukaryota > Viridiplantae > Streptophyta > Magnoliopsida > Asterales > Asteraceae > Flaveria > Flaveria linearis. The sequence goes on from CM044002.1 coordinate 28,131,677, forward strand.
GCTCGGGGCTTGGGGTACGCACACGCCATGTCCCAGCTCTCGCTACCTCCGTCTCCTGTACGCGTGGCCGGCCGGACCACCGCCACTGGGATGAGGATCGTTCGGGGTTCCCCGACGGCACGTGGCACCTGCTCAGTAGATATCATGAGCTCCTGCCATGGGTGCCCGAGCCGTTGGTGGGCCCCTCCGAGCTGGCGGGGGCTGAGGTCCACCTTCAGGATGCCCACGATCCCCTTAGCGGCGGGGAGGATCGGCCCATTCCCCCGCCGCACGACTAGGACCCACCCCAGCATCCTCAGCGCGTGTACCATGCCGTGCGATTGCCTGCTCATGTTCTTGATATGCTTCAGGACACACAAGACAGGGTCACGCGGCTGGAGGATATGACCAGGAGGCTAGAGGATATGACCACGAGGCTGCATGATATGATGGATTGGGTCGTCCAGCACATGGTCGCGGACTTTGCCGCCTCGGGTACGCCGTTGTTGTCACAGCCACCGAGGCGGTTAGACCATGACGGTGCTGCCCTTCTGGCGCGGGCGGGTCTGGTTAGGGCAGCGATCCGGGGATGATGGATTAGATAGGTATTTTGTTTGTATTTTATTTCTTTTTGTATGTAAAAACTCATTGTATATATATATATGCGCAGTTTCAGTTATGATGACTTGTATATTTGGTTGTGTTTGTTTGGTTGTGTTTCTTTGTTTGTTTGTTTTATATTTGTAATATTGATAATGTTAATTGTATATGTTTGTTTGGTTGTGTTTCTTTGTTTGTTTGGTTGTAATGTAACTGTAAAATAACAAAACACAAACTCGTATGTTACGATTAGGTTAACCGTGTGATAAAATAAAAATAAAAACAAACTAGTATGATTACATAACCGTAGGCACATTTCAATATTAAATAATGAATGTAACTCCATAACCGTAGGCACATTTCCTACTCTCATAGATACACATACATACACCTATGACCTATATATACATCATTATCACTGCAGCTTTCACTACTTCAATCAAGATCATGACACACATTTGTAATCAAGGTGCATTTCAGTCGTCGTATGACATGAGATCATTAGCTACTAAAATAAAATAAAAAAATTACTTGTAATATGATAAATTAATAATAACACAAAACACAAACTCGTATATTACGATTAGATTAATCGTTTGATAAAATAAAAACAAAAAGAAAATTAAAAAAATTTAAAAAATATGTACAAAGTGTCACGATTTGGTCAAACCGTGACATATTACACCTCCAAAACCCTAACTGTCACCCCATTAATTACTCACCCAATAATTGCAATGATCCCGAGATCCTAACGTCACGGTTAGGCCTCACCGTGACCGCAAGGTCCTACACCCGACCTAAAGGTCACGGTTAACCCTAACCGTGACCGTTTGAGGTGGTATACCCTCAAAAATGAGCGGTGTGTGCAGAAAAGCCCTTGTTTTTTCTTTTGGGGGTGGGTGAGGGACTGACGGGTGTTTAGATTTGAACCCGGGTGAGCGGATACCCATGTGCTACGCCCTACTTACCAAGTTTACCACTTTTAATTGTTACAGATAATAAGATATATTTATGTACAAATTAAAAAGTAAAACTCAAAAAATAAATTAATAAAAAACCTAAAATAGCCCGTGGGCCCCTAAAATAACACTTGTTCACACAAGTTTGCAAATGTTATGGATATCTATACTATATATAAGCATAAGAGTGAGACGGTTTAATATACTTTAAAATTAAGAATAATTTTTTATTCAATGCATAATATACAATCACATTTAAGGGTAAAATAATAATTATATCATTATATACGGATTACCTTCTTATAATTGTTTACATAATAACCCTACACTTACTAACACTTAATTACATAAAAATTTAAAATACTTGCACTATTTGTCCTTTGCATTATTTTTGGAACCATATAAACATTTAAAATTTGCATTATTTTAGAAACTTTAGGAACCATATAAACCTTTGAAATTTGCATTATTTTAGTACGCGTTTGTCTTCAACATAATAGATTTTTGTAAAATAATACAAGAATAATAAAATAGTAGAAACACATGCCGGATGTAAAATGTTGCTCAATCACATTACGCCCCGCCACATTGCGCGTGCACCTTTCTAGTATGTAATAATCCAAGTTGAATTACATGTTTTATGTGAATTGGGTATTAAATATCTATACTACAAGAATGGTATTTAAGTCTAATCTTAAATTAAAATGACCAGATACTTGTTTCGAAATCGTGTTAAAGTATTATGAATCAAACTTAAGCATGTTAATTAGAAAGAATAAATTGCACACATGGTTTATCTTTGTATAATTGTATAATCAACTATTGACAATAAAAGTATATTCGTTTGATAATATGTATTACCATCACACAATCTTTAATACAATTCTATTATATGCTTAATTGTTGAGTTACTGAATTAAAGATTATGGTGCTCTTAATGTGACATTTATGTATCTAAGCAATTCCTACATCATCGTTCCATCAAAAAGAGAGCCACTATTATACGTTATGATAACTTCACACTTACACATATTTGATAATTGTATTTTCATAGTTCTATGATATCGCAGGAAGTCACTGATTGAGCAACAAAATACGAAGTCATAAGCTTCTTCTAACCTCATGGAAATGATGTCTTTAATTTTGAAAAATGTTTCTTATCGTAAGAATAGATTCCCTTATGGCTACTATACGGAACTTATTGCTACAATAAAAACAATTTTATTAGAAAGTGAAAAATACTTATTTTAATCGATAGTAAAGTGTAATGTTCTTAAGAACAACGCATATAATATGGTTTATCATTTAGGTGGATTCATTCCCCGATTCTCCATGCAACTTGCGCCCTTTTTTTAGTCTGATAATTCTCGTTGTTTTCATATTAGCTAATGAAAAGAATTATGAGTATCAAAAGAGTGAAAAAACCCTAATGGGAAATAACGCCATTTATCAATAACATTTACAAGAGGAGTTATTATAAAGAACTTATGTGGGAATGTGATACTCTAAAATAAATATAATACTTTATAAGTTACTAGTTTTAGTAAATACGTATATTACACGAGTTGAATAAATAAAATATTAAATATGATGGAATTTATAAATTATAAAATGATATCATAAGATAAAATATTACTGGAATTACGTATGAATAAGGACTATAAAATAATTATATTAATTTTTAAACTTTTATTTTTAAACTTCTTTATTTTTTCTAAATTTTTTTAAACATTTTGTTGTTGAAAATAAACCTTTTTAGGAATATATCATTTTTAAAAATCTCTTTATTATAACTCCTAATTTCAGTTATTTCTAGTTTATAAAAACTTTACATTTTAAAAACATCAAATTTAAATATTTCGTATTTTTAGAAAAGCTTGATGTATTAAAAAATTATTATTTTGTAAAAATTTATTTTCTTAGAAATAATATTAATAAAAATCTCTCTTTTTTACTTTACTCTAAGACTATTTTTTATCAGAAAAGTATTAAATAATTTATTAGTAATTGATATAAGAGTAAATTACGCTTTTCGTCCCTGTGGTTTGGTGGTTATAACCATTTTCATCCAATAGTTTAAAAACGCACGATTTAACCACTATGGTTTAAGATTTGTCACAATTAAGTCCAAACCGTTAACTCCATCCAATTTCTCCGTTAATTTTTTAGAGAAAGACCAAAATACCCTTGGACTAAAACTGTTACTGTAATACACACACACATATATATATATATATTTATATATATATATATATATTTATATATATATATATATATATATATATATATATATATATATATATATATATATATATCACTCTTCTTTCTCAGATTCAACCCTCGAACTGTAACTTGAAAAAGCATATGGGATTTGGGGGTGGGATCATCTTCTTTGGAGAAAAAACTTGAATGGTGTACTCTCTCCCACTTTCACCAGGTGCAAAATTGGTAACATTTGGGAATGATACGGTGGAAGCTCTTGTTTCGATTGCGTTAACGGGTTTACGATAGAAATCGAAGGGGTTTCATCAAGAATCACAAGCCACACCCCATTCTGGAATCTGGCGTGGGCAGCACGAGAATCTTCTTCCCCATCTTTTTCCCCTATACAATTTCCCACACCTCCTCCCCACTTCCCCACCTCTAGGGTTTCAGTTCCACCCTCTGTAATTCCATCTCAACGTTAAATCACCATCACCACTACACCAATGGCGGATGAACCATCGGTCCCCTCAACGCCTCAGCATCCACCGCCATCATCACCATCCACCTCCAACGCCGCGCCTCTGGGCCACAACGTCATCCCCATCGTCAACAAGCTCCAGGACATCTTCGCTCAGCTCGGAAGCTCTTCTACCATCGAACTCCCTCAGGTCGCCGTTGTTGGGAGCCAGAGCAGCGGTAAGTCCAGCGTCCTCGAAGCCCTCGTCGGCCGTGACTTCTTGCCCAGGGGATCTGACATCTGCACTCGCCGACCGCTTGTGCTGCAGCTGCTTCAGACGAAGCGGTGGCAGGGTGATGGTGGCGGTGGCAGGGTGATGGTGGCGGTGGCAGGGGGATGGTGGCGGTGGTAGGGGATGGTGGTGGTGGCAAGGGCAAGGAGAGAGAGTGTGAGTGTGTGTGAGTGTGTATATATTTATATACATAAATTTTTTTATTAAAGGCAAGGGTATATTTGTCTTTTTACTTCTATTTAACAGAAAAAATGGATGGACGTTAGTGGTATGGACTTGATTGTGACAAATCTCAAACCATAGTGGTTAAACCGGGCGTTTTTAAACTATTGGATGAAAATGGTTATAACCGCCAAACCACAGGGACGAAAAGCGTAATTTACTCTTGATATAATTATTTAATAGGATAAAGAATGGGAAAATTTTGATAAGTATAAATGTAGTATTGTCATGTGTCTCATTCTGTTAATTTTTTTATTAAAGTATAAAAATACGAAACTAACTTACTAAAAATCCATACGTGTAATAACACTCACATGTGTGTTACATAACAAAGTACAATACATAAATATGCGCATGTGTTGCAATTCGTTATAAGAAACATTACACGTCTCATGAAGCAGGACACCATTCTTGAACGATTTGGAAGCGGTAAAGGAGCTGGATTTTGAATTGAAATTTATCAAAAGATTTAAAATTTGAAAGAAATAATAATCTATCAAACAAACAAACATACCCAGTGTATCCCGCTGAAAAGCAGGGTCTGGGAGGGGTATGTGGTGGCAAGTCTTTCCTCTATCCTGAGAGATAGAGAGACTGCTTCCGAAGAGACCCCCGACTCGTTAGCAAAGACAGTACCCATAACAATCATAAATACATATCATACAACACATAGGTAAATAACACATACAGAATTAGATATGGCGCACATCATAAAAAGCGACGTGTAACACCCAAAAAGGGTAGATGAACGAAAAACTACACCTGACGCGAGAGGTCCCGCCACATGTAACCGAAACCCGTCCCACCAACAAATCCCACTAAAAGTCCTTAATTTTAATCGACGCCTCCACTCACTCCTATCCTCGATCATGTGCTCAGAGAGGTGCAAGTCTATCATATCTCGCCTAATAATCTCATCCCAAGTCAACCTAGGTCTACCTCTACTCCTCCTACCCTCTACGCTGATGTTCTCTACTGCTCTAACAGGTGCAGCCATCGTTCTCATCTTCACGTGACCAAACCATCTTAGTCTTCCCTCTCGTATTTTATCTGTGATACATGCCACCTCTAGCCTCTGGCGAAAGACGTCATTTCTAATCCTATCCAATCTTGTGTGTCCACATATCCACCTCTGCATTCGCATTTCTGCGACCTCCATTTGTCTCTCGTGCGATTTCTTTATGGCCCAACAGTCTATGCCATATAGCATAGCTGGACGTACTGCCATTCTATATAGTTTTCCCTTTAGTTTCGGTGGGAACCTCTTATCACACAGAATCCCTGATGCTGCTCTCCACTTACACCATCCTGATTGCACACGGTGTGCTACATCGCTGTGTATCTCTCCGTCTTCCTGTATATACGAGCCAAGGTATTTGAACCCACCCATCCGGGGGACCGCCATGCCCTGTATACTTATTTGGGTGTCCTCTTCAGCCTCACCACTAAAGTTACAATGCATGTATTCTGTCTTAGAGCGACTTATCCTTAAGACCCTGCGTTCTAGTGCTGCTCTCCACTGTTCTAATCTCTCGTTAAGCACCGTCTTAGATTCTGATATTAAGACAATATCATCCGCAAACAGCATACACCATGGGACTGACTCTTGTAAATCCAAATTGGTTTACCGCTATCTGAGTTTCTCCTCTAATTCTCGTGTCAACAATTCTTTCCCATAGTTTCATCGTGTGACTCAATAGCTTTATTCCCCTGTAATTTGCGCAACATTGGACATCTCCTTTTTTCTTATATATGGGGACTATGACACTGTTTCTCCACTGATCTGGCATCTTTCCTGTCTTAAAGATAGTGTGGAATAAGTCCGTTAGCCATTGTAGGCCCCCATCTCCAAGGCACTTCCACAGTTCAATCGGAATATCGTCTGGCCCCACCGCCTTAGCCCTTCCCATTTTCTTCAAAGCTCTTGTAACTTCATCGACTGTGATGCTTCTACAATAACACTTGTTTCGTTGCGTCGTTTGATTTGTTTCATCGATCTCCGTTTGTTGATTACGGTTCTTTATGTTGAAAAGGTTATCGAAGTAAGTTTTCCATCTCCCCTTGATGTCTTTTTCCCTCACCAATACCTTACCATCCGTGGCATTTATATACTTCACCATTCTCAGGTCCTGTCTTCTACGTTCCCTTGCCTTGGCAATCTTAAACATGTCATATTCACCCTCTTTCGTATCTAATCGCTTATACATCCTCTCGTATGCTGTGTTCTTTGCCTCTGACACAGACTTTTTCGCCTCTCGTTTAGCCTCTTTGTATTTATCTTTTAGCTCGGTTCGTTCTTCTTCATTATTACAGTGTAAAAGCTCTCTAAAACTTTGTTGTTTAATTCTTATCTTCTCCTGTACATTTTCGTTCCACCACCAGGATTCCTTATGACCGACTGTCCTATTTGTTGTAGTCCCAAACGTTTCTTTAGCTGCTTGAATGACTCTAGTTGCCATAGCCTCCCACTTTTGGTTGGCGTCTTCCTGTGGCCCACTCAGGTTCATTGGTATGATTTTATCTCTAAAGATGTTAATCTTTTCGTCTTTGAGTTGTCCCCATCGGATCGTCGGTCTACTTCTCTTAGTTGGTTGGACCATTGCTCTCTTCAGTCGTAGATCTGCCACCAACATGTGATGTTGAGTGATTACTGTCTGTCCCGGTATTGTCTTGCAGTCCTTCCACGAGCTACGATCTTCCCTCCTCATCAACAAATAATCTACTGTGTGTGTCTCCCGCCGCTGCTAAACGTGATTAGATGCGAGTCTCTTTTCTTGAAAAACGAATTTATGATGCTTAGTTCATGTGCTAATGCAAAGTCAAGGAGCTCCCTACCGACATTATTCCTCAGACCATACCCAAAGCCTCCATGCACCAACGGGAAATGATCGTTGTCCTTACCGATATGCCCATTAAAATCTCCTCCTATGCATATTTTTTCTTGTCGCGGTATGTCTCCCATAACGTGATCTAAACTCTCCCAGAACTTCTTTCTTTCCGTTTCCCCTAATCCAACTTGTGGTGCATACGCACTAACTACAGCCACTACTTCGTCCCCTATTATTATCCTTAACAACATAAGTCTATCGTCGTATCTTCTAACCTCCACTACATTATCCTGAAGTTCTTTGGCAACTAGAAAACCTACTCCATTTTTTGTTCCATCTGACCCTGAATACCATAGTTTATACCCATTACACTCCTTTGCCCTCCCACCCCGCCATCTAGTCTCCTGGAGGCACGCTATCTGAACCCTACGTCTCTTTAACACATCTATTAACTCTAATAACTTACCAGTAAGGGTTCCTACATTCCACGATGCTAGTCGTATTCTATGACCCTTTTTCCCTATAGTTGCATCTCTTGTCACCGAACATGATCTAGGGACAGCATAATGTCTCCTGTTACCTATTATACCTCACTCCCTCAGTGTGACAAGAAACACCTTAAAAAGGGGGTTGCCACACTAATAAAGCATAAACAAAAGCAGTCACTCACGCAAGATCAACAAAACACAGGTAACACACAATCACAACCAGCAGCAGACATATATCAAGTCACAAGACACTGTAACATGCACAAGAATAGGGGATGGCTCTCCCTATTTCAACCAGAATGCTGGTACTCCTAACCCAGCCAAACAATCTAAATGAAAATATATAAATAAAGAAGACTAAAAGCATATATGAAAACCCAAAGATGGAACGAGCTCACCAAATGATTTCGTGCTGGCTTCGCGATGGCAGGTCGATGGCAGGTTGATGGCGTCGGCTGGGGTACTCCGGTGCAACAGGGCAGGTGGTGGCAGGTGATGTAAGTGGTAATGGTTGGTGGTGGTAGGTCGGCAGGTGGGCAGGTGGTGTTGGTGGCTGGCTGTGGGGATGCGGTGAAGTGGCAGGGATGGGGAGGCGGTGGGGGTGGGGGTGGGGGTGTTGTAAATGGGGATGGCAGAAGTGGTTCTGACGGTTATGGCTGTGACGGTGGTCGTGGTGATGGTTGTGTGGTCGTGGTGGTGACTGTGACGGCGGCGGTGTGGTGTTCCGGCTCCGACGGCGGTTTAGAAGGTGGCTGTGGTGGCTCCGACGACGGTGGAAGTAATGGTCTGCGTAGGCGGTACTCCGACGGTGGAGTAATATTCTGCGTAGGCGGTTTAGAAGGTGGCGGTGGTGCTCCGACGATGGCGCAGGTAGGGTGGGCTGTGCGGTGGTGCAGTTGGCGTAGGCGGTGGAGGCGATGGAGAAAGTGGGGCAGGTGGGGTGGGGTGGGACGGTGAAGGCGGTGGTACTCCGGTGTCCAGTGAGGCATCGGACGGTAATCGGAGATGGTGATGACCGGAGATGGTAGTGACCGGTGGTACTCCGGTTGTGATTGTTAACGTTATTAAAAGTACAGAAGAGAGAGAAAGTCTAGAGTGAGAAATTAGAGGGAGAGATTTTAATAGATGCATTTGAGTACCAAAATGATCAAAAAGGAACTGAAAACTACCGCTGTTGCCACCAAGGCATCAATTACCATTGTTGTATATATTATAAATGAACCAAAAATTCAGTGCACGCTTTGTGGTTCATCCAGCAAAAATTTTTTTATATTTATTCGTTTAATAAATGAATGAGTATGAATAAATAAACTTTGTTCGTTTAATTAAACAAATCAATACGAATAAAGATTAGTTTTGTTCGTTTATGTAGAGTCTTAATCGAATCGAATAAGTCGAGTTTTAAATTTTTTAAATAGGATTCGAATTTGAAAAAAAGTAAGTTGTTTATGAATCGAATAAAATTTGAAATTTTCAAATAGAACTCAAAGGTAACAATTAAGATTTAAAATTTTAGATTATATATAGTTTTTAAACTTTTAATTCTTAATTTATCATATATGTTTATATAAATGAATATATAACAAATAAGTGTAAGTGTGCTTATTTGTATTTTGAATTTCGATTCAAATTGAATAAAAAATCACAAATTCATAGTTTCATTCGAATTTGATAATTAGACATCGAATCGAATTCAAATATGAAAATTTGATCGAATTTCAAATCCGTGATTTACAACTCAAATTAAATTTCGAGTGTTAAAATCCAATTCGAAAATTGAACACAACTACGTTTATGTTTATGAACATTTGGTAATGTGTTCGTTATGTTCATTTAGTTCTCATATATTTTGGGTAGATTGTATGTGATGTACTTATGGTAATTAGGAATGAAAATGCTGATTTAATTATTAAAAGAATTTTGTTTGTTTTGTTTGTTCGTATTTGTTTTTTTCCGCTTATGTAACGAACATTTGTTTGTGTTCGTTACATGTAATTATTAGACGAACATTAATAAACAAGAACATGTTTATTTTTTTAGTGAACAAACACGAACAAGAAATATTGTTCGGTTATATGTTCTTGAAGTTTTTATCTTTCGGTAAAATCTTAACAAACAAACACGAACAAAGCATCGTTCATGTTTTGTTCAGTTCATTAGCAACCCCAGCCATCACAACCACCACCACCACCATCACCTGTCCACCTCCACCACTCCAATTGCCACCACTCCAACTGCCACCACTACCCTCACAATGTCCATCACCATTGACACCATCACCACTTCCCCCACTACTGCCACACTAGCACTCCTTCAGCATCACCCCACCCCACCCCAGGCTACCAACCGTCACTTCGCATACTAATCGCCAACACCTCCAATGTCGCCACCTACCATTGTTCGCCGCAATTTGTTATCGTTGCCACCACATGCACCAAGCCACCACTATAGCGGTTGCAACAAAATTCATGATGGTGGCAACGACAACAGAGGAAGGCTACTTTGTGTGACATTAGAGGAGGCGGGTGTAGGGGTAATGAGATGGTTGAGATGACACTGACGATGACAATGACAATGACAGTGAAAGTGGTGGTGGGGCGTCAACAGTGGCATATTGGAGGGTTGCAAAAATGGTGAGGGGATAGCGGTGGTGCAGTAGGTGGCAACGAATAACATAGAATTGTAGATTTTAAATTTGTAAATTTGAGTAAATTAATTTTGAATCCAAATAATTTGTTAACCAAACCAATTATCCTTCAAATTTAGATTGCAATTGCAACAAATTCTACAATCTAATTAAAGAGATTAGGTTGAAATTCAAATCTCAATTCAATTAAATGACCTTGAATTCTAGTAAAATCAAACGCGCCATGAATTTTAACTTTTGATTAAAATTAAGGTTTTAATTTATTTTTTTCAATAAAGATCGGATTTGATTTTGATAAAGATGTGGGAAATTAATTAGTTACGTGATTCATATAATTAATCTTTTCCTTTTCATAATATGTACATCCAAATTTATGAACTATGGTTGGAGCATTTATATAGTTACTAACTTTAATTTTAAAACAAACAATTAGGATGAATAATACGAAAAGAAATTAAATACGAATATAGTAAATCACAGATTTACTACTCACGTAAAATCTAAGTTCAGATAGGGTCACAAATGTAGTTAAATCATTACGAATAAACTATTTTTCAATTTGCACTAAAGGTGTAAAATCAGTAACTTTTGTTTTAAACCCGAAGGTTGGAAGCACGTAATTCATTATCTACTAACTAATTTACCTTGCGTACGAATTAGGTTAGACATAAGGATTTAGTTTTACTTATTTTGTTTTCGAATAACATCTCTCTTTTTCAAACATGTTATAAAAGGGGAAAAGAACAGAACACACGAAGTTTACTTGTCAAATTCGGTCAAACGTGCTTTATAGACCAAGAAGAAAAAGTCGTATTTGTTTGTGATTACTTTTGTTGTCTCTTTCTGTGATATGATCCATTGACCAATCATATTTTAGATTCAAATCCATAGTGCTTTAGTGATCAAATTTAAAAAGTAACCATATTCTTTTAATTTTAAATTTATTTTATGTAATATGATTTTACGAAAAAGTTATAATTCTCGCTCCATTTGATACATGTATTAACGTCCTCAAAGTAAATGATTATTCTCTAAGATTGTTTTGAGATATCTTATTTATGAATTTTGTTAGTATTTTGTGATTTAAAGATGATCCTGCAGAGAAGATGAAAAATCATCTCCAGAACTCTCATCATTTTTTTTGTCAATTATGAGCAATTTATAATTCACAAATTTAGTATTTGTTTGGCGGATTTCATTGCTTCATTTTGGTTATTTGTTAATGTCGATGAGTAATTGACCAGGATTTTGTTGACTACAATTTTTTTCTTTCTTTCATTTCATTATACAATTCCTTCCTTTTGTTACCCACACGACTTTGATGAGATAGGATGAGTTAACTCTATGGTAGCCGCCTTGAAATAATCTCCCTTAACAACTTCTGATTCCATTTAGATTGTTATAATATGCCTATACGTTTAGTAAGTAGGTTGATTTTTAAATGGAGTTTGATGCATTGCTCCTAGTCTTTTAGTTATCGGTTTCATAAAACAAACAATATTGCTACTCGGTATGTTTATAACTCTGTTGATATTGAAGGAGGTTGCGGCCTAATAGCTTCATATCCCTAAATGAAGTCGAAGCTGCTGAATGATAATGAACTTAGACAAAGAAAGAGTTATTTTTTGAATTGAGGTTGATTTTCATTGTGTGGATTGTAAAACGTCCATTCATGTTTTTCTTTAACATTTGTGACTATAAATTTTGCCATGGTGCAATTCGGGTACATTTACTAATAGAAAACAATTGTAAATTGTCATCGTCACCGCATCGCTAGAGTCCTCCACTTGTATTACACATATAGACACAACCACACACGCAAAGGGGGCTATATATCCTTGCAGGGACATAATTAGTTCATGTATAGAGCGTTTTTAGCTTGCGAAGAGTGCGAAACAACTAGCACTCGGAACATGACTTTCCGGCACATCGTAGATCCAATAACTCTTAATTACCATGTATGTTATATAATTTACCACACATCATTACTCAACTTATGAGAATAACTGCTAGATTTATATAAATTAATTACATCACTTCTATAGCCATTATGCAATTTATATTTGTAATCACACATAGACATAATTACACATGTTATATGAACAGTAAATCAACATTTTATACATAACTACACTAAATATTACATGCACAACAAGTTCACGATTTAAAAATATATACGTATATTCTAATATAAACACTTATGTAGTAATACTACACTCAAATTAAAAATTACATAATTCTTAATGTTTTTTATATATTATTTTAAAAATTAAATAAATTATATAATACTCATTTGTGTTTGTTTCATTACGTATATGTGGCACCTCTTAATATTTTAATCGTTTTATTCCCTTTATCAATGATTTATATCACCTCATAAACTTTGTAGCTTAATTACTTTGTATTTAATTCTTTATACACTTATGTATCTAAGATGCATAACAATTTTAATTAGCTTGGAGTATAGATCAGAAACAAAAATTATAAAATAAATTTTTGTGTCTTTCTATGAAGTTTCGTATTGTCTTGGTACTGTGGTAAAGTGCTTGATTGATGACAAATGTATCAAATAACGCCTATCCCGAATCAACCTTTTCTATCACTTGGACTTGGATTGTTTCATGCATCCTCCCCACTAGTTGTATAAAATCTTGTTTTTTTAATTAACTTTCTATATTACTATTGTTATATTAGTTTAACTGAATATCATACGAAAAAAGGTCGATTAGTATTAAATATTTCTGTATTATTTTTTAATAATTGTTTCTTGTTTAACTAGATGAATTAGCCATTTAATTAAACCGTACTATATAAATTCATTTGAATATATATTCATAAATTAGTTAAGAATTTTCAAGTTTACTTTAACCAAATAAACCGCAACATTAATGATTTTTTTAATTATGTTTTAATGGCAATTATAAACAACTACTAAAGATTATTAAATAACATCACACTAAGAGGAATGGAAAACTATCCAAATGATCATTTTATCAAAAGAACTTCATCTACCTAGTTATTTAATTATATTCTTTTATAAAAAATGTTTATTATTAAATGTTTATGTTCAAAAACTATATCAAACTAGAGCATGGCACCTCATAACAAAAATGAAAATCTCGTCAGGGTTAAAGCCATGAGTATCTGTCTTATTTTTCACTATTAAGTCTTAAAAAACGTTATTGTTTTGGACATGTGATATCATTTAGTTTTGTTTATAATTTTTACCAAGAAGCACAAAAAACATGCTAATTTTCATTAAAGCGTCCATTCCATAAACAGATGGTATTATTTGGTTGGCATCATCCTTGGTCACGAAGATCTCGTCATGAATGCTTAAAAAGCGTTATCTACGATCAAAATTCTCAAAAATGTGAAGGTAAGTCCCTTGAAATGTGTATTTTGTTTTTCAAATATCAATTACTACTAAGATAAACTTATGTTGAAATCTTTTAGAAGCAAATGAGGTTTTGATCGTAAGTGTAGAAAACATGGTTTTTGTTTTTCAGACACATAACAACTTTTGATTTTATCAAAACCTACGTTAAAAACATGAAAAACACCATCCATATGAATTTTCTCATAAAAAGTAACCACCATTTCTATAAATCCCACTAAAAAAATCAAAATGAAAATGAAAATGAAAATGAAAATGAAAATGAAAATGAAAATGAAAATCAAAATGAAAATGAAAATAAAACGTATCTTAAAAAGCTAAGTATTCAACTGCCGCAAAGGTTGGAATAGAAATCTAGTACTGTTAAACAGAAAACCCATGTGTGGTCTTTATCAATCTCTGCCCCCCATATGTCTTCATCTTTATTTCTATTTTTTAATTTTTTGTGGCTTCCTTATTTTCTCCTCACCCTTCTGAGTTCTGACCTCCTTTTCCCGAAGAGCTGCTTAAACCCTCAACGTCCACACGTTTTTACTCCACATTTCCAATCATTTTTAAATAATATATATATATGTGGTCGAGTAAATAAATAGCCCTTTATTACGTCACTATATACTTATCTATTATACACCAAGTGCCATAAACAAATTGCCAGCCAGATCTCTCTTTTACTAGTCTATTATATAATATAAAATAAAATATTATTATCATTTAATTTATTACGCATCCACATATCTATATATACATATAAGTATGTGTGTTGTTTAAGCCAAACTTGTCTCACTTTCTCAGCACATCGGAAACACACCAACAGCCAATAGGAAACAAGTCTGCACCACCACCAAATTCACCGGCTTTCACCACCACCACCACCACCACCACCACCACATGGCGGCCTCCGTCGAAAACCGCCAGTTCCGCCACGACCCCGGCTTATCCACCGCCGCCGTCGGCCGCTCCTTCAGCCCCAACCACCAGCGCCGCTCAGACTCACCCATCCGCAACTACAACAATTACCCCATTAACAAGGTGGTCTCCGCCGCCGCCGACGTGTACGACTCCGGCGAAGACGACGACGACGACGACGCCGAAGACTACACTGACGCCATCAAGAAGTCCAACTCCGAGCTCGAAAGCTCCGTTTTCGACCCGCGTGACGTCGGCACGGCGGACCAGTGGATCGAACGCAACCCCTCCATGGTCCGACTCACCGGAAAACACCCGTTCAACTCGGAGCCACCGTTGAACAAACTCATGCACCACGGGTTCATCACCCCGGCTCCTCTCCACTACGTTCGGAACCACGGGCCCGTCCCCAACGCCAGCTGGGACGAGTGGACGGTGGAGGTGGTGGGTCTGGTCAAACGACCGGCGCGGTTCACGATGAACCAGCTGGTGAAGGAGTTTCCGGCGAGGGAGTTCCCGGTGTCGTTGGTGTGCGCCGGCAACCGGCGGAAAGAACAGAATCTGACGAAACAGACGATAGGGTTCAACTGGGGTGCGGCGGGAGTGTCGACGTCGGTGTGGAAAGGGGTGCCGTTGGTGCACTTGTTGAAGCGGTGTGGGGTGTACGGTCGGAAGAAGGGGGCTTTGAATGTGTGTTTTGAGGGGGCGGAGGATCTGCCGGGGGCGGTGGTTCCAAGTACGGGACGAGTATTAGCATCGAGATGGCGATGGATCCGGCGAGGGATATTATATTGGCCTACATGCAGAACGGTGAGCGCTTGCTGCCGGACCATGGCTTTCCGGTGAGGATGATCATCCCGGGGTTTATCGGCGGTAGGATGGTCAAGTGGTTGAAGAGGATTGTTGTCACCACTCCGGCGTCCGAGAATTATTATCATTATAAAGATAACCGTGTCTTGCCCTCGCATGTCGATGCCGAACTAGCTAACTCCGAAGGTAAATTATCTTTGCATATATAAACGGAAAGCTAGCGGTTTAATTTGTAAGTTTTAAATGGCGGCCGGGTATGTTAATTAATTTAAAGAAAGAATATTAATTTCTGAACATTGTATGTGTGTGTATATATGGTGTAGGTTGGTGGTATAAGCCAGAGTACATAATCAACGAGCTCAACATAAACTCTGTGATAACAACACCTTGTCACGAGGAGATCCTGCCCATTAATACATGGACGACTCAGAGGCCTTACATCTTGAGGGGCTATGCTTATTCCGGTACATTTTTGATAGATAATACAAACTTATATGTTTCTTATTTTATTTTAATCGCTGATTAACGGTAGAAAACTCTCTAACCAACTAGAAAACTTGAATCTTAAAATATCCCGGACGTGTTATACGACTTGTATTCGGATATGAGAACGAATATGAAATTAATTAATAGCTTTAATTAAGAAATTACTTTAGTTATTGGTTAAATATTTTTGTTTGGATATTAATTAAAGTCAAATTGCAAAACTGTTTACGGTATTGACAAAGTGGTGGAGAGAAAATGGCATATGAATACTGGCTTTGCAGTTAAACCACATGATACAGCTTGCAACTAGGACCACTTTATGACTAAAGAGAATATTCTGATATAATTATTAAAAATTAATATATATAAGGATATTATAAGCACTGAGGTTAGTTTAATAATCACAGATCTATAATATTTAAAAGAGTAATTAGGGGGTGGAGGGTGCTTAAGATTCCCAATTAGTAACCATCGTTTTCGACTTTTTTTAGTTCTTTTGACATAAAAACATGTCGGCTGGATTTTTTTAATCAAAAACATCTAACAATAAAAGACGAGAGATATTATATGTTACAGGGTTATATGTACTATAACTCTTAAAGAATTTTATTAAAATAATTATTAGTTATTTTAATATATTTGTTTATTACTAATAATTATAAATCCAACCTAGCTATTTGTTTGATACTGAAGATAAAATAAACGATGAAAAACATTGAAAACGAACAGAACAATATTATAGTCTCCAGAGGTTGAGGGTCAATGCTAGAATTCAAACTGAGTTAATAAAACAAAAATTGGTGAATTTAATTATAAATTATTTAACATT
Source organism: Flaveria linearis (assembly GCA_024085815.1). Taxonomy (NCBI): domain Eukaryota; kingdom Viridiplantae; phylum Streptophyta; class Magnoliopsida; order Asterales; family Asteraceae; genus Flaveria; species Flaveria linearis. The sequence continues at coordinate 28,148,782 of CM044002.1, forward strand.
AAATGGTGTAGGTGGTGGGAAGAAGGTGACACGTGTGGAGGTAACATTGGATGGAGGGGACACGTGGATCGTATGCAGCCTAGACCATAAGGAGAAACCAAACAAGTATGGGAAGTACTGGTGCTGGTGCTTCTGGTCCCTGGAGGTGGAGGTTCTGGACCTTCTTGGTGCCAAAGAGATCGCGGTTCGAGCCTGGGACGAGACCCTCAACACCCAACCTGAGAAGCTCATCTGGAATCTCATGGTAAACCGCCAACCAACTCTATTTGTGAATTAGTATATTCGGATGATCGGACTTATAATATTAATTGCATGTTTAATAAGATATCGTAACAATAGTTTTAGTGTGATGGATTACTGCTTAATAGACCAGTAAACTGCATTTACAAGAAAATAAATTGTAGTTAACAGTGTGTTAGTGGGGATGAATCTCTAATCAGTGTTAATCCAAACTCTAATTTTTATTACATATATCTTTTTCTATATTACAATATGTTAATATATTATTTCTCTTTGAAAAACGTAAACTTAGGCTTTAAGGACCTTAGATAGTTTGTCGTTATCGAGCTATATACATTTTGCTCAATGTATGTATATGCCGCTTAGGAGTATTTAATATTAGCTATTAAAGTTGTTCATATGATTTTTTTGAGTGAAATAAATAACTATTAAATTCTTATTAATCTAAATTCACTGGATATATTTTCTTCAACGAAAACTTATTCCTGAATATTAAAATAATAGGATCTGTTAGTTCTTGCATCACATAGCGACATTGAAATTTAATGATTGAAATGTGACATTTGCCTGTTGACATCATGCAGGATTCCTATTTTGATTATTATCTTTTCATTTTCAATTGGGAAAATTTTTGGTCTAAAGATTTTTTTTGACTTTCTCTTTTCTTTATATTCAGAACTTGTATTTTTATATTAATAAACTATTTTTTTATAATTTTTTAATAAAACAAATGATTTGAAAAAAAAGTTTCACACAATTTTCTGTGCAGCCAACTCAACTAAACAGGGCCAGTTGGGTTAATTATATTTAAGACTTTAATGGTTCATTTGGTTTAGAATTTTCATCGTAACATTTTAATATGCAGAAAACAAACACACATGTAATCTAGTTTCTTAAATTTTCAACATTACATAATTGTATACATGAATATCAATGGAGTATTTATAGTTGCTTACATATAATATGATATCTACAGGGTATGATGAACAACTGCTGGTTCCGAGTGAAAACCAACATGTGCAAACCACACAAGGGCGAGATCGGGATCGTGTTCGAGCACCCGACTCAACCAGGTAACCAGTCGGGCGGATGGATGGCTCGCGAAAAGCACCTCGAGATCTCAGCGGAAAAAGCCAACCCAACCCTCAAGAAGAGTGTTTCATCCCCTTTCATGAACACGACCTCTTTAACCTTCACAATGTCCGAAGTCAAGAAACACAACTCACCAGACTCCGCCTGGATCGTGGTCCACGGTCACATCTACGACTGCACCGCCTTCCTCAAAGACCACCCCGGCGGCAGCGACAGCATCCTCATCAATGCCGGAACAGACTGCACCGAAGAGTTCGATGCAATCCATTCCGACAAGGCGAAGAAGCTCCTAGAAGAGTACCGAATCGGTGAACTCATAACCATGGGCTACAGCTCTGACTCAGCTGCATCCTCACCCAACACCTCGGTCCATGGTGCCACCAACTACATGAGCTCACACCTAGCCACCATCAGAGAAATTGCGCCCACAAGAAATGTAGCCCTAATCCCACGTGAAAAGATCCCATGCAAACTCATTTCCAAAACCACAGTCTCTCATGACGTGAGACTCTTCCGGTTCGCGCTCCCATCGCCCGATCAAGTCCTCGGGTTACCCGTCGGTAAACACATCTTCTTATGCGCCACCATCGATGACAAGCTATGCATGCGAGCCTACACGCCCACGAGCACAATCGATGAGGTCGGATACTTCGAGTTACTAGTCAAAATCTACTTCAAAGGTGTAGAACCAAAGTTCCCAAATGGTGGACTCATGTCACAATATCTCGAGTCATTGCCCTAGGTTCTTTACTTGACATCAAAGGTCCATTAGGCCACATTGAGTACATGGGAAAAGGGACATTTTCGGTTCACGGTAAACAAAAGTTCGCCACAAAGCTAGCCATGTTCGCGGGTGGGACGGGGATCACACCGATATACCAAGTGATGCAGGCTATCTTGAAGGATCCTGAGGACGATACGAAGATGTATGTGGTCTACGCAAATCGAACCGAAGATGATATATTGTTGAGGGATGAGCTTGATGCATGGGCTGAGAAGTATCAAGATAGGGTGAAGGTGTGGTATGTTGTTGCGAAATCGATTCGAGAAGGGTGGAAGTACAGTGAAGGGTTCATCACAGAGGAGATCATGAGAGAACATATTCCTGAGGTTTCTGAAGATACATTGGCATTGGCTTGTGGACCACCGCCCATGATTCAGTTTGCTATAAACCCTAATTTGGAGAAGATGGGGTATGATATCAAGAATTCTTTGTTGGTGTTTTAGGGTATGCATGTACGTGTTATTGTGATGGAGATGGATCGAGGTGGTTTAAGATTTCAATTTGGAAATTAATAAATTAATTAAGTGAAATATGTAAATACTACTATTTGTAATGAATTGAACTATCTACGTGTAGTAAGGGAATATTATTAATACAAAAACATAAAGATTTAAGCTTGGTTTTTATTTGTATATGGTATGTTGAATTAAAGCCAAACAACCAATGTTTTGAAAACCGGACCGGACCGGCCGGTCCGACCGGTTCGACCGGGAATCGGACTCCAATCCGGTCCGGTTCGGTGCTTAAAACCGGTTTAACAGTGAACCAGTGATCAGACCTGTTGACCGGTTGAACCGGCGGTCGGACCGGGAACCGGACCGGTTGAACCGGCTTTTTTATAAAAATTTATATTTTTTGTAATTTTTACATATATTTATAAAAAATAATTATAATTTTATCCGGTTCTTATATACGGTCCGACCGGTTGAACCGGTCCGACCAGTGAACCGGTAAGGCGTCCGGTTCACTGTCCGGTCCGGTTTTAAAAACATTGCAAACAACCCCTCTTATATATCATATATAGTCAGGAAATATGTTTTAATTTTCATACGGATGATCTGGCAGAAGTGTTTATTATATATATATATAACTAGCATTAGTAAACCCGTGTATTACACGGGTTGAGTAAATAAAATATTAATATAATAAAATTTAATAATTATAAAATGATACTCTAATAATAAAACAGTAAAAATCGTATAAAAATTTCATTTCTAAAAATTTTCCTATTATAACTCTCAATTTGGATTATATTTTGTTTTCAAAAATGAATTTTTAAAAATACGAAGTTTAAAATATTTTATATTTTTAAAAAAGTTTTATGCTTTAGAAAAATTTATTGTTTTATAAAAATATTTATTTAGAAATAAAATTAATAAATAGATTTCTTTCTTAATTTATTAAATCTAAAAAGGTGTTAAAGAAATATTATTACTAATTAAGGTAATTATTTAATAGGAGAGAGATGCGAGAAAATTTTGGTGAGAATGATTGTGGAGTTGCCACGTGTCATCCCAAAATACATTTTTATTAGAGTAGGTAGATTTTATATTTTTAAAAAAGTTTTATGCTTTAGAAAAATTTATTGTTTTATAAAAAATATTTATTTAGAAATAGAATTAATAAATAGATTTCTTTCTTAATTTATTAAATCTAAAAATGTGTTAAAGAAATATTATTACTAATTAAGGTAATTATTTAATAGGAGAGAGAGGCGGGAAATTTTGGTGAGAATGATTGTGGAGTTGTCACGTGTCATCCTAAAATATCTTTTTATTAGAGTAACTAGATATACTTTCTAGATTTCTTATTCTTTTAGATGATTTACTCTTGATTTCTTGATATATTACCTGCTGCTATTTGTTAAATTGGTGGTTTTAAAATGTGTAAACTGTTATATTGAATACCTTATTTTTGTTGTTGCGATAGAATTAGTTTGTGGGGATAGACTGTTTTGAAACGAAAATCGGCCACACGTATCCTAAAGGAGCTGGGGTCGAAATACATGTCGGCTTCCCACGTGTGTGCATGAATCATTTATTCATTTATCCTAAAGGGATCACACCAACATGTTTATTGTTATAAGTCTTAGACATTTGCTTATCATTAGATTCTTATGCCTATAATTTAGGAATAGATATGCATTACATAATTTGAGTTCATGTATATCTCTTATGTTTATCTCTTCTACATTTACGGTTGTATGCAACCCTATTTAAAGGGTTTGGATTATTCAATAACATCATCAAGAATTCATACCATAAACCACTTTTATGGTATCAGAGTTAAGGTTCTAAATACCGTCTGCATAAACAGCCATGACCAAAGACGCTGTTGAAACTGCGCCCAAACCTTCGTCTCTTCATCCTGCATATTCAGTCACTAACATCCACACTAAAATCCGCACCCTAGATGGAACGAAGGTTACCTATTCCTCCTGGATTAATCTGTTCACGTTACACGTGGTCGCCTACAAGGTCTCCACCCACATCGAAGGTACCGCTCCTCCGGTCTCTACATCGGCCGATTATCAAGCATGGAAGGAACTCGATGCATTGGTATTGCAGTGGATCTACAGCACCGTCTCGGATGAACTGTTGATGAGAATCCTCGACACCAAAGCCACCGCTCGAACAGCCTGGTCCAAATTGGAGAAAATCTTCTTGAGCAACAAAAAGGCACGCGCTGCAGCCCTGGAGACAAAGTTCTTTAATTTAACCCTCAATGCCTGCTCATCCGTTGATGATTATTGCCAGCGACTCACCGATCTCGCAAACCAATTGGCAGATGTTGACCAGCCAGTAACCGAATCCCGACTTGTTCTTCAATTGGTTCGCGGTCTTCCGGCCGAGTACAACACCACAGCCTCTTTGATCAATCAGAACGGGGTAGATTGGGATCAGGCCGTTACCATGCTTAATGATGAAGTACTGCGGATCGAAGCTCGCCAAAAGCTCCCAATCCACGGTTTTAGCCGCTCCCGCTGTCCCATCTCAGCCATCAACCTCTAATACTCCCGCCGCCACTCAGCAAAGTGACCCTCACTCCCACTCTATACGGGGTTGGGGAAGGGGTCGTGGAGGTCCTAAACAATCCCACAGTACCCTCCTTGGGCTTGGTGGACTACACCACCTTGTCCCTATCCGACCCAACAAAACTGGCGGCCTAATTCCCTCCCACCCCAACTAAACAATCCCACACCGCAGACCCAGATTACTGCTTATCCGCAGGCCCAATTTGCTGGATACTCAGACCCTTCGGCCCACTCATCCAACATGCCACCCGGGGGTTATAATGCGTTGAGCCCGTCGGATCTCAGCACTGCCTTTGCCAACTTGCAGGCCACTCCACCCAACTCAACTTGGACTTCTGATATTATGGATACAGGGGCCTCTTCCCTCATGATGCACGATCCCGGTAAGATCTTGATCCTAAATTCTTCTCCTGTTAGTAGTAAAGTTTTGGTGGGCAATGGCAATTTTTTACCAATTAATGGATCGGGCACGGGTTTTCATCCCTTACCAAACCGGAGTTACATCCTACCTAACATCCTATATAGCCCCACCGTTATTAAAAATCTCATATTCGTTAGACGCTTTACTCGTGACAATAACGTGTCTATTGAATTTGACCCTTTTGGTTTTTCTTTGAAGAATCTCAAAACTAAAAGGATTATCTCCCGCCAAAATAGCACTGACGACCTATATCCATTTACCACTCCTCAACTACCACCTCAAGCATGTTTCATCACCTCCACCACTCTTCCATGGCATGATCGTTTGGGCCATCCCGGAGCAAACATTTTAGATATTTTAAGTCACAATTTTATTTTTTCTTGTAATAAAGACAATTTGTCTAATCTTTGCAATTCATGTCAACTTTCAAATAGTAAAAGATTACCATTTTATTCTTCTAATACATTTACTTTTGCTCCGTTTGACATTATTCATTACGATCTATGGACCTCCCCAATCACAAGCAAATCCGGGCTTAAATATTATATGGTTCTAATTGATAATTTTTCCAATTTTGTATGGGTTTACCCCCTTAAATACAAATCGGACACATTCCCGACCTTTGCCAAATTTCATCAACTAATTCTCACACAATTCAATCAAAAAATTAAAACTTTTCAATGTGACTTAGGGGGTGAATTTGACAACCTTTCCTTCCGAAACTTTGCAACCCAACACGGTCTTTTATTCCGCTTTTCCTGCCCTTAAACCTCACCCCAAAACGGCCGCGCCGAACGCATGATTCGCCGCCTTAATGACATCGTTCGTGCCCTCTTGATCCATGCTCACCTACCGCCCATCTTTTGGGTAGAAGCTCTACACACGACGGCTTACCTTCATAATATTCTTCCAACCAAACGCCTTAATTTTTACACCCCAACTTTTGCCCTTTACTTACGCCATCCCACTTACGACCACCTACGCGTATTTGGTTGTGCGTGTTACCCTAACACTTCTGCCACCCAACAATATAAATTACATCCTAGATCCGTTCGGTGCATCTTCCTTGGCTATCCACCTGATTTCCGAGGCTATCGGTGCTTCGATCCGTCTACCGGCAAAGTTCACGTCTCTCGTCACGTGACCTTCGATGAACATGTGTTTCCTTACGCCATTCCCCCCACCCTACTTTTATACCTTCCTTGATGACCCCCTTCCCCCCGGGTTTACCTTTCATCCACCAGAGGTTCGACCCTCCACTACCACCTCCTTCCCAATCAACTATACTCGGCGCCTTTGCCCTCCACCTCCAACCGCAGCCCCCACCCAACCGGCTGTACCATCATCAAGTGCCGGACAGCCCCACTCCGCCATGCTGCCCCCTCACTCAGCTCCAACCAACACCCTATGACCACCCGGTCCAAATCCCGTGCCACCCCTCCCACTGCCCTCAACACCGGTGCCCTATCCCCTATACCCAAAACCTATGCTCAGGCCATCGCCGATCCAAATTGGTTAAATGCTATGCACACTGAGTTTACTGCATTACAGGTTAATGAAACTTGGGAGCTTGTTCCACGACCCACGGATCATCCCGTCATTCGGTGTATGTGGCTCTTTCGACATAAGTTTAAGTCAGACGGGTCTCTCGAGTGGTACAAGGCCCGATTGGTAGTGAATGGAAATACCCAGATGGTGGGCATTGATTGTGACGACACATTCAGTCCGGTTGTAAAACCGGCTACAATTCGCACGGTTCTATCCCTCGCTGTCTCACGATCCTGGCCCATCCACCAGTTGGATGTAAAGAATGCCTTTTTACACGGGGAGCTCAATGAAACTGTTTTTATGCATCAACCACCAGGGTTCGTTGACAAGCGATTCCCTACGTTCGTATGCCGTCTTAAAAAGTCCTTATATGGCCTCAAACAGGCGCCACACGCGTGGTATACTCGCTTTGCCACTTTCATTACGTCCCAAGGTTTTCGGAGCAGTGCATGTGATCAATCTCTATTCATACTTAATCGTGATGCCTCTAATGTCGCATATTTACTATTATATGTCGATGACATAGTTCTAACAGCTTCCAATGACACCTTTTTGTATGAAATTATTGGCACACTATCACGTGAATTCGCCATGACTGACTTGGGCCGTCTGCACCATTTTCTGGGCATTAACGTATCTCAGCATGCACAGGGTTTGTTCTTATCTCAGCCTCAATATGCAAAGGATATTATTGCTCGCGCCTCAATGTCCTCTGGCAAGCCTTCCACAACTCCGGTAGATCTGTCGGCCAAACTAAGTGCCACTGATGGTCCATTATTCTCCGATCCGACCTTATATAGAAGTCTGGCCGACGCTTTACAGTATCTCACTTTTACGCAACCAGATGTTTCCTATGCAGTTCAACAGGTTTGTTTATTCATGCACGAGCCCAGAGATCCTCACTTCACCTTCATGAAAAGGATCATTTGATATATACAAGGTACTATTGACTATGGTATTCGGATTGTTAAGTCCCCCTCTCATTCGTTAGTAGCCTATTCCGATGCTGACTGGGGTGGATGTCCTGATTCCCGAAGATCGACATCGGGCTACTGTGTCTTTTTGGGTGACAATATAATTTCTTGGTCTTCTAAGCGTCAACCGACAATGTCCAGGTCCAGTGCAGAGGCAGAATATAGAGGGGCTGCCAATGTTGTAGCTGAAGCTACATGGGTTCGGAATTTGTTACTTGAACTTCATACTCCCTTGCCTCAGGCTTCGGTGGTTTATTGTGACAGTATGTCGGCTGTTTATTTGTCCAATAATCCAGTCCAACACCAGAGGACTAAACATATCCATTGTTCGTGAGAAAGTTCGTGTGGGCCATATCCGGGTTCTTCATGTCCCCTCTTCACTTCAGCACGTTGATATTTTCACCAAGGGGTTGCCAAGACAGTTGTTTCAAACGTTTCGCTCTAGCTTGAGCATCTGTCCTCCGCCCGCTCAAACTGCGGGGGTGTCTTAGACAGTTGCTTATCATTAGATTCTTTTGCCTATAATTTAGGAATAGATTTGCATTACATAATTTGAGTTCATGTATATCTCTGATGTTTATCTCTTCTACATTTACGGTTGTATGCAACCCTATTTAAAGGGTTTGGATTATTCAATAACATCATCAAAAATTCATACCATAAACCACTTTTAATAAGTTCAAGCTTCTTCAAATGGCTAAACATCATACTCATGTTTTTGGTCTTGCACATGTGTATGTCATTTTTCAAAAGAAATATTGATAAGTTAAAGTTCTACCTAACCATATTTGTAGACCTAAGCACATACATTGGGACAATATAACGCATGTGTACGTTCCATTCTCTTCATGTAAGCTTTTCATATTGAGTTAAGAAAATTTTTAAATAAATGGTGATTTTGTAGAATTGTTTAGTGGTTTTTAATGGTTAATAATAATAATAATAATTGTTTATAGAGAGTCTGCTACCCGTACAAGCAACCTCAATAAAAATGACGTGACTAGATCAAACCAAATTAAGGTCTGCTCCCTTGACTAGCGAACTCAAATGAATTCGCTTTTTTGACGAGCAGACTTGATATCCAACATCACATCACCATCTTCATCCAGTCACCATACGACCCCAAACCTTCATTCGGTTAATTATCAAAAAACCCGCTAACCTTTTGGTTAGAGATGGATCAGCTAGATTTTGTCGTGTAGAAACAAACTCAATCAAGATTACACCATGCATGAAGTAGCTTAAGTAGTAGCCCTATCACATACAATAGCATTAGGTGATATATATTGGTTTTGGCTATATATAATGGAATCTCATACACTAAGTTCCTTCACCACTCAACCTCTTTACTAGGTGCAATTGTTACCATGAACTTAACTCATATATTTCATTGTAGATTTGCTTATGAAAGTTTGCTTTTTTGAAGCTCATGAGATATATAGAACTCTCCCCAAGGAGAAATACACATCCATGTGTTGAATACTGGTCTTTTCATTAGTGATCCAACTTATATATAAATGGTTTTCAAGGATATATAAAAGGAAACTCAATATATGTTAAAACATATATAGTCCATAGTTTTCGTCAAGTAATAATAGCTTTGCCAATAATATGATGTGTACAAGGATTCCTAGTTAACGTGTCTTCCCAACATCATAGGAAATATTCGTCCAAGTGCGTATCATGGAATACATAAGGCGACCAATAGCTTTTGATATTCAAGTTAAGACACTCCTTCACCTTTACTAATTAGGCATAGCGTTATATTAAGATCAATGAAAGAGATAACTAGAGAAAAATTTTCATGAATGCTTATCTTTAATACTTTCTCCATGGAATGAGATTGTGAAACAGAAGTTCCTTTGTTCCCATGCTTGATTCTAATACCTAGAATCACGTCTACCTGTCCTAATTATATTTACGAAAAAGTTAGATAATAAGGATTTCCTAGTTTTATCAACTTAATTTTGATTAATACCGAAGATCAACATATCAACATGTAAGAAAATTATAACTCCTTTTCGAGAAGTATATGATTTGATAAACGCACTTCTCTTAACTGAATACCATTAAACAATATAATATCATCAAACTCTTGATTTTAATGTTTATGTGTTTGTTTCCATTCAAAAGGTAATTTAATCACTTGCCCATAATAATATTTTGTACAAGGAGATCCACACACTAGAGCTTGGCACTTTGGATCCGTGCTTAGGGCACTGCCCTATAAAACATTACATTCGTTGGTCGGTGCCTGAAATAAGAATATTCTTCAACGAATGCATACGTCACATCTTTTAATTTATATCAATTTTTAAACCCCCCCCCCCTCTCTCTCCTCCCTACAACATGCGCCGGAGCCATGGCCCACCCCGCCCTCTCACAATCCTAATCTCTCTCATCTACGGAGTCTTAAGATTAAGTAAGATAACTCAATTATAATGGAGATTGCTCGTGGTTGTGCTTTTGCAATGAAAAAGCTATTGAAAATGTGGAACGTAGCGTGGATGTTAGCATAGTTCTTTTACATTCCACACAAGGACACTTAGATTTTTTCTACACAAGTCTACCGTATTTTATCCCACATTGAAACTTGAGTAAAAACGTACGATTTGGGTAGGTTCAGCTAACGGTTATACCAGGTCCTAGTTTGCAGGTTATACAACTTTTGAATCATACTAGGTTCGGGTCAAAACAGATGGTGATCTTGTTGTGACAATAGGTATGGTTGTTGGACTTAGAATGGTGCGTTGTTGAAAACATTGTGCTTGACTACATATTTATACTTTTTATAATATTTCATAGCATCAACGAAAATCAACCATTTTGTTTTAATGCTTGACTAACCTCAGCCATCCGTTATTTTACATACATATAAGTAGGATAAAGGCTCATCAAAATTACAATAATAATTCTATAAAAAAAATCAAATCATGAGAATGGATGGTTGACGTGATGAAGTTACAAGTTATGGATGGTCTTCATATCAGCAGCTTCATGAAGGCTTCCTTTCTCAACATGATCCCACCACTTGAACAAGAAATTATCAACAACTAACCTGAACCATGGAGACAGCTTCAGACCACCATCGCCTGCATCTGCTTTCCTCACCAGCTCTCGTAACTGCTCTCGGTTCACATACTTAACATCTGCAACTTCATCTGGGTTCGGGTTCATGCTGACATCGCGTACGATGAACAGTAGGTAATCAACTACAAACCAGCACTCACTTAGTCACACAGGTAGAATTGCAGTACTAAAAGATTATTCCGTACTTATTTGTCGTTTTTAGTTGTGTTTTAGCTTAAAATGCTGCAATTTTGTGAAAATGCTAAAGATGAACATGTCAAACAGGTTGAAGGATGTGAAAATTTCTATTTTATATGTATAAAGTGTCTCTTACGTTCATGTTCGCCCCACTTTCCATCAGATGGTGCTTTGTAGAGAATGCGGCCTAGTGGAATAAACTCGTCAACTGGAAGTTCTTCTGGAGGAATACCGAGTTCGTCTAAAAGCTTTCTTTGTGCAGCATTTCTGACACCTGAAAAAATATAAAAAGATTAAGATTTATATAAAATGCACTTTGTAAGGTGAGTGGAAATAGTATTAGTGAATTTAGAATCAATTATTTTATATCGTGATCTTTTATTGACGTGGCACGGTGAATAGCCTCTCAAGATACAACGTCTCAGAAAGGAAGAAGACCAATCAAGTATTCAAATAAACCAAACCAAAGTGAAACTATTTTAAACAATTATGATAGTGCTTTAATGTGTTTGTGTAAAATTGTAACTTTATAAAATAATTATTAAAAGATGGTATGTTTCCATAAAAAGTTGTCTATTCATTACATAATTTAATAAAAGGTTACATTGTTACAACTATTTATCAAGAGTTGCTACTTTTTAAAAAAAAATTTACCACCTTAAACACAATTTTCTTGTGCAATTCTTATAAGATTTTTCCCTACAATACACCATGTTAATCTACTCGACGAGACAAATGTTTCTATATGCTGCATATAACCACACACTGATATGTGTGTCCCGTCTTATTTTGAACCAAAGTTAACACTTTAAATAAGTCATTTTTTATAACAATTCTTACAATTTAACAGATGATAAACATAATATTTTCATAGGACTAAAGTTTTTGTGTCATACCAAGACATTTCTCCTCAATAAGCTCAGATTCTCGGTATAGTGGATGGCTGCAACATGTGTTTGTCCATACCAAAGGGAATGTCACCTTTGTTGAGGATCTTTGCTGCAATTAATGAAACCAAATTTTATTTACTACAAAGGTTAATGGTTTCAGACCATAGAGATGTAATAATAATTTTAAAGTAGAAAGGTCAAACTATTTCATATTTTGTGGTTTGGTTGCTATCAACTTTTAATGCATGAAACTGGTTTCCATGTACAAGAAAGTTGTTATTTTGTAGAACTAAAAGTAACACAAGAGTTTACATACTTGAATGAGCAACTCATATTTTGAGTTGAACAAGAATACACTGAAAGCCCGATGCAACAAATTCTCAGATTCAATCTTCTCCATCAAGTGGCCTGCAAATATTAATAGATCATGGGTGAACAAAATATGCTCAAAGTTCAAAAAAGACAAACTTCTAGATGAATCTTTCACATAAGCACATTAATATTCCAAGTTCTTTCCCGAGTAAATAACTTATCAAAGTTCACCAAGAGTAACCGACACATATGCATACGCATATACAAACATCTTGTATGTATGTATGTATGTAGGTATGTATATGTATATGTACACGTTATAATAAACTGATAATACTGACACGTATAACTAATATTCTTGCAACAAAAGTAAAGTAGAACAGAGCCTGATACTATATCACTATTATAAACACGCTCTCTAAGTTCTGTGCTGGAAAAAAAAATTATCTGCATGTATCGTCTTTAATTATATCAACTTCTAACACCATGCTTCCTTCTATTCTTCATTGTTCGTCTTCATATCACATTCATCCTCAACAATCATATTGTGATTACACCTCTCACAGGGTTACTTGACCAAAAATCATATTGTTCGCGTTCGTAACTGACTAAACTAAATAGAATCAGGAGAACCAAAAAACATCTAGAACCACATGAGGACCTGAAAACAAGCTAGATACATGCTATTTAACCAAATTGAAGGGCCTTTGCCCTTCATACCTCAAAAAAAACCGCCAAAACACATAAGCTAATAGGCATGGTAGACTAGCAAATGTTGTAAATTTGCCCCAAGGAACCAATGGATGACACTATTAGGTGTGACAATCATATTGGATCGAGGTGGGTGGTATTGATGAACCTAAACACGGCCCATATAACCTGTTTCTCTAAACGGGTCAAACAGGCTGGCAGGTTGTAAACGGGTCGACGAGCTCTAACGGGTTGTAATCAAGTTGTAAACGAGTTCTCAAGTTCGAAATGGGTTGTAATTAAGTTGCAAATGGGTCACAAACGGATTGGCAGGTTGTAATAAATGGGTTAAACAGGTCATATACAGGCTGGTTGGGAGCTTAAAAACATATACATTTTAATCCAACTTTAAACAGGTTAATAGGTCGACCTGTTTTATTAGATGGATTACTCAAAGTCAACTTAAACATGAACCGTTTAACTAAACATATTAAATTTGTCAACTCACGAACAACCTGTTCTATCAAACAGGTTACACAAGGCAACCCAAACCTTATTATTTTCGTCTGTGTTTTAGCTAATATCATAATCCTCAACCCAATACTTGTTATTGATAATATGCAAAAACAAGAAGAATTATTGCTATAGCAACCCTTATATGAATCATATTTCTCCAAAAGTTTACCTATCCAGTAATCTAGCCAACAGAGCCGTAGCTATCATATGCAACTCAAAATTGATGAACCAAAATGAAACTTACAATTGTATTTTGTATCATGACCAACAACACCATCGTTAGCATCAACCAGAATGCACCTGCACAAGTCCAATCAAATCAAACAAATTTATCAAATCAAACAATATCCCACTTGAATTATCGACCAATTTACTTAAAAATTCCCCAATTGAAACACAATTTGGTAGAATTATCGCAAAAAAACAAACGGGAAAACAAGAAAATCAATGAGGAACTAACTCGTCTTCAAACATAAGCCGCCGCTGAACAGCGTCCATCATGAAATCGGCATCGGCGCTGAGTGGCGGTGAAGTCACCGGCGAAGAAGAAGACGACGACGACGACGACGACACGCCGGCGGTGAAAGACAAAATTGGTAAACGAGATTTGAAAGGGATAGATTTCAGCGGAGATGAATTTGAAGAAGATGATGAAAGGGGATAAGATAATTTAGGGATTTGAGAATGGCGAATTGGACATTTTGAGATCAAAGCTCCCGCCATTGCAGTAATCAATTGAAGAGAATACAAGATTGGTGACTCTGATCTTATCGGATCTTCGATTCATATGCAAAAGATTTCTGTAAATAGGCGACAATATAGTCAAATAAAGAGCACAAACGAATGTGCTTATTTATATATAGTCAAATTAACACAACAATATTTGTACACGATGTTCATGGTAAAATGAATTTAAGTATTCAACCTCAGATTTACAGTCAATAATGTGCAGCAGTTTGCACGATTTATTGATTATACTTTTGGTACATTCTTTAGTCCGGTTTGTCTTTATAGCGATTGATTAGGGTGACTAGTAAAGCAAATTTCTCATCAGATGTGTAAACGTAAGAAATATGAAATTTATAAGAAATTATTTATTTTATATATCATCAATATGTTATATTATAAGTGTATAGAAGAAGTTCATAGTTAAACATGTTAGAATTTAAATAATCTTAAGATTTATGACTTCTCATCTATAGGCAATCGATGCCTAGTCTAATCAAATGCAATTCATACGACACTACAAAATAGGATTCATTGTATCAGACCATAATATCCCAAACCTCAAGTCTAATATCAAACAAAAACAATCATTGTAAATTATATGTATTTGAAAGGAAAACTTTCATAAATATTGAACTTTATTTATTTTTTCTTTTTCATTATGACCATATTTTCATAGTAAAAACTGGTGTGACGTGTTTTTTTTTAATATTTGTTTTCATACTCAGGAACTTGTTGCCGTCGACGGCTCAGGTTCCGATTGTACCCAACCAAGTTTATTGTGCTTTTTTGATTGTTTTTTTTTCTCTCTTTTTGTTTGGAGTTTTTAAATAGCGTAGGTATTATTATAACTTAGATTTGTAATCAGGTATCTTAATGTCTTAGAGTTTACGTTGGAATGGCCGTCGTTGATGTGTGTTTTAGTGTCTGCATTTTGATTTTTGAGATCATGCCAGAAATCTCGACGCAACTTAAAATAGCTAGTTGTTGATTATTTGATGAAAACAACATTAAAAACATCTCTTTTAGATTGAAATTGCAAACAATGTTATAAAACGATATATCATACAAAAATACAAATTAAACATGATGCATTGTCAAGGTTGATGCCTGGCATCATCTATATAAAACACAAAAAGGATGAACAGCCCTGCTCACATGTTTTGCTCTTTGTTGTCTCTTCAAGTTGTTCTTTCACATTTATTTCTTTTTAAAAACTGGAAATTATAATATTCAAAACAAACCATGGTCTCCACATTTATATAAACTAGTATAACAATTGTTAAACACATTTAAAAAACATTTTCTCATTCATTTGATAACTCTTTTAAATCCCTCAATTTTGATTAAAAAACAAGGGAATTGAAAACAACACTACTAAAGCATTGTTTGGTAAGCGGAATGAAACTTACAATCGAGTGAATTAAAAAAAATGTATGTTTGATCGATAGAATGAAATCACCTATCACACAAGAACTCTTATTCCCTCTTAACACTCTTAAATAATTCATTACATGTCTATTTTTTTAACACAAAGAAAAACATGAAGAACATGTTACACGTTGCAACGCACGGGCTAAGTAACTAGTTTGTCGCAATTTGAATTATAAAGACGGACCTTTAAAGAAAAACTAAACATGGCGAGCAAAAGCCAAAATAAATTTGTAATGACAATAACGTTTCTATAATCAAATTACTAACAATTTTGATAGTTCAACAAAAATGTGAAACACGACCATGACTTCTTTCAAAACATGTGTTAACCAACGAAGTTTTTTCTTGATCTCGAGTACAACAAAACAGACTTTTATAATCTAGGAAACAGACAATATGTAAAGAAAACAACTTATTCACACTACCTTGGACCCAAAACATTAACTCTGACGATGAAATTGACAGGATATTGAACTGTAAAACGATCCTTTTAACAAAAATATGATGCTTCAACAAATAAATCAGAAAAAAAAAAGATATTTCCTTGATATAACACAAGGATTAATGAATTTATGTTGTTTGAAGAAAAAAAGTACAAGAGTTTTGCAAATTACATTCTTATTTACTGAAGCAAGTCATGTATTACTAATGAGAGAAACGTGCAGCTGCACATGCATATTAAATCAATGAGATACACTTCATAAAACTTACTAACAAATTTTCTAAACTTTTCAACTAGTTAGTTGATGCTAGGGTTTGGAATGAGGTTTATCATGGTTAAGTAGTTAAATTTAATGCATTTAATATGGTCAAGTGTAAGAGATTGTGTTGAACAAGTTAACTACGAGGATTTGATGTTTTGTAGGTTAAACGCAATCATTTGAGGAGTTTTGAAGAATGCACATGGATGATAATCAAAGATCATGATAGATGAGATGAAAGAGAATTCAATTACGAGAATGTGGCAGCAAACGGGGAGGAAAACGGAGTCCGAACGAAGAAGTTATGAAGAAAACAAGATTTGGACAAAGTTGGTCGGCCATGACCTACGGCGGAAACATGACCTACGGTGCAACAGTTCAAAACAAAACAGAATGGCCCTGGCGTAACTTACGGCAGAAAGCTGACCTAATGTACTGGACACGCTGAAATTACTTATAAGTCGCGAAAATTAGGTTTTGGGGCATATCTTTCATTCCAGACCTTCATAGTCGCCCCTTTTCGTCCCAAGGCTTCCCGAGGACTCCCGGAGGCGATTTCAAGGCGTTTCAAGTGTTTCTAATAATTCGGTTTGATTCCTTAACGTTAGATACGATGTTTAATTTTGATTTTGATTTGGAGTTCTTCATTACCATGTCTAGCTAATCTTCTCGTAATCTTCTTTGGGTAGTAAGGTTTATTACTATGATTTGTTTTTGATGATTTGTGGTTGAGTTAATGTTTGAACACGGTAGTTTAAGCCGAGTACATTATTTGTTGGTGGAAAACTCTAAAATATGTGTGTTGCTTTCAATTCACTTGTTCCACTTTGATTGTTTTAGATTTCTTTTCATCTGGAAACGTTAATGTTGGATGGGATTGAGCATCACAAACGTAGGATAAGATTCGAGTAGTTCTTTAACGACAGTCTCATTCAATCTATTGTTTTTACCCAAATTGACCCGTTAAGCTTATATGACTTTTATGAACACTCGAAGCAAACTAAGTAGTAAACCTGAATCCGGAGAAGATTACCTTTTTACATTATTGTTTGCAACTCAATTAATCATAAAGTTCGTCACTTTTCTCGATTAGTCATTTTTATTAAGTTTTTGTAATCAAGCTACAAACTTTTAGATTTAAACTACAAAACTTTCCACATATTCCCTGTGGATCGACCCGATCGGATGGGGTGTGATGAGTAATGATATATGTTAAAAATGGTACTAAAAGAAAGAATGTGTGGGGTGTGAATGAATGTGATAAAATTGGCAATAAATGAAAAGAAATGTTTTTGAAATGGTAATGAGAGATAGTAACTGGTAGGTAACTGGTAGTTGCTGGATGTGGGCAACCGACGTTACTGAGTATGGGAGACTGATAGTTGCTGGATGTGGGCAACCGACGTCTCTGGTAGGTAACTGGTAGTTGCTGGATGTGGGCAACCGACGTTACTGAGTATGGGAGACTGATAGTTGCTGGATGTGGGCAACCGACGTCTCTGGTAGGTAACTGGTAGTTGCTGGATGTGGGCAACCGACGTTACTGAGTATGGGAGACTGATAGTTGCTGGATGTGGGCAACCGACGTCTCTGGTAGGTAACTGGTAGTTGCTGGATGTGGGCAACCGACGTTACTGAGTTAAGTTAGTATTGTTAGTGAAGCCATTTATAAGTGGCTACCACATCCATAGCCCCAGAAAATCGTGGAGGATTACATTCTTTAAACTGACTATACGTAACTCCCTTTTTCTCGCTAGACCCCTCAGCTTTATCAATATTCCTATTTTCATCAGGTCTAGCTGCATTCAAGGCTTTACGAACCTCCTCAGCAATTGCATCATGGAATTGCTGCCTCGTCATACTAAGCACCTCGGTGCTCTCATCAACATTTCTTTCCGAGGTTCCACCTTGCATTCTTTCACTCTCCCTATCAGCCATAACCTATTAAAACGAGATCAGGATTATTTGGTACTCGCATGTAATGTCTCATAGGGAGTACACGTCTAAGTTTGAGGAGATGGCGCGGTTGGTGCCTCATTTGGTGGTTCCTGAAGAAAAGAAGATTTTGAGGTATACACAGGGTTGCCTCAGGAAGTTAGAAAGCTGGTTAGATCATCTGCTCCGAGTAGTTACCAGTTGACGGTAAACTTAGCTGCAGATATGTATCAAGAAGTTTATGGTAGTAATGTTGCTCCGATAGGGGTAAAAGGAGGCGTGAAGAACCTGTTGTGCAAAGAAGATTTGAGAACCCAGGTTTTCAAAAGAAGGGAATCAATTTTCGAGGAATGTCAGAAATGAGTTGCCACGTTGTGGGAAATGTGGTAGGCTACATCAGGGTGAATGTATGATTGGTAGCAGGAATTGTTTTAGATGTGGGAGAATGGGACATTATGCTAATGAATGTAGTGAAGTTCCTCGTAAATGTTATGAGTGTGGGGAGATGGGGCACATCCGAAGCGAATGTCCAAAGTTGGTAGTTAGGAAGCCTGAATCGGTTAGATCGATGAAAGGGTCAGGAGAAGGATCGAGTGTGGCCAAAGGACGAGCATATTCTATGTCAGCTAGTGAGGCTAAAGCTTTGCCAGATGTAGTTTCAGGTACGTTTTTAGTAAATGGAATTCCAGCTAATGTGTTATTTGATTCTGGTGCAAGTGGAAGTTTTGTATCTATTGATTTTTGCCCTATGCTTGCATGTGAAGTTCGACCATTAGAGGTAGCTTTTGTAGTTGAAACTGCTAATGATAGATCGGTGATGATTAGTAGTATGATTGATGGTTGTTATATTGAATTAGAAGGATATAGGTTGCCTGTTAAACTATATCCAATGGTATTAGGAGGGTTTGATGTAGTTTTGGGTATGGATTGGTTGACCAACCATGAAGCCCATATTATATGTAATAAGAAGTTAATTCAGTTAAGAGCACCGGATGGGAAAACGATCAATGTATATGGTGATAGAGAAGAGTTAACAGTGAAAATAATATCGATGATAAAAGCCGATAAGTTAATGAGTCGCGGGTGTGCATCTTATTTTATGTATGTAATTGATTATGTGCGAATTAGAACTAACCTGTGACGCCCTAAACCTGTGCGAATGATTTGCTAAAGCCCCATATCGATTAGCATCATCTGAATTACAAGAGTTGATGAAACAATTACAAGAACTCCTTGAAAAGGGTTTTATTCGCCCAAGCATCTCCCCGTGGGGTGCACCAGTTCTTTTTGTTAAAAAGAAAGATGGAAGTTTTAGAATGTGTATTGATTATCGAGAATTAATAAGGTGACTATTAAGAACCGATATCCTTTACCTAGGATTGATGATTTATTTGACCAACTACAAGGCGCGTCTTGTGTAACATCTCGTATTTTCGTTAAATAAAAAGTTAACTTTGTAAGGACTATTTATGCCTTTTTAAGAAATTTGTGGGTTGTTATGTTTACCTGTTAGTTTGTCACTTAATTTTAGTATAAAATCTCAATAATACATCTATTAAATTACAATAGCACTAATAATTATGTCATTAATACAAATGATAACAATGTTAATAATAATAATAATAATAATAATATTAGCAAAATAGATTATGATAATAATAATAATAACAATAAAATAATAATATTTATTATTATTATTATAAAAGCTTAGAAATAAAAAAAAATTAGTTAAAATTTAAACTTAAATTAAGTTCAGGGGGTATTTATGTAATGTTTTTAAACTTAAATTTAAAGTTTATAACACAAATAACAAACTCTAAACTACAAGGGCCATTTATGTAATTACTAAAAACCCAAACCAAAACCACCCCCAACCCCGATTTTCCGGCTGGCTTCCGGCCAACCGCCGGCCGCACTCCGGCGAAGTCCCAAACCCACTGAAATCCATCGGATTCCGACCCCAAACCGCTCCAAATCGATTCGTGACTCAATTCGAACTTGGTTAAGTACTTTAAATGGGTTTAAACGTCGGTTATGAGTGCATTCAACTCATGTAACCGGTGAGCTTGAATCATTGTACCGTTCGAGCATTAAAGCTCAATAATAATCGAATTAACTCGGCATAAACGGTAATCTTTAAACCTTTAATCGAAAACAACAGTCAAATACATCTAAAACTCACACCAACACTCTGTTCGATTGCCTTCACCAACCGTGACCTGCAATCAGCCGAAACCCAACCTCCGATTGATTTCAACTAAAATTCACATAGGGATTTGCTTCCAGGACATCACTAGAATCTGTCCACGAGTTTAATTTGATTTCCATTATCGTCTGCATATCAATCGGGTCCCATTGCAGTCGCATCATGTTCTTCAATTGTTCATATCAAATTAATCTACAACACAGGTAATTAAACTATATACATACTCTATTTTAGTCAGGTAATAAAAGCCCTAACAATAATTTGATTAAAAACATCGATTGGTGTTTCAATTTGATTCAAATCGAATCTAGGGTTCATGATTATTGGGGGAAATCGTTTAAGCGTTGGTTTTAAGATTTAAAAATAGAAACATACCGCGGCTGGAAGCCTTGGTCTACCGGTACCCCATTCACTTGCAAACCTTGAGGACCCGGGTTCGAACCCGGGCTCCCTCAACTAGTTATTTTTTTGGCTTTTTAAGCCTTAATTTAAATAGGAAAATTTTCTAAAAATTATAAAAATGTTTCTACAAACATTAAATATTTTTAAAACCATCTAATTATTTTCTGAAATTTATCTTACCATTTTATTTATTTATTTTATTATTTGTTTTTAAACAATAATATAATTAGTTTAATTTCTTATAAAATAGATTTCAAATATGATTTATCATATTAAATCATTATATGCTCAATAATTTAATTAAGTTATTCTCTTCTTAACTTAATAATTATTATTTCAAATAACATAAAATGGTCGTTTAATACTTTTGCATCTTATCAAATCATTATTTGTTCAAATAACAATTATATTTTTTTTGACTAAATGTTGATTTTATTGAGGCTTTGTTACAAATGGTATTATGCAAAATAGACTTTATGTAATAGTTTAAGGAATTATTATTATATTAGTGGACTCTATATTTAAAGATTAATGATGATATTATATATTATAATGTTACAAATTATTTACAAATAGTAATTTTCTTATAAAATATACTAATTAAAGGTATAGATTAATAATTTACTAATTAAAACGTTATTCCTATCAATTTTAAATAATTATAAAGCTTTATTAATAGTGAATCATATCAATATTAATACTTAAAGACATTTTTAAAATATTTACATATATAATTCTTCAAGCGGATTAAAAATGTAAATAATTACTTTATAAACTTATTACCTATTAACATTAAAACTAATGAAACCCTAACTCTTATTTGAACGTTAATCATATTATTAACCGTAGCCTTCATCTTGTAATACATATGTAGGTGTCTTGTAATGAATACTTTGGGATTATCTTTTGGATCATACCTTAATCTTTTATATTGTCTTGTAATGCCTACATCAATGTGAGTATTTCCATACCCCTTTTTCTTATTTTCACACTTTGGGGTGAAACATGTTAACTTATATTATTGCACTTGTAAACTTATTCGAGATTTGTAAACTTTATGGCAATTTATTTAAAGTTGTGGTTAGTTGAACTTTTGTGGTTACCATGTTATGGCATTATATGTACAATCATTAACTATTGCTAGCCCAGCGAAGTCATAGATCTATGGGACAGACAACCTATTTGGTGCTAAAGTCGATGAACTGCCGACTCCTAGGAGCCGTATGCTTGTGCACTAGGGAACCAAATACACTTAGCTGATCATATATACTTTTAATGTATAAGACTTGTAAACTTTGTCGAGGTTTGATTGTTGCATTGTTCATAACATCCCTAATCACTTTATTCACTAACTTATGACTTGAATTGCCATCTTTTATATACTTATGTATTGAAAACTATGGAATGCTCACCAACATTTTTATGTTGACCTGTTATTTTTAACATGTTTCAGGAATAACCCAAGAATGTGTTCTACTCTTTGAAGCTTATCTCACTTAGGACTGGACTTAGAGGAATAAACATTGATCTTGTTACTTTCAATCTTGTATTCATGATGTATCTTTATTTGAGCCTCTTACTTGTATTGTTACAATTAAATCTTTATTAATATATTTGGAATTAATAATAGCGTTATGTGGCTGTGAACAATCGTAACTCTCACACCTCGACGTTTCCGCCGTCAAGGTTGGGGTGTGACAGATTGGTATCAGAGCCCATAACTATAGGGATTTAGGTTATTAGAAATGATGACCTAGACTATAGCTTATGCATGAACCTCATAGAAAGATCATTATACTTTTGTGCTTACTTATTGTTTGCGTGCTACATAATGCTATGCCTTTTATGCAACTTGATGCCTTAGCATAGGATTGCCTTATGTGTGCTTAAAACTTAGTTACTTGTCTCCCTAAACTTAACTTTGACTCTTTGACTTTCCCCGACAAATGAACTTCCTAAACCTATTCTCAACGACATGTGGAATCTACACTTATCATCGTGGGATTAATTCCTTAGACTCTATGTCTAACCTATGAAAATCTCATCAAGGTTTTGATTTCATGAACCTAAGAAATTTGTGTGACACATAGACACCTGTATTCTGGATTTCCTGGCAAAAGGCCTTCGGGCTAAGGCAAGCATATCGTATAAATCTCATTGCGAGACCAGTTATGCTTACCTGGGGATTTCTGGGATGAGTGATAAACTATGGTCAACATACACAAGTCTCTAAGGCAAGTGGGTCAATTTACCTTGACGTGTCAACGATTCCAAATGGTAATGCGTTACTAAATGGAACCATCCTCTTTGTATCTTAAAAATCTTTGATTCCTTGAAATGGTTTCTTCTTATTCTATCATACATAATATTCCTGTGATATTGAACTCGTCTTACCTTTCAACTCCTACGTTTAAACATCGTTACACGTTAGGCGTTTCATGTAGCTATTTCTATACCTTGATCAACGTGTACATGACTCTTGTTATACCCAAAGATATTGGGAATCTAAACCGAATGATCTTTAAAACTTTAAATCGTTACTTATGGTTTTCAAATTCTTCCTAAGGGGTGTCCCATAACTAAAGAAATTCAATGTTGTAGGTGGAATTCCTACATCTCGAGATACTCTGCTAATTGAATGTTAATTTTGTTAACTCAAATATTATAAGTGGTCACTCACCTCAATGATCGAATAAACTAATTATAACTTTGTTACCACTTATAAGTACGTGTGCCTTTAATAAGGTTATGGCTGACCTCATATCTTGAGAAGTCCATGTATTCCCTTCGATTGTGAATTGAATGTTCACATCTCATTGTGATGTCGAACCATTCTTGTCCTTGATTTTGTCTTCCTGATTTAGATTATTCAAGATTTGAACATCATCATAACAAATTCTGTTATCTCGAACTTTGATCTTAAGCTTGTAAGCATGATTTTTCTTTTGTTACATTGATGTAACTTGAAATTTCCTGAATTTCTAATTGATATTCTTTTCTTTTCGCTGTTATGTCAAACTTCGTACCGTTTGCACCATGGGAGATGCAAGCGTTTGTAAGTCAACCTATGACTAAGAACACTCGTATCTCCTAAATGATTCTAACTCATCAAAACAGGGGTGATTCCCTTACTTTGATGATTCTCTATTCGTTTCGATAAATGGTTTCAATCGTGTGTTTTATGAAATTTCATCCTCTGGATTGGGGTGATTACCTTATCTTGAGGATTGACTTCGATTATTTTCTTTGGAATGGCATTTTACAAATGACATGATCTCACCAAAATAGGATTGAAACCCGTACTTTGGTGACAATTGTCAATTTCCGATTGTTTTCTTGTTATTATAAATTCAATCATCAAGATAGGCGTGAATTCCATACCTTGATGATAATCTCATTTTCATGGATTGTATTTTCTCAAATGAAATGACCTCATCGAAATAGGAGTAAATTCTGGATTTTGATGAAAAAGTTCATCCTATTATATTTTGTTTTTATAAAACTACATCGTTAAGATAGGGGAGACGTCCCTTACCTTAATGGTGAGTTACCTCGTTTTATTTCTGTGGATCCTCAACAACGAGTTGGGATCGAGCTTTTTAATTGGTAAGTTAGAGGTCATGCCTTGGGAATACACCATCAAGTTAGGAGTGAAAACCACACCTTGATGACTATTCACATTTCTTGATCTGTAACTTATCAAGGTTGTAATCAAGTGACGAGAAGCATGTAGTAACTTGAAGGGTGAAACAATGTTAGTATTTCGACCTATCAAGCCAAAGCATGATCTCTGAACTTGAAAGGAGACCTGATTGCTCTAGGCTGATTTTGTTTTAGAGCTTGGAGCATTTAAATCCTTAAATTGATTTTCTTCCCTTTATCCTCATGTTTTGATTTGATCTAGCTATATCGAACCATTTATTCCTTACCTATCAACTTTCATTTTGAGTTGTCATCAACACATGACTGCGTGATGGTAATCTTCTTAAAACAATCTTTCTGCTAAATAAAAACACTGTCAACTTGTGTCCATATCTTTCAAGCCATACGAATGTCCTCGATTGAGCTTTTGATGAACTACGTATGCAAACTGTACTTGGAAATTTGCTACTTTGCAAACTATCTTTACAAATGCATTTCCTATCGTTTGCATCACTGTTTGAATTGCTTTTGGATCCTTAACCCTGAAAATCATTGAAATTCTATCTTGATTTTGAACAATAAGACTCGTTATTACTTTCATCGCGATGCGGATATAACGGTTCATAAATTTTCGTAACTTGTAGTCATGGTTTGGCATAAAAGAGAGACATAACTTGGTATGTGTCCAAGTGTCTTACCTTTACATATGACAAAACCTTACCTCCGTGTTCTCGTGAATCTCCTGTTTAACTCTTCATCCACTAAATGCTTCTTATTTTAAATGTCATGATGACAATTGGTGTATTATAGACCGATTGGCTAAAAAATTCAATTTGATTTATGTGGGATAACGGGTCAAGAAATTGACCTGTATCTGTTTCAAATATTCGTATACCGTGGTATGACGTTAAAACATCGATCGTTATTTTGAATGATTGATTCGTTTTCTGTTTTTAATAATATTCTTAACCATTGTCGTGAACTCATTCCAAAATCTTCGCATATCGTATTATTCTTAGACCGATGGTTGGTCAAAGGAGAAATACATATTCACAAGATATGTGTTAAGATCACTTCATATAGTGACGTTTGGGACTCTTAAATCCCGACGGTTAACTTTTTTTTTTCATTATTGGTCTTTTATTGATTTCTAGACATCACTTTACTACGAACTTATATTCTACAAGTTGTGGCTTATAAGTTTCACATACCACGGTAACTCGTCATCGTTTTCCAACATTTAATCTCAAAACGTCTCACATTTCACTAAAAGGGTTCAAATTGGCATGCATTATGCCAAGAATCTTGTAAGATTCCATAAAGTGAAACGTTTCATCTGTAATTAAACGTCAACCACTGATAGTTTGTACACTTATCTTTCATTTTAACTCTTTTGCTCATTTAATTTCATTCTTAATTTCGGGACGAAATTCTTAAAAGTTGGGGAGACTGTAACATCTCGTATTTTCGTTAAATAAAAAGTTAACTTTGTAAGGACTATTTATGCCTTTTTAAGAAATTTGTGGGTTGTTATGTTTACCTGTTAGTTTGTCACTTAATTTTTAGTATAAAATCTCAATAATACATCTATTAAATTACAATAGCACTAATAATTATGTCATTAATACAAATGATAACAATGTTAATAATAATAATAATAATAATAATAATATTAGCAAAATAGATTATGATAATAATAATAATAACAATAAAAATAATAATATTTATTATTATTATTATAAAAGCTTAGAAATAAAAAAAAATTAGTTAAAATTTAAACTTAAATTAAGTTCAGGGGGTATTTATGTAATGTTTTTAAACTTAATTTAAAGTTTATAACACAAAATAACAAACTCTAAACTACAAGGGCCATTTATGTAATTTACTAAAAACCCAAACCAAAACCACCCCCAACCCCGATTTTCCGGCTGGCTTCCGGCCAACCGCCGGCCGCACTCCGGCGAAGTCCCAAACCCACTGAAATCCATCGGATTCCGACCCCAAACCGCTCCAAATCGATTCGTGACTCAATTCGAACTTGGTTAAGTACTTTAAATGGGTTTAAACGTCGGTTATGAGTGCATTCAACTCATGTAACCGGTGAGCTTGAATCATTGTACCGTTCGAGCATTAAAGCTCAATAATAATCGAATTAACTCGGCATAAACGGTAATCTTTAAACCTTTAATCGAAAACAACAGTCAAATACATCTAAAACTCACACCAACACTCTGTTCGATTGCCTTCACCAACCGTGACCTGCAATCAGCCGAAACCCAACCTCCGATTGATTTCAACTAAAATTCACATAGGGATTTGCTTCCAGGACATCACTAGAATCTGTCCACGAGTTTAATTTGATTTCCATTATCGTCTGCATATCAATCGGGTCCCATTGCAGTCGCATCATGTTCTTCAATTGTTCATATCAAATTAATCTACAACACAGGTAATTAACTATATACATACTCTATTTTAGTCAGGTAATAAAAGCCCTAACAATAATTTGATTAAAAACATCGATTGGTGTTTCAATTTGATTCAAATCGAATCTAGGGTTCATGATTATTGGGGGGAAATCGTTTAAGCGTTGGTTTTAAGATTTAAAAATAGAAACATACCGCGGCTGGAAGCCTTGGTCTACCGGTACCCCATTCACTTGCAAACCTTGAGGACCCGGGTTCGAACCCGGGCTCCCTCAACTAGTTATTTTTTTGGCTTTTAAGCCTTAATTTAAATAGGAAAATTTTCTAAAAATTATAAAAATATTTCTACAAACATTAAATATTTTAAAACCATCTAATTATTTTCTGAAATTTATCTTACCATTTTATTTATTTATTTTATTATTTGTTTTTAAACAAATAATATAATTAGTTTAATTTCTTATAAAAATAGATTTCAAATATGATTTATCATATTAAATCATTATATGCTCAATAATTTAATTAAGTTATTCTCTTCTTAACTTAATAATTATTATTTCAAATAATATAAAATGGTCGTTTAATACTTTTGCATCTTATCAAATCATTATTTGTTCAAATAACAATTATATTTTTTTTGACTAAATGTTGATTTTATTGAGGCTTTGTTACAAATGGTATTATGCAAAATGGACTTTATGTAATAGTTTGAGGAATTATTATTATATTAGTGGACTCTATATTTAAAGATTAATGATGATATTATATATTATAATGTTACAAATTATTTACAAATAGTAATTTTCTTATAAAATATACTAATTAAAGGTATAGATTAATAATTTACTAATTAAAACGTTATTCCTATCAATTTTAAATAATTATAAAGCTTTATTAATAGTGAATCATATCAATATTAATACTTAAAGACATTTTTAAAATATTTACATATATAATTCTTCAAGCGGATTAAAAATGTAAATAATTACTTTATAAACTTATTACCTATTAACATTAAAACTAATGAAACCCTAACTCTTATTTGAACGTTAATCATATTATTAACCGTAGCCTTCATCTTGTAATACATATGTAGGTGTCTTGTAATGAATACTTTGGGATTATCTTTTGGATCATACCTTAATCTTTTATATTGTCTTGTAATGCCTACATCAATGTGAGTATTTCCATACCCCTTTTTCTTATTTTCACACTTTGGGGTGAAACATGTTAACTTATATTATTGCACTTGTAAACTTATTCGAGATTTGTAAACTTTATGGCAATTTATTTAAAGTTGTGGTTAGTTGAACTTTTGTGGTTACCATGTTATGGCATTATATGTACAATCATTAACTATTGCTAGCCCAGCGAAGTCATAGATCTATGGGACAGACAACCTATTTGGTGCTAAAGTCGATGAACTGCCGACTCCTAGGAGCCGTATGCTTGTGCACTAGGGAACCAAATACACTTAGCTGATCATATATACTTTTAATGTATAAGACTTGTAAACTTTGTCGAGGTTTGATTGTTGCATTGTTCATAACATCCCTAATCACTTTATTCACTAACTTATGACTTGAATTGCCATCTTTTATATACTTATGTATTGAAAACTATGGAATGCTCACCAACATTTTTATGTTGACCTGTTATTTTTAACATGTTTCAGGAATAACCCAAGAATGTGTTCTACTCTTTGAAGCTTATCTCACTTAGGACTGGACTTAGAGGAATAAACATTGATCTTGTTACTTTCAATCTTGTATTCATGATGTATCTTTATTTGAGCCTCTTACTTGTATTGTTACAATTAAATCTTTATTAATATATTTGGAATTAATAATAGCGTTATGTGGCTGTGAACAATCGTAACTCTCACACCTCGACGTTTCCGCCGTCAAGGTTGGGTGTGACATCTTGGTTTTCAAAGATTGATTTAAGGTCAGCGTATCATCAACTAAGGATAAAGGAGGACGATGTACCTAAGACAGCGTTTCGTACTCGCTACGGTCACTATGAGTTTCTTGTGATGTCCTTTGGGTTAACAAATGCACCGGCGGCGTTTATGGATTTAATGAATCGGGTATGTCGACCTATGTTAGACCGTTCGGTTATTGTTTTCATTGATGATATTAGTGTATTCTAAAAGTGAAGAAGAGCATGCGCACCATTTACGAGAGGTTTTGGAAACTCTTCAACAAGAAAAATTATATGCTAAATTTTCAAAATGTGATTTTTGGTTACGAGAAGTGCAATTTTGGGGCATGTTGTAAATGCAAATGGAATTCAAGTAGACTCCTCAAAGATTCAAGCAGTAATGAAATGGAATCCTCCAAAAACTCCAACTGAGATTAGAAGTTTCTTGGGCCTAGCAGGGTATTACCGGAGGTTTATCCAAGACTTTGCCAAAATAGCTTCTCCGTTGACTAAACTTACTAGAAAAGGGATTATTTTTAAATGGGATGTCGAACAAGAGAAAGCGTTTCAAGAGTTGAAATTAAGATTGACACAGGCACCAATACTAGCATTACCCGAGGGGAATGAGGATTTTGTTGTGTATTCTGATGCGTCCTATTTTGGGTTGGGGTGTGTTCTGATGCAGCGGGGTAGAGTGATAGCTTATGCCTCAAGACAACTGAAAACACATGAGATGAACTACCCAACACATGATTTAGAGCTGGCCGCAGTGGTATTTGCCTTGAAAATTTGGAGGCATTATCTCTATGGTGTGAAATGCACTATTTTTACCGATCATAAAAGTTTAAAATATTTCTTCACTCAGAAAGAGCTTAATATGAGACAGAGGCGTTGGTTGGAATTATTAAAGGATTACGACTGTGAAATCCTATATCATCCTGGGAAGGCTAACGTGGTAGCGGATGCATTAAGTAGAAAAGATGAGTATGAGCCTATTAGAGTAAAAGCGATGAGAATAACGATTAACTCAAGCATAATCGAGCGAATTAAAGAAGCGCAAACGGAGGCACTCAAAGAGGAGAATTGGAAACGAAACCGTATTCAGGGTCAAGTGCAAATCCTAAAGGAAGACAGTTATGGATTAAAAACAATGAGGGGACGAGTGTGGATTCCTCCAACTTGTCCAGTAAAAGAATTGATACTGGATGAGGCACATAAATCTAAGTATTCGATTCACCCAGGAGCTACTAAGATGTATTGTGATTTAAAAGTGAATTATTGGTGGCCAGGAATGAAACGTGATATCATTAAATATGTGGAAAAGTGTTTAACATGTTTACAAGTAAAAGCAGAACATCAAAAACCACATGGTGAATTACAACCTTTAGAAATTCCAGTTTGGAAGTGGGATCGTATAGCCATGGACTTAATAACAAGCTTCCAAAACCCGAAAAGGCTATGATACCATCTGGGTAGTAGTGGATAGATTGACAAAGAGTGCTCATTTCATTCCAATCCGGGAGACTTACTCATCGGAAACAATGTCAGAAATATATATCAAGGAAATTGTGTCTAAGCATGGCATACCTGTATCCATAATACCAGATCGAGATGTTCGATTTACTTCGAGGTTCTGGAGAAAATTTCATGAAGATATGGGTACCAAACTGTTGATTAGCACCGCATATCACCCACAAACAGATGGTCAAAGTGAGAGGATTATCCAAATCCTAGAAGATATGTTGCGCGCGTGCATTATTGATTTCGGAGGTAGTTGGATACATATCTACCCTTGGCAGAATTTTCTTATAATAACAGCTATCATTCGGGTATGAAAATGGCGCCATATGAAATGTTATATGGGAGAAGATGTAGAACTCCCGTATGTTGGGGAGAAATCGGTCCACGAGAGCTAGCTAGTACCGAAGTGGTGAGAAAAACTAATGAACACATTGATCAAGTGCGAGCTCATCTAAAGGCGGCTCAAGATCGTCAAAAGTCGTATGCGGATAGAAGAAGAAAACCGATTGAATTCCAAGTAGGAGATTATGTGTTATTAAAGGTTTCCCCATGGAAAGGTATAATTCGATTCCGAAAGCGAGGAAAGTTAGGACCGCGATTTATTGGACCATTTAAAATTACAGCTCGGGTGGGCAAGGTTGCTTATCGTCTTGAGCTACCAGAAGAACTAAGTGGGGTCCATAATACCTTTCATGTCTCTCATTTGAGAAAATGTCTAGCAGATGAATCAGCGTATATCCCGTATAAGGACTTGATGATTGATAATAAGCTGAATTATGTAGAAGAACCTGTGGTAA
Organism: Flaveria linearis; assembly: GCA_024085815.1. Classification (NCBI taxonomy): domain Eukaryota; kingdom Viridiplantae; phylum Streptophyta; class Magnoliopsida; order Asterales; family Asteraceae; genus Flaveria; species Flaveria linearis. Next base: position 28,180,263 of record CM044002.1, read on the forward strand.
TACTTGACAGAAAAATCAAAGGCTGAGAAACAAAGAGATAAAGCAAGTGCTGATACAGTGGAAGAACCGAAAGGGGTCGGATGTCACTTGGGAGCTAGAAGACGAGATGAAAAAATGCTACCCTTACTTATTTGATGCGTCAATAAGTTTCGGGGACGAAACTTCCCAAGTGGGGGAGAACTTGTAACGTCCCATTTAGGTAATTTTATAATTTGTGTTTTTAAATAAAATGAGTGTTAAATTAGAACTAACTGAGTTAGTTAGTATTGTTAGTGTAAATAACTAAAAGTAACTAGAGGGACTACTTTGCCAATTGAAAAATTAAATTGTGTATATTAGTAAGGAGGTGTAGAACCTCCTGGACATTCTCACACACACACACGAAGGGAGGAGAACGGGAAGGAGGAAGGAGACCAAGAACTCTAGTCAAATTGAGTTGCGGTTGTGTTGAATTCAAACTTCTAATTGTGGAATTGAGTTACAAATCACCTAATTCCTGCATCTAACTCATAAGGTGAGTCTTAAATTGGATGTTTTCTTGCTAAGTAGTTAGTTCATGATTGGGGTGTTGAGGAGAAATTCATCTATGATTAAATTAATAGGTGTTGAACTTAGAATAGTATGTATTAGGTGTTCTATGTATCATGTATGCCAATTTTGAAACTTAATGGTTTATAGCAAAGTAGTTGTATGAAATATGTTGGGTTATAAATCATGCCCATAAGGTGTTTGATGAAATGCCTCCAAGAAGTTCGAAATATGAAAGGAGGGGCAAAGTGGAAATAGAATGACCGGTGGGTCAATATAAAGTTAATTATGCTTAAAACTAGTCATAAATGGGTCATATGGATTGGTTTATACCATATGTATGTATGTGCTAAATTAATCCTAAACATATGTTTAGGTGAAGGGAGTATTAGCAAAGCGGTGAGCAAAGACAAAGGTTGAGTTGAAGCTTGCTTAAGGTAAGGACATTAACCTTATAACCATATATAGTCTTATCTTTATGATTTTATTATGTGTACTATTGAGTAAAGGTGAGTTGTGAATAATACCATAAGTAATGGTTATAGTAATAGTAAGTATACGTGCTCGAGTGCATGAATTGGGTTGAAGCTTCATGCGCGTGTGCATGAAATAAATATACCGGTATAGTTCACAGGTGTGTGAACCAAACCTGGAGGGGTTATAACTATATTTAGTTACGGTGGTAACATTTAAATCACTAGTGAGTGATAAACTATATGTTGGCTACTGTGTGTAAGCCTAATCCACCAGTGGGTGATAAACGTGTGGTTTGGCGACTGTGTGTATGTCAAACATAAAGATGTATAGCGAAGTGTATAGGTGTGTGATCCGAATCTAATATGCTAGTCCAAGTTAGTGAATGACTAGCTTGAAAGTGGAATAATGACCCATTTCTATTTAAATACGAAAGTGTGATTATAGAATGGGTGATAATGTGATAGTTGCAAGGAGTCGAAGCTAAGAGAGTTAAAGCTTCTAAATTGAGCAAATAGAGATGTTGAAATGGACCCGGAATCATTGAAAAGTCGAAACAAACGAAACGGGTCAAACATTGAGAAGAACAAAATAACTGGGTCTACCGTAAATTACGGTAGGCACCGTAATTTACGGTAGCCTGGAAAATTAATACGGCAGAAAATCACTGCCTTACGGTGGGTTTGGGATCCCTGGGTACCGTAATTTATGGTACCCACCGTAACTTACGGTGGGTTTAACTTGTCACTTGTGTTTTCGATTGATATTTTAAGCCCCAAAACACCTCCTAATAACCTGTAAAGTAAGTATAAGAGTCCTTACTAGTTCTAATGGACTAATGTGATAAAAGTGGTTGTTTTGTAGGAATGTTCCAAGAAGGCAAAGGTGATCGATGAAGATGCTTGTGGATCGAACAATGGGTTGTTAATTAGTTCTTTTAAACAAACTTAACGTTATGTAAATTAACTAAATGTTATTTGAGGTGTGTAAACGTAATAGTGTGCTGACGTAGTCATGGGTATGTGTAATAGAGTTTTTAAAAATAGAGATTTTAACTGGGACCTAAGCTAAAAATCTTTTCCACCTCAAACAGGTTTTATAAATATGATAATAAGGTGGTTGTCTTAGGTGAGTTTGGAGACTTATAAATTGTTTTTGATTAGGCTTGACAAACCGATATCATTAGTTTTACACACAAGTCGAACTGATTTCTTTATTATAATGACTTTTAGGCATAAAAGAGTATTTATGTACAACTTAGAGTTAAGCCACTAAAAATTAAATTTATGTTTAAAATATCAACTTTATTTGGTAAAAAAGAACGATAGTATCTGTTGAATAATTTAAAACTAACAGAATAACTATATAAAAGAACAAACGGTTCCTATTGATAGAAAAAGAGAATACGGGTTTGTTAGTTGTAGTTTTAGGCATCAATTATAGCATATGTTTTTATTTTATATTATGCATTTATTTAATGTGTTTTCTTTTATTTTAAATAGAGTCTACTTTGGTTCTTTTAAAATGTTTTGTACGTATGAAACACTCATGAATAGTGAACGTGAGAATTAAAAGAGATTTGAAAAAAGATATTGAAGATAATGGGTGGTTTTTGAAAGGTTAAAAAAGATCATTAATTTTAAATTTAAAAGTTATCTCCTACAAAAACTAGATTTTAATTTCAAATAACATATGATGCAAGTGAAGAAAACATAAAAGGTCCAACTAACTTTCATATTTTAAGGATTTTGATAATTATAATCTTGACTTATAAATAATATAAAAAGGGGGATCCATCTTTTCTTTAGGGAGCCGACGGCAGAAAAAAGAAAAGGGCAAAAGCAATGTGAATGAATATGGTTGGGAGCATTTTCATTAATCAAAAATCTTTTATTGTTCTTTACAGTTATGTAAGTTTTTTTATTTAGATTGTTTTAACCGTCGTGTCCAGTTATTTAGGTCTTGACACTTGGATTTGTTTTTGATTTTGATTCATAACTTATATGAAACGTTTATGTTATTTATTTGAACGGTTTGTTTGTATGATTTTCTTGAACTTAAACCCAGATCTAATCCGGTATATATTAGATTGTTAATAAACATGATCAACTTATTTATTTTTCTAATAAAGTTCTTAAATTTTTAAAACCCTAATCAAGTTTTAATTTTTGATACAAGAAATAAATAGCGTTTTGTGTTTGTCTATGTACCCAAATTCATATAGAGTCATTTCATCTAGTTAAACATTCCGAACGGCGTTAGTGTTTAATTATATGGGTACTTCTATCACCACAACACGCACACTAAGATCCAAAAGACGTGAGCTTAGAGTACCGAGTTGGCTCTAATCAACGAACTGCGTTTGCTTAGATATTAGATGGAGGGGATGTCCGGACGACGTGATGTCTAGTATCGATACAAATCATTTACATAAATGATCATTGCACCATAATTGTTAATAACCGTAAGCCGGATCGAGTCAAGAAATAACCCTTGTGTTTATAAATTTTGATTTTTCTTCATATTTTATTAATTTTTCAATAAATTTTCGTCATAAAAAACAACTTCATTTTTTCTTTACAGAACCTTAACACGGCCGCGCAGGAATTCCTTTACAGTTTTGACACGACTGTGTAAGCGTGCTGTAATTTTTACTTTTACATTTTTTTAATTTTATTGTCTTTTTAAATCCTCCCATTTTATTTTATTTTCATAATAAGTGTACATGAACTTGAATCGTGTTGGTATAAACTCGATTAACCCGTATCTCTGAGAACACAAACCCTAATTCCGCTCATACTATTCTCAGTATGTGTGACGGTAGGTTCATATTATAATATTTTATTTGTTGGATTCGACACTTGTTAGTGTTACACTACTCAATCATAGAAATCGAAATTGATACGGGTAGTATCAATATGATGAAAGTCATTTTTTTATTTATTTTGTTAGTATATGTATTACAAACGGTATATTTTAGGGGAGTTGGTCAATCACGATTGCAATGGAAAGTTCTAACCTATAAATTTGTTCCTCGTCAACGACTATTAATTCTAATTTGCGTATACACCTTTGATAGTTGATGATACGACGGTTTTTTATCTTCAATTGTTGTTTCGGGTTCTTGATCAAGTTGAGTGGGTTAGGCATCATAGAACAAAGATGAAAGAATAGAGACTTTGATCCAGTCTTCTCCTTCACTTTCTCACTGGAACATCTTAAAATCTTTTTAAAGCTTACAAATGAAAAGCAACAATGCATAACCAACCTAACGTGGGAACTCCACTAAACCACTAACTTAATGTTAAACTAAACAATTAATTAGATATGAAATTAATGCAGGAAACTTGCATAAAATGGGGGGTGTTTAACGATGGATGACGGAAGCACAACACAAAATAAGATATAAGTTAATAGTAAGCTTAGTAGTTGATTATGTTTAACAATTCACATAGAACCCATATGAATTTGAATCTAAACACGCAAGCGTATCCAATATAATTCCACTCATCTCGAGAGAATGTGATGTGAACAAGCACTACCTCTATGGCTCTATCCGACGGGATAGATAGACCATTGCCACTAAGACGAGTTTGAATCTAACATTTAGAAAATTTACCTACCAAGTTAAATGGCTTTCGCTTAACCAAGTATAACTTCAAAAATATGTGTAAACATTCCAATTAGTAAATAAAAATATAGCATGCATATACATGTTTATGTAAGTTTTTTCTTCTACATGCAACTGGCCATAATAAAACACAAAATAAGTTAAAATAATACAAAATAACACACTAACTTGATTTCAAAATCATTCATATACAATTGGCACTCCAAACCTAGACTCCAAAATTACATAAGAATAAACATAAACAATATGTGTTGGTTTGGGTTTTAATAGTATAGAATATGTTTCTTTGGCTTGAAAAGGTACCTTGAAGCATATGTTGATCGAAGAACATCCACTAAGAGAGGATATTGTAGCCAAACAAATTGGAACACGAGCATCATCGCAAACATGCTGATGACAATCGGCATCCATATCAAACCGCCCTCATAAAGCACGTAGAAGCTTACACTAAAAGCAATGGTCATGGTTGTTATGGAGAGGAAAAGTGTAACAAGACCCAACATTAACTTTTTGGGTAAGGATACCAAGAAATCTCGTTCAGCATAACGAGATGTGAGAATAGATAAAAACATAAGAATCGAGGCTGCAGATGCAAATAGAGAAATGGCATCTGACACCACAAAGATCATAAAGGTTACTTTAGAACGAAAAATTGGGATACCGTCTGGTTGACCCGTACGATTTTGGCTGTACCCACCTGGTACTGTAAAAGCAGCAGCAAATACTATGACAGCTATAAGGGTTGCAACCACCATACACTGACTAGCCGTTCCTTTCATCCACTTCTCACCTTGTGAGACTAATTCTTTGTGTTCTTTGGTGAACAACTCATGTGGTGTCATACCATCTTTGTTTTTTCGTTCTCTATAAGAAGGTGGGACCATAGCCTCTACCTCCTACAACAACAAAATATACAAGTTATGGACTACTTTATGGTTACTTATAAAGGAAAAGAAAAGACTACATTTATATGTACCTTAAACCATAATAGTTCTCGTTGCATCTGCAAGGCAACTCCAGATACATCCTGAAGCCGGTTTCTATCAGCGATTTTCCCGACTAAATGTAACATATTGTTGTCATCTTCATCTCTTAGAGGAGTAATCAAATCCTTCATTGAGCCTATCTCATACAATAAGTTATAGATACCCTCATGACGATGTTTGACAGCAATGTGGAATATACTTTGATTATTATCATTGACCTTCCATATTAGATCAGGATATATTCGAATGAGCTCAACTATAAATTTAGTATTGCCCATTTCTGCAGCAACAAACAGTATACGAGAAGGGTAAGTTTTCCTTGCGTTTCCCGTCGCTGGCGCTTTAGTTATTTTCGCAGAAGATCCTGCAGTTAACTTCTGGATTTCAGCAGGCATTTTGACTATGTTTTCAGAAATGAGTTTTAGCAGGTGTAGTTTTTGATCTTCCTTATCATAAGGTAGCCTCTCATCTTTCTTAATTGTATCAGGCGCCCCTCTAATTATGTCATCAATTTCTTTTTTCGGCTTTTTTGCAATATTTTCCCAAACAATTCTTAGTAATTTCAATGCTTCACTTTCCTTTTTCGGCGGCGCTACCTTTTATAAGCTGCAAGCAATAATGGAAAGAGGCTGAAACTAATGAAAAAGAAATACTATTATGACCAGCAAATTTCTGGTATATGACATGGATCTTACATTTGGATGAGATTCTACATATGATGAATCATGGAAAGTTATTAAAATTGAGTGAGTATTTTGATTTAAATTTGACAAAAAATATTATGCAAAACAATTTGATAATTAACTTTTAACCTATAAAGCGTATTAGACTAGAAACATTTTACTGGTAAACCTGCGGTATATGTATAAACACATCTGGGAATAAAGACGCTTACCCAAATTGATGAACTTCTTGAATATATTTGATGTTGTTTCATAAAACGCATCAGATTTTTTAGCCAAAACTCCAAGTACATTCCCGTTACTAGCAAGTTCTGGGCGGTCTTCCACTATTCTTAGTGCAATATCTGGAAAGGAAATTCGATTTTATTTATATTATATTTTCTAGTGGGGGCGGTGGGAGACTTTTGCCAAACAACAAAATTTTTTAAAAGTTTTTCAAGAAAGACAAAAAAAAAAGGATTTGTTTTTACTACAATATGCTAGAATGCATACCAAACAGATCGGCTTCAACACATTTCAAAAGAAGCCAACCACGATTCTGAGGATTCCAGCCATCATCTCGCAATCCCTTGGATTTACTATAAAGGTATTCCACCATGGCATGTTCTCCAAATAAGGCAGCCATGTAGAGTGGCATCATCTGTTGACTACCAGGAATTGTGAGTAAAGCAGAGTTCTTATTCAACAAAATTTTAACCATTTCAACGTTTCCGGCTGCAGCTGCTAAACAGAGGGCGGTGTTAGAGCTGCTATTTTGAAGTTCCAAGTCTGTCGTTTCCATCTTATTCACCAGATTTTTCACAAAGTCTTGCATCCGTTTTGTTTTTTGAGCTGATGCTGCAATGTGAAGTGCGGTCTCGCAATTTTCAGTGATGCTATACCGTACTAACTCTGGTTTTCGTTCAATAATGGCTTTAGCAGCTTTCCAGTCACCTTTAATTGATGCTTCATAAAGGGGGACACCAACTTTGATGTAGTCTTCTCTACTACCTTTATAATAGTTCTAACCAGAAGTTAGTATGAATATATACACAACATAATTTGCTTAAAATGGTCTCTAAAAGTCAAAACTAATCAAGTATATCATTTGTGGATGATGCTGATTTATTAGTTACATATTTACATCTTTTAACAGTTCATGACTATCTAAATATACAGTTGATGATGATGATTTTTGTCCATGTACAGTGTTCCTGTGAGCCACAAAGACAGGTGTAAAATAATCAAGCTTGAGCCCGTTTCCAGCTCCTTCTATATAAAGCTTGAGCTGGGCTCATTAATACTTCCACAAGCTCGAGCCTAGCTAGTTTAATATTTATTAAATATTTACTTTTTTATTTATATACATATATAATTATTTCTATGTATATATTTATAAGCTTATAGCTATAATTTACACATAATGAAATATATAAAAGCAACTATATTTATCTAAAACAGGTGCTCGTTTAGGTTCGTGAGCCTAAAGCTCCAGCTCATTACTAGTTGAGCTCTAATTTAGGCTCGAGCTCGTTCATTAAATGAGAACCAACTTTGACTCGGCTCAGTTAACCTCAGCTCGATTCGAGGGTTAAGTGAACCAACCTCCTGCAGTTCATGAGCAGCTTTTACGCCCTAACCATATACAACCAATACCATCTAGCAACTCCAAAATAGGGGTTTTCTTTGGAGGGACTTAAATTATTAGTTGTTTTTGGGTCGGGTTTTTGGTTGTTGAACAATTCATCTGTGTTTCAAAGCATCTTTAACCAATCAATTTTATTCCAAAATCTCAGAGACACAGGTCTCGTTCATCTTAACCATTTTCTGGAAGAAAAAAAAATCCCTAATTTTTTCCCAATTCAGAACGACACAAAAGCTACAAAACAAACTAATTTCAAAAAAATTCACAATTATGTCAAAATCAGATCAAATCAATGATTACTCCCTTAGGTTTCCATCTAACCACACTAAATTCGACTGTAAGGAGTAAAGTCGACGAATAAAATTACCATTAAGAAGATCTGGAAGAGGTAGATTGGGTTGATGTGGCCTCGGGAGAGCAAGTGAAGCCACCGGAACGATGATTTCGTCTTGCTGTGGCTTGCTTACGGGCTTCTGCTCATCGATTGGGGCTAATTGCACCACTGGTTGCTTCATCTGCACAAACACGCATTTAACGATTACAACTCTAAATTGTTCGAATCAGAGGTAACGTTAAGAGTTTGGTTGAAGATTGAAGATACCTATGTGATTGTTATGTCTCACTGATGAAAACCACTTTGCAAGTTAAGATTTTATTGTCAAACAAACGTCTCGATTTGAAGTTTGAAAGAAATTACGATGAAACTTAAAGGCTTCGATATACCTTTCTTCATTTCTTTTATTTTAACTTATTAAACCACTTTAAACCACTTTACTTGTATTCCTTTCTTTTTCTTTCAAACCATCGCTCCTCACGTGAATGCCAAAATAGGTCGTATTAGTTATCATTTTGGCGTAACCAAAAAAACCTAAACAAAAGTTGAATAACACCTAGTCAACACAAACGCTAAGCGGTGGATATTAAAAGAAAATATATGTGATAAAATTAAATCAGATATAAAAATACATCATTTTGCCAAACCTAATGGACCCAATCGTTACCCGACCGAAATTTATAGAATAAAAAGGTAAGTAACCAAACAAAGATTAAAAAGTGAAAAAACAAAAGGATATGGGAGTAAAAGATGAATAATTGTTATCATATGAGAGTTCGGCCATACAAGGCTTTAGACAATGCCATCTTAATGCTTTTGAGATAACTATTATCGTACGAGAATTCGATCAATGGAAGATGAGAATCTCATGAGATATTGCAATTAATGACACAAGCTCGAAACATATACTCGACGGTTTGTATCGTTCTTCAGTTTGATCGTTGGTTTGAGGATGATACGATGTGTTGAGATTGAGTTGGGTCCCAAATATGGTTGAAGACTTTGCCATAAACGAAAGATGAATCGACCATCACGATCGGATATAATATTTAGAGACGCACCACGACGACAGACTATCTCATTGATGTGTATATAAGCTAATTTCACGACTCGATAATCCTCACGAATCAATATGAAATGTGTCGATTTAGTCAATCGGTTAATGATGACACAAATACTATCATGACCGCTAGAAGTACGGGGCAATTTGTTGATGACATCCATGAATATGTTTTCCCACTTTCACACAGGAATCTCGGGTTGAACAAGTAATCTAGAAGAACGTTGATATTTGACTTTTGAACAGGTGAGACATTTGGATACATACATAGCTATGTCATTTTTCATGTCGGGCCACCAATACTGATTGTAAAGATTTATAAACATTTTAACCCCACTGGGATGAATGGAACAATAAGTCTAGTGAGTATCGTTCATGATGATCTATAAAAATAAAGCAAATCATCGGATTTGGTTTTCATATGTAGTTCAGTAACGCATGACATTTTATCATGTATAATGTCTTCGGTGACTGACTCAAGCTGGGCTTTAGGTATACGAGTTTTGAGATTGGATTGAACTGTAACACTTTGAAGCATGACAAAATCTTTACGGCTCAATGCATCGGTTAGAACATTCGCTTTTCCCAGGAAGTCATAGTCGTTAAGTAATTCGACCTATATTCACTGCCTCATGTTCAGTTCGTTCTAATTGAAAATATGCTAGAGACTTTTATGATTGGATTTGGACTTTGAATAAATTAGGATATCGTCGACAAAGACGGTTACGCATTTGTCCAAGTATGGTCTGCACACCGTTTTATCAAATCCATGAACACAGCCGATGCATTGGTTAAACTACAAGGCATAACCATGAATTCATAATGGTCATGTCTTGTACGAAAGGTTGTTTTGAGAATATAATCATCATGCACTCAAAGTTGACGATAATCCAAAGTCTCTAACAAAGATCAATCTTGGAGAAATGAGAAGCAAACAGATCGTCGATTCTCGGTAGAGGATCTTTCTCAAAAAGTTCTTGAAGTTGGCTAGCAAGCTCTTGCATCTCAGACGGTGCAAGATGATAAGAAATTTTTGACACGGGTGTAGCAGTAAGCACAAGATTAATATGAACTCGACTTGACAAACGAGAGGAACACTAATTAAATCCTCAAGAAAGCTTCTATACACATAGATGAAATTAATGAAGCTTAATTTGTCTTTACAAAATTTACAATCAATATATAGATAAAAATAAATAAATAACAACAATGCATATAGATATACTAGGTTATTAGCCCGTGTATTACATGAGTTAAAAGTTATGAATGTATAACTCAAATATGCAAACAAAAATATTGAAACTCTATCGTTTTTATTTTAAATCGATAATATAAAAATAAGGATTTATGATCATAAGGTTTAAATGATTAAATAAGGTTTGAAATGTTTAAATGGTTAAATAAGGTTTGAAAAGTTTAAATGGTTAAATAAGGTTTGATATGATTAATATCTCATAGATTCAAAATCCCTAAAATAGTTGGTGGTGATTGAGGTAGTTAAAAAAATTAAAAACTTTACACTTGTGGTACAAAAAAAAGTTAAAATAAAATAAAAACTTCAAGTAACATATAGCATTATTTGTGAAAATTTTGTTAAAAGAAGTTTAGGCGGAAAAGTTTTTATGAGGTGAAATCTGATGATAACATGTATCATCAAATGTAGTCATTTATTAGTATAGATATATAAAATATCATAAATATAAAGTTATTAGAAAATGACTATATATTACATACACCACCTACTTCTAAACTGTAGTTTATAATTCTGTAAACGATAACTATCGTTTACAGTATTGTAAACTGTAGTTTACAGAGTAAACGGTCATTTACCCTTTTGTAAACCGCAATTTACTTTTTTTAGATTTTTACACGGTATATGAATATAAATATAATCAATTTACCTTTTTGTTTAACATATAAATAAATGTTAAACAAAACTTTAAAAATTACTTAAAAGACTTATTATGTCACATTAAACGCGTATACAGGTACTTTCAGAGATTAACCTTAAAAAGTATCTCAGCGACTATCAAGTCTCAACTAACGAATCAATTTCAAATGTCATTGTGAAACCCATTAAAAATTAAAGGAAACTGATGGGAAACTTCTTGCAAATTTATGTCATTAACTACTATTCCTTAAAGCACTACCTACGTCAAGTAAAAAATAATGTTTATACTTTATTTTATACTAGTTTTAGTAAGTCCGTGTATTACACATGTTAAATAAATAAAATATTAAATACAATAAAAAATTTTAATTATAAAATAATAGACTAAGACATGATATGATTGAAATCATGTATGAGTAATAACTATAAGTAATAAAACAATAATATAAACTTTTTAATTTTTTTTTATTTTTTAAAGATAAATTAAATATTTTGTTTTAAAATAATGTTCCAAAAGTTTTTCATTTTTAAAAAATTCTTTACTATAACTCCCTATTTTCGATTTTTATTTTATAAAAAAATTACTTTAAACAAAACAAACAAACAAATAAACAAGCCCAGTATATCCCACTCAAGAGCAGGGTCTGGGAGTGGTAGGTGGTGGCGAGTCTTTCCTCTATCCAGATAGATAGAGAGACCGCTTCCAAAGAGACCCCTGGCTCGATAACGAAAGCAATAACGCTTGCGAATCAGCATATAATGAAACATACGATATATGATCTAATTACTTTAAAAAACAATTTTAAAATATTACGTAAAAATAGTGTGATTTTTTAGAAAAAATATTTTTATAAAATTTATCTCTATAGAAATAACATTAATAAAAGTTGTCTTGATTTATTAAAAAACTAATTATAATGTAAAAAAAAAAAATAATATTATTAGTAATTAATGTGATTATTTAATAGGAGAGAGGAGCGAGAAAAGTTTGATGAAAATGAATGTGATACTGACACGTGTCATCTCCATTTACCCTTTTATTAGAGTAGTAACATTTTATATATATCACGTCTTGTATCTTTCAAATGAGATGCACACACAAAGTCACAAACGATGGATTCCAAATTTTTATTTGATAATAAGCACGCATAACGGAGGCTGTGAATTCCAAACCTCGTCTATCACATGACGCACACATGCTATGAATAGATGTTAGTTATGGTTTAGCAAAGGGTTTAGAGGGCCTCTAGTCAAACAATACTTAATGTGTTGCATGTTGTCCATTATCATAATATTAAGAGTTAAAGTCTCGTCGTGAACAGTTGAGATCAAAAGTAAATTTAGATACATGTGACTTCATCATTAAAAAAGATATTGTTTACACATGAGCGATATGTGTGTCTTCAGTGACATAGCATCTTTTGTGAACAAATAAAGTAGATCGTTCACTTATCCACCATGGATGGAGTCTATAGACGAATTTATTATTTATCAACGAATAGCCACATTACCCTAGACTCATAGAGTTTCAAATATGAAAGATTGTGTTACTTAGGTAATATTTAGTATGATTAATGTAATTTTGCAAGCTTAATTTTATGAATGTTTCTGCGGGTTAATAACTTTCTAATTCATTTGGTTTTAGCATACGTTTTACCTTTTTAGCTTTTTTTCATATTATTTTTACATTATGCTTTTGATTGGATAGTTAAAGTGGATATTTAACGCACTTGTATGATTTTCAGATTATGCTTTTGATTTAAATACATTATGATTTATGCTTATATGATTTAAACGTATAAATAGATGTCACATGTGTAATCTTTTATTGGTTTGGCGTGTGGCATCTTCAGTGTATATCATGTCAGCCTCTTTCGCTAATTAATTATTGACTATCATCTCAATCATTTATTTTCCTCTCTGTGACTCCACCACTGTTAGGTTTTAAAGAAAGAAAAATGGCGGAGCAAGAGTGGTCTCTAGTAAAGAACAAGAGGAGAAGCAGATCAAGGATTATTGAAGGAACAAGAGTGGCCGTCTCAACTTTTTTCATTGCAAACATTCCCGAAGGTGTATCCAGTGCACAAATCTGGAAGATTTTTGAATCATTTGGTGACATTAGAGACGCGTTTGTACCAAGGAAGAAGGATAGATCGGGGTGCAGCTTTGTTTTGTCAGATTCGCTGGAGTAAAAGACGAAAAATCATTTGTTGATAAACTTAACACGGTGAAGATTGAGGGCAAGAAAATCATGGCAAATGTTGCGCGGTACGACCGGAAAAACGTGGATGCTCAAAACAAAGGCTCTGGTGGGCTGCAACCTGGTATAAGTGCAAAAGGGGCAAATGTGGAGCGTAGGTGGGAATTCAGACCTGAGATTCGGAACCCAGACATATCATACAAGGATGTGGTAGCCGGAGAACAAAGTGTAAAGGAGAAAGTTATTATGGTAACGGATGTTTCTAATGCGGCGGAGGTTCATTGGCGAAGATGTTCGCTCATGGGTACCACTAAGACGCTGGGTATGCTGGAAAATCTTAGGAATCTATTAGACTCGTCCGGAATGCCGGATGTCGAATTGAAATATGTTGGGGGGCTGAAGGCTTTACTATGCTGGTTTGATCGGTATCGGCTAAGGAGTTTCTCATATCAAATAAGGATAGATGGTCGGAATGGTTCGATTCTTTGGTTATATGGGAGGGTCAGGATGTCCTTTATGATCGAGTATCCTGGCTGGAAATTAAGGGTGTACCACTTAGTCTGTGGGATGGTAAAACGTTTGATGTTATAGGTGAAAACTATGGGAAGGTACTATCCTCATCAATGGCATCCATATGGGATGTGAATCTGTCGATTGGGAGAGTTTGTGTTCTAACTCACACAATTAAAACTATTGATGAACATAGGTTCATCCAGTGGAAAGGGAAGAAATTTAAAATATGGGTTAAAGAGGAAAGCCATAACTGGTGTCCAAACTTTTGCTCAGGTTTATCCGATTCAAATGAGGTGGAGGATAACGAGAGCGAGGATTTGCGGCAGCTAAGTGATGAAGATGGATCGGAGGAAGGTGAGGGGGGAGATTCTGTGGAGAATGGTAATAACGGAGTTCATTCTGACGGAAGGGAGGATGAATTGGAGGATGGGGAATTCATTGCCACTAACGTGGCCGGAACTTTTTCCGGCGAGAAAGACGGTTCGGTGCCCGGAGACAACATACACGTGCATGGAGAAGGTCAACAGCCTTCATAGGAAAGGACCCCGCGCATGCGGATGACTTAGGAAATTCGACGGAGAGAGAAAAAGTTAATGGAATGGGATGTAATGGGCTGATTGCTGGAAATAAGGTGGGCCTATGGAATCTGAAGACGTGCGCTAATGGACGGGGGACCTCTTCCGTAAATGGGCCTGGACCGGTAAATGAATATTGGAGTAATAATATAGCCCAGAATGAAGATAACCTGGAAAAATCGAGTGCGGTTGGGGCTCAAGATTCCATTGATCTCAATAAAGATATGGAGGTCGATCTTGATGATAATTGCATCAGGACACATAATAAGGGAGGTAAAGCTAAAGGAGTCTGCAGGCTACCACGACATTCGTTGAAGATGAAGGACTCAATTTGGAATGTCAATACTACGCAACTTCAATCCGCTAGAGCTCACAGCTGTGGCAGATCCGCCAACCAAGGGCATTCTTCCGGAGGTGGGAGTAACAAATCCTCTAGTTCGCTACGAGAAGTTGAAGATACGTGTATTGTTGGTGAGTGTATCGGTGTTCAAATCAAAGGTTACAAACGACAGGTAAGGGATTTGATCAATGGAGAAGGTGCCCTAATTGTTCCCCAATGAATTGGATGTCATTAAATATTAGAGGAGTAAAAAGGTGCTCTAAGAAGGCGTGGGTGCAAAAACTTAGAAAAGAGAATGGTATATCGTTTATTGCAATTCAGGAGACGCACACTCAGGATCCAGTGATGTCTGAGTTCTCAGGCTTATGGGGGAAATCAGAAGTAGAAATGGAGTGGGTTGCGGCGAAAGGAAGATCGAGGGGATTGGTTTCAATTTGGAACCCCTCAGTCTTCAAAATGAAACAAGTTACCAAGAGCCAATATTATTTACTCACGGTAGTTAGCTCGCCGGGGATTAATATGGATTTGGTTGTTGTTAACATCTATGGTCCAAATGACCCAAGTGCTAGATTCTTGCTATGGGAAGAACTACTATTGCACAAAAATTCTATTACCGGTATGTGGATTCTACTTGGTGACTTCAATGAGGTACGGTTTGAGTCGGATCGTTGTAATTCCATCTTTTATGCGGCAAATGCTAGGAGATTCAATGATTTCATTAATGAGGCGGGTCTGTTTGAATACGCGATGGGGGTTAGGGCTTTCACTTACATGTCTTCGGACGGTACAAAGCTGAGAAAAATTGATAGGTTACTTGTTTGTGCTGAATTCTGGAATCATTGGCCTCAAGCGTCTCTAATCGCTTTACCAAGGAGGCATTCGGATCACTGCCCTCTGATTCTTAAAACGGTTATGGGGGATTTTGGGCCAGTTCCTTTTAAATGTTTTAATTCTTGGCTTGATAGCCCTGGATTTAAACTTCTGGTTAATGACACCTACAAGAACTCATTGGTTACTGGTCAACCAGATAGGATACTTTTCCTCAAACTTAAAGCAATTAAAGAGGCAATAAAAAGATGGAGAAAAGATAGGGATGTTACGAAAATGGAGAAGATGGAGGACCTACAATCAAAAATCTTAGATTTGGAAGTGCAAGCAGAACGGAGACAGTTAACTAGTCAAGAGTTGGAGAACAGAATGCTTTGGAAACAGGAATTAAGGAGTTTTGAAGCTGCAAAAAATAGAGACCTTATGCAAAAAGCGAGGGTTAAATGGATTGTTGATGGTGATGAGAACTCGAGCTATTTTCACAAGGTTATAAAAAGGAACATTAAAAGTTCTAGGATTAATGGTTTATCAATCAGTGGGAAGTGGTCCACAGATCCGGGGGAAATAAAAAAGGAGATTCATGGGCACTTTAAGGCTAGGTTCTCTGAACAAATGGCTAACCGGCCTGGTTTGGTTAATTCGAGGTTTAAGACTCTCCCCCCTGATGTAGTTGAAGCGATTAGTAGACCGTTTTCTGCCTCGGAAATCAAATGTGCTATTTGGGAGTGTGGTGGGGATAAAGCCCCTGGCCCGGACGGTTTCAACTTTAACTTCTTCAAAGCATTTGGTCGGTTATGGAAGAGGATATTCTCAATTTTATGAAGTACTTACATTCGGGTGGGAAGATTTCTCATGGTTGTAATTCCTCATTCATTGCATTGATTCCGAAGAAGAAAGATCCGCTCGCTATTCACGACTTTAGGCCGGTTAGCCTAATTGGTAGTTTGAGCAAAATTTTTTCAAAAGTTTTGGCAAACCGAATTAAAAATGTTATTCAGTTGGTAATCAGTGAAGAACAATCGGCTTTTGTGGCGGGAAGGAATATTCTTAACGGTCCACTGATTGTCAATGAGTGTTTGGCTTGGCTTAAACAATTCAAAGGTAAGGCTCTCCTGTTTAAAGTAGATTTTGAAAAGGCGTATGACATGGTGAATTGGGGGTTCTTGGATTCGGTTATGGAGCAAATGGGATTCCCCGGAGTATGGAGGAAGTGGGTCGCGGTATTACTAGAATCGGGGCGATCATCGGTTTTAGTAAATGGGTCACCAACAGAGGAATTCCAAATTTCTAGGGGATTACGACAAGGTGATCCTCTATCTCCGTTCTTATTCATTATTGTTATGGAGGCGCTTCAAGTAATGATGCAATCGGCGGTCGAGACTGGAATGTTTCATGGGATTAGGTTTTATACGACCGGTCCTATTCTCTCACATTTACTATATGCAGATGATGCGTTGATAATTGGTGATTGGTCAGTTGCAAATGCTAAGAATTTGGCTAGAATCCTAAGATGCTTCAACTTAGTCTCGGGGTTAAGGATAAATTTCCATAAGAGTCGATTTATGGAGTGGGGGTGGATGAATTGGAAGCAAGGAATTTTGCGGACATGCTTCATTGTCAACCGGAATCAATTCCGTTCTATTATCTTGGAGTCCCGATTGGTCTTAATATGAGATTGGAGAAAAATTGGCGGCCGGTAATTGACAAGATTGCTTCTAGGCTTTCTATGTGGAAAGCTCAACATCTATCATTCGGTGGGAGGATGACGTTGGTTAAAGCTGTTCTAGGGAGTATCCCGATTTATTATATGTCCATGTTTAAAGCCCCCATGATGTAAGGCCCCGTTCTCGAGCACCTCACAGTTGGTCGTTCATCGCACATAAAACATTTTAAAACACATATTTACTTTGCAGCGGAATTTAAAAACATTCATTAGTAACTAAAACATGTCATTTTATTACATTGCAATATTCTTTCCTCTCAAAATACTACGACATGTCAAAATATGGATGCCAGCCTCAAAACGCTCCCAGTAGCTTATGCATCCATGCCTACAACTCCTCAGCATCAACCAAATACCTGCCAACTATCATGCATACAAAAGTCAGCGACGCTGAGTGAGTTGTAGTTTTTATAATAAAATACTTTACTTTCGTTAAAACCGTACTATACTTCGTACATGCTCACACTGTAACCACCTGTATTTTTCACATTCACTTATGTTAAACATTTGTTAATAATACAATTATGGGTATTCCAATTATAAAGCTTGCGATAATAAATAATAATAAAAACAATAATAATAATGATAATAATAATAATAATAATAATAATAATAATAATTATAATAATTATAATAATAATAATAATAACATTAATAATGATAATAATATTAATAATAAAGTCCAGGGGTTATTTCTGTCAAATTGGAAACTTAATAAAAAGTTTCAAACACAAAATCATAAACTTGAAACCGCAGGGACTAATTGTGTAAATTTTTAAAACCCGGCTTCTTCCCCCGTATTTCCGGCGAGTCGCCGGCGAGGCTCCGGCCGGTCTCCGGCGAGCCAAATTAGCCAAAATTACGCATTTTCAAGCCACAAAACCGGTTCCAATGCGTTCGTGAATGTGTTTCGAACCCACGACACCCATTAAACACGATTAATAGCCGGTAAATTCGAATCCAAAGTTCCACATCGAACTCACAAAATTCCCGACAAGAAATCGGCCAATTTACACAATTTGAACCCCACAATCACACCGAAAGTTTCCTTGGATCCAATCTATGTTGAATTCCAACACAAAACGTGTTGAATTAGTCAAATAAACGGCTAAATTCTTCACTTTATTCTCGGATTCTATACACCTCATAAACCCACTCAAACAACATCAATAAACAAATTAAAGCTGCAAAATCGATCATTTTTACATACCCAACCGAACTCTGATTTCAATTTCACTAAACACAAACAAAAACAATGAAATCACACATCATCTTCATCGCGACCTGCAACTCACTCGAACCCTACCTTCGGAGTTTCAAAACCTGAAATTGATTAGGGGCTTTCACTCTCGATCATCATCCAAAGCTTCATACCAATTTAATTTGATTATCATCACGGTTTGAGCAATATCCGATTGGCACTTAGTCGCGGACCTATCTCGAACTCAAACTCATTGAATACACCATCTTAACAGGTAATTAATACATCTTTGAACTCGGTTTTTATGGGGAATAAAAGCCCCATGATTTCAGTAGCAATAATGATCGAATCGGGGTTCAATTGGACGGGATTCGATCTAGGGTTCATATGGTGATTTGGGATTGAAGCAGATGGTGTTTAAAAGAATTAAAGGCCGAGAGTTATCGCGGCCACGGCCTTTGGTTCACCGGTTCCCACGCTCTAACTCAAACAGAAGGTCCCGGGTTCGACCCCGGGCACCTACACTATTTTTTTAAGGCCTTTTAAGCCTTTAAAAATTCAGAAAAAAATTCTAAAAATCATAAAAACATTTTCACAAACATAACAAATTTTTAAAAACCACTTAACTACTTTCTGAAATTCATTTTTATATTTTATTCATTTATTTTTAATTGTTTTAAACAAATAAAATAACTAATTATATTTTCTACCAATTAATAATTAGTGTATAATATATAATTATACAATAAATAGATTGAATCCAATATATATACATAGGTATATATTATCCAATTATCAAAACAATTTTTATTTGATTAAATTACATGTATATAATTTTATATAATCGTATACAATTTATAACTCGTGTATATACTTAACATACAATATATAGTTATGTTCATTTATGTATAAATGTATTATATACATATAATCATGTATATAATTTACATATAATTATATATAATTACTTGATTATATATAATTATGAATATAATTATACATATACAATTTATTAATAAATTGTATAAACGTATAACTTACACGTATAAATTTTTATTAAAATTCTTGACATAATCACTTTCAATAAATTCGTTTATTTCAAGACATTTCAAACCAAATAAAATTTATCAACTTAAACTACCATAGAAATCCTAATACATTCCCAAATTCCCAAATCGTTATTATTCTAACTCGAGACACCGTTCCTTAGGTTAATCATAAGGAAATCATTGGTGTTTAATCTATCACGTCCAAATTCAAATCTCGTCAATCAAGTGAGTATTCATATCCCCTTTTTATATCATTTCCTATTTGGGGGAAATCATGTGATACAATATATTCTATCATGATATTCTATTGTTATTTCATTTTCAATTCAATTCAAGACAGGTTATGTTATTACTTGCAATTACGTGAACATACTGTGATAAACTGGACGACAGTAAAACCCTAATTCAATCAATCAATCCTGGTATCAATGGTAGATCTACTGGTTTGGATAACCCACCCCACATGGCTTACGAGTGGTGATTATACCAGAGGCAATTAGTCAATCTATGGTGTTGTGTGGAGTCTATTATATGCAAGTGTCAAGTCAAGGGTTTATATTGTGTCGGTTTATCTATATGCTTCGCGGTTGCCATATAAGTCTTAATATTACCTTGTGAATTGAATTACAATCGATGGATCAATCAATCAATCTATATGTATATTCAAAACTGTGATTACTCACCAGCTAACTCGTTAGCTGCCTTTATTTTCTCACATGATTTCAGGTTAAGCAAGATAGTGGACTTCTACGTGCTCATCTAAGACACGGACCTAGTTAAAATAAAAGACAGTTATTATTTGTGGTTTCGATTGTTGTATTTGTGTATGTTGAACTTATTTTAACTTGTAATCTGATTGTAATATTATTTCCACTATTAGACAACCATGTGTTATGAACAATCCATCATTCCCTCGTCCGCTCCGATGATTCCGCCGTCGGTCGGGGTGTGACAGATTGGTATCAGAGCCATGGTTATAGGGAATTAGGTTATTAGAATGGAATGACCTAGACTATAACTAAGTACCTTTACACATGAGTCCTCTCATGTATTTTATATGCTTAGACAGGATTTTATGTGCCTTACATGTTTATACTTGATTATGTGATTATCTGCTTTATGCGATTCTTCTTATACTTTGAATCTATCAATATACACACGAATCTTAACTCATATTCTAAGGCATTGTGTGCCTAATTCAATGATTTCAAACTCCAAAACTCGATTGTTATTCATGGTTTTCAAATCTCGTCAAAGTCCGTGTCACATGACCGAGAACATGCAATGTTGGAAGAGTGGGATACCTGTATCTTAAGGTGTTCTGTCTAGGCAAGGTATTCATACAACTTGATTACCTTACCTGGGAACCCTCGAGATGAGTATTCGCTTATAGGTACGCATATCCTCATTAAGGTTGTGGTGGACACAAATACTTTGATAAGTCACCGTATTCGTTTTGGTTTGCGAACCGAACGTTTACACTCCTAATTTCTCATTGTTATTCTAAACAATCTCATTAACGATTTTATTATTTTGAAAAGTTTTAAAAACCAATTACCCGTTTCTCATAGAGGTTTCTTCTTTCCATGTTATACAGCATGTCTTCACGTCAAAACCGCTCCCGATCTAGAAGCTCTGGCCGCAAGATTGCTGCTATAGTGGCACGTGAAGTTGCTGCGGTTATCCCAACACTGATTACTCATTTGAATCAAGGCAACAACACCGTTCAAAATCAAGCCGTACAAAACCCAACTGCACCAAACCCTCCACGAGCTTGTACCTACAAGCATTTCAATTCTTGCAATCCCACTAAGTTTAGCGGGACCGAAGGTGCCACTGGTCTTTTACAGTGGTTTGAGAGTATCGAGAACACTTTCCTTAATAGTGAGTGCCCCGAGAATCTCAAGGTTCGTTATGCTACAAGTGTTTTTCAAAAGAGAGCACTCACTTGGTGGAACGGTGAGAAACGAACCCGTGGAACTGATGCAGCATTAGCATTGACGTGGGATGAAGTTAAGGAGCTTATGACTCGGGAATTCTGTCCGAGAAATGAAATTAAGAAATTGGAAGCTGAGTTCTGGGACTTAACTCAAGAAAGTGGAGAAAATCTAGCTTATACCAACCGATTTCATGAACTGAGTCTACTTGTTCCTCATCTGGTTACTCCTTTATCTCGGGCTATCGAGAAATACATCGGTGGTCTACCCATGCAAATTCAAGACACGGTGTGGGGTAGGAATCCTGCAACCTTGGAAGATACCATCCGGTTAGCTGCTCAGCTAACTGACAATCATGTCAAGGCTGGAACCCTGACTAGGAAAGGTGCTAAGAAGGTGCCCGGGAAACCCTCAGCTGAAACCCCTAAGGAGGAAAAAACTGAATCTTCTCAAAACAAGAAGAGAATGGCTAAATCCCAAAACTTTGCTATGATTACCCCTGCTGTGCCAATTAATCAAGTCCCTCCAACTCGTCAACCAGTAGTCAACAACCAACCACCGATGAAAAAGCCATACGCTGGACCCTTTCCGCAATGTGACCACTGCAAGTATCACCATCCTGCTAACGTTCAGTGTCACCAATGCACAAACTGTGGTCGTTTCGGTCATACATTCAACGTGTGCAAGAATACTGCAAGGGTTCCAGTTACCACACCAACTGTTCAGCATACCCCGATGATCACACACGCAAGAGCTTGCTACCAATGCGGAGATCCTAACCATTTCCGCAACCAATGTCCAAAGTTTCTCAAGGCCGCCCCTGCAGCACAAGGTCGAGCATTCAACATCAATGCCCAACAAGCCCAAGTTAGCAACGACGTGGTGAACGGTATGTTCCAAATTAATAATCAATACGCTTCGATTCTTTTTGATACCGGTGCAGATAAAAGCTTTGTATCCTTAGACTTTGAGCCATTACTTGCTAGTGCCCGAACCAAGCTAGATAACCCCTTTACGGTAGAGATAGCTGACGGAAAACCCATTACAATTAATTCTGTTATTCCCGACTGTACTTTGAATCTAAGCGAGCATGATTTCCCTATAAATCTTATACCCATGCAACTGGGTAGTTTCGATGTTATAGTAGGCATGGACTGGTTATCAAAGAATCATGCCGAAGTGATTTGTCATGAAAAGACCATTCGTATTCCTCTCCCGACTGGAAGCATACTACAAATCTACGGGGAAAAACCTTACAAGGGGCTTAAACTCATGTCTTGTACCAAAGCTCAAAAGTACCTCCGCAAGCATTACGTGGCTTTCTTAGCTCATATCGTGAAGGCAGATGAGAAACCTAAGAAGATTGAAGACATTCCGGTTGTTCGAGAGTTTCCTGAAGTCTTTCCCGAAGATCTAACCGGTCTTCCTCCCGTTCGTCAAGTTGAATTCCGAATCGACCTTTTACCTGGTGCAACTCCCGTGGCAAAATCTCCTTATCGACTTGCACCATCTGAGATGCAAGAACTTGCTAGCCAATTGCAAGAACTGTCAGACAAAGGATTCATTCGCCCGAGCTCGTCACCATGGGGAGCTCCGGTATTATTCGTGAAGAAAAAGGATGGCTCATTCCGTATGTGCATTGACTATCGAGAGCTCAACAAACTCACAATCAAGAACCGTTACCCATTACCCAGAATCGACGATCTGTTCGATCAGCTTCAAGGAGCCACTCATTTCTCAAAGATCGACCTTCGTTCTGGTTATCACCAACTTCGTGTGCATGATGATGATATTCCAAAAACCGCTTTCCGAACGAGATATGGCCATTACGAGTTTACAGTGATGCCATTCGGGTTAACCAACGCACCGGCAGTATTCATGGATTTAATGAATCGCGTGTGTCGGCCATACCTAGACAAATTCGTGATCGTATTCATCGACGACATCTTGATATACTCCAAATCAAAATCCGAACACGAGAATCACCTTCGTCTAATACTCGAACTTCTGAAGAAAGAGAAACTCTACGCCAAATTCTCAAAATGTGAATTTTGGCTTAATGAGGTTCAATTTCTTGGTCACATAGTAAACAGCAAGGGAATTCACGTTGATCCCGCAAAGATCGAGGCAATAAAGAAATGGGGAGAACCTAAAACTCCTACAGAGATTCGTTCATTCCTTGGTCTAGCCGGATATTATCGACGTTTTATTCCTAACTTCTCGAAGATTGCTGTGCCACTCACTTCTTTGACCCACAAGGATAAGCCTTTTTCTTGGGGGCCTGATCAAGAAAAAGCGTTTCAAACCCTCAAGCAAAAGTTGTGTGAAGCGCCGATTTTAACACTTCCTGATGGAAACGATGATTTCGTTGTGTATTGTGACGCTTCAAAACAAGGTCTAGGTTGCGTTCTCATGCAGCGAGGCAAAGTTATAGCTTATGCTTCAAGACAATTGAAGATTCATGAGAAAAATTATACGACGCACGATCTGGAATTGGGTGCTGTCGTATTCGCACTCAAAATCTGGAGACACTATCTCTATGGCACTAAATGTGTTGTATTCACCGATCATAAGAGTCTCCAGCACATCTTCAATCAGAAGGAGCTTAACATGAGGCAACGACGATGGGTCGAGCTACTCAATGACTACGACTGTGAGATTCGTTACCACCCCGGTAAAGCTAATGTCGTAGCCGATGCATTAAGTCGTAAGGGCCAAGTTATGCTTCAAAGTGTTACCATTCAAACCGACCTCGTGACCCGTATACTCGAAGCTCAACACGAATCAGTCACCGAGGGCAACATGTATGAGGAAATGTCATGCGGTGCTGAACTCCAATTGGAAACCAAGTCGGACGGACTATTGTATTTTCTAAATCGACTTTGGATTCCGAATCACGATAATCTTCGAACAACCATTCTGGATGAGGGTCACAAGGCTCGTTATTCTATTCATCCGGGAGCAGATAAAATGTTCATGAATCTTTGGAACCAATATTGGTGGCCCGGCATGAAGAAGGATATAGCCTTGTATGTATCTAAATGCCTCACGTGCTCCAAAGTCAAAGCCGAACATCAACGTCCCTCTGGATTACTCGTACAACCCGAGGTTCCATTATGGAAATGGGAGAGCATATCCATGGATTTCATTACCAAGCTGCCTCGTACCGCTAGTGGTCACGATAGTATCTGGGTTATCATTGATCGATTGACTAAGTCGGCTCATTTCATTCCAATTCGGGAAGATTATCGAGTCGAGAAATTGGCTCGTATTTACATTAATGAAATAGTCAGTCGGCATGGTGTACCTTTAGATATTATTTCTGATCGCGATGGTCGTTTATCTCTCGTTTCTGGAAAAGTCTCCAATCAGCTCTCGGGACTCAACTAAATATTAGCACAGCCTATCACCCGCAAACTGACGGTCAGACTGAAAGAACGATACAAACCCTCGAGGATATGCTCCGGGCTTGTGTCATTGATTTCAGTGGATCGTGGGATTCACATCTTCCGTTGATCGAATTCTCTTACAATAACAGTTACCATACCAGCATCCAGATGTCACCATTTGAGGCCTTGTATGGTCGAAAGTGTCGATCTCCCATCTGTTGGTCTGAAGTTGGTGAATCACAGATTACTGGTCCGGAATTGATACAAGAAACAACCGACAAAATTCATAAGATCCGTGATAACTTGGTCGCTGCTAGAAATCGTCAAAAGCATTATGCTGACAAAAGACGTAAGCCCATGGAATACAATGTCGGTGATCTCGTACTTCTTAAGGTGTCACCTTGGAAGGGAGTGATTCGCATTGGAAAGAAAGGGAAGCTAGCACCTCGTTACGTGGGTCCATTCAAAGTGCTCGAGCGAATTGGGAAAGTGGCCTACAAGCTTGAACTACCCCAAGAACTTAGCAATATACACCCGACGTTTCATGTTTCAAATCTCAAGAAATGTCTTGCCGATGAAAATCTCCACATTCCACTCGACGAAGTTCAGATTGATGAATCTATGCACTTTATTGAGAAGCCTGTGGAAATTATGGATCGGGAAGTTAAACAACTCAAACGCAGTCGGATACCCATTGTCAAAGTTCGTTGGGAGTCTAAACGTGGGCCTGAGTACACCTGGGAACGTGAAGACCAAATGAAAACCAAGTACCCTCATCTTTTCGTTTCAGCCTCCTCGTGAACAAATTTCGGGACGAAATTTTCTAAAGCAGGGGAGACTGTAACCACCTGTATTTTTCACATTCACTTATGTTAAACATTTGTTAATAATACAATTATGGGTATTCCAATTATAAAGCTTGCGATAATAAATAATAATAAAAACAATAATAATAATGATAATAATAATAATAATAATAATAATAATAATAATAATTATAATAATTATAATAATAATAATAATAACATTAATAATGATAATAATATTAATAATAAAGTCCAGGGGTTATTTCTGTCAAATTGGAAACTTAATAAAAAGTTTCAAACACAAAATCATAAACTTGAAACCGCAGGGACTAATTGTGTAAATATTTTTAAAACCCGGCTTCTTCCCCCGTATTTCCGGCGAGTCGCCGGCGAGGCTCCGGCCGGTCTCCGGCGAGCCAAATTAGCCAAAATTACGCATTTTCAAGCCACAAAACCGGTTCCAATGCGTTCGTGAATGTGTTTCGAACCCACGACACCCATTAAACACGATTAATAGCCGGTAAATTCGAATCCAAATTTCCACATCGAACTCACAAAATTCCCGATAAGAAATCGGCCAATTTACACAATTTGAACCCCACAATCACACCGAAAGTTTCCTTGGATCCAATCTATGTTGAATTCCAACACAAAACGTGTTGAATTAGTCAAATAAACGGCTAAATTCTTCACTTTATTCTCGGATTCTATACACCTCATAAACCCACTCAAACAACATCAATAAACAAATTAAAGCTGCAAAATCGATCATTTTTACATACCCAACCGAACTCTGATTTCAATTTCACTAAACACAAACAAAAACACTGAAATCACACATCATCTTCATCGCGACCTGCAACTCACTCGAACCCTACCTTCGGAGTTTCAAAACCTGAAATTGATTAGGGGCTTTCACTCTCGATCATCATCCAAAGCTTCATACCAATTTAATTTGATTATCATCACGGTTTGAGCAATATCCGATTGGCACTTAGTCGCGGACCTATCTCGAACTCAAACTCATTGAATACACCATCTTAACAGGTAATTAATACATCTTTGAACTCGGTTTTTCATGGGGAATAAAAGCCCCATGATTTCAGTAGCAATAATGATCGAATCGGGGTTCAATTGGACGGGATTCGATCTAGGGTTCATATGGTGATTTGGGATTGAAGCAGATGGTGTTTAAAAGAATTAAAGGCCGGGAGTTATCGCGGCCACGGCCTTTGGTTCACCGGTTCCCACGCTCTAACTCAAACAGAAGGTCCCGGGTTCGACCCCGGGCACCTACACTATTTTTTTAAGGCCTTTTAAGCCTTTAAAAATTCAGAAAAAAATTCTAAAAATCATAAAAACATTTTCACAAACATAACAAATTTTTAAAAACCACTTAACTACTTTCTGAAATTCATTTTTATATTTTATTCATTTATTTTTAATTGTTTTAAACAAATAAAATAACTAATTATATTTTCTACCAATTAATAATTAGTGTATAATATATAATTATACAATAAATAGATTGAATCCAATATATATACATAGGTATATATTATCCAATTATCAAAACAATTTTTATTTGATTAAATTACATGTATATAATTTTATATAATCGTATACAATTTATAACTCGTGTATATACTTAACATACAATATATAGTTATGTTCATTTATGTATAAATGTATTATATACATATAATCATGTATATAATTATACATATAATTATATATAATTACTTGATTATATATAATTATGAATATAATTATACATATACAATTTATTAATAAATTGTATAAACGTATAACTTACACGTATAAATTTTTATTAAAATTCTTGACATAATCACTTTCAATAAATTCGTTTATTTCAAGACATTTCAAACCAAATAAAATTTATCAACTTAAACTACCATAGAAATCCTAATACATTCCCAAATTCCCAAATCGTTATTATTCTAACTCGAGACACCGTTCCTTAGGTTAATCATAAGGAAATCATTGGTGTTTAATCTATCACGTCCAAATTCAAATCTCGTCAATCAAGTGAGTATTCATATCCCCTTTTTATATCATTTCCTATTTGAGGGAAATCATGTGATACAATATATTCTATCATGATATTCTATTGTTATTTCATTTTCAATTCAATTCAAGACAGGTTATGTTATTACTTGCAATTACGTGAACATACTGTGATAAACTGGACGACAGTAAAACCCTAATTCAATCAATCAATCCTGGTATCAATGGTAGATCTACTGGTTTGGATAACCCACCCCACATGGCTTACGAGTGGTGATTATACAGAGGCAATTAGTCAATCTATGGTGTTGTGTGGAGTCTATTATATGCAAGTGTCAAGTCAAGGGGTTTATATTGTGTTGGTTTATCTATATGCTTCGCGGTTGCCATATAAGTCTTAATATTACCTTGTGAATTGAATTACAATCGATGGATCAATCAATCAATCTATATGTATATTCAAAACTGTGATTACTCACCAGCTAACTCGTTAGCTGACTTTATTTTCTCACATGATTTCAGGTTAAGCAAGATAGTGGACTTCTACGTGCTCATCTAAGACACGGACCTAGTTAAAATAAAAGACAGTTATTATTTGTGGTTTCGATTGTTGTATTTGTGTATGTTGAACTTATTTTAACTTGTAATCTGATTGTAATATTATTTCCACTATTAGACAACCATGTGTTATGAACAATCCATCATTCCCTCGTCCGCTCCGATGATTCCGCCGTCGGTCGGGGTGTGACACACACATCATACGTACACATAATATCATTATTATTCTTCTTTGCGTTCGTTAACTTTCGTTCATTCATCGTACATCTTTGTCATTCATTTCTTATTTAGATCCCGTCAGGCTTTACCCTCTTCATGGCACACAGCCACGATTACTGAGGTCAAATGACAAGGATCCCGTTTCGTTCTTATTATGGTATTTCGTTCGTGAGCATACATCATACATACATACAGATAATAATTGTTATTATTATCTTCGTCATCGTTCGTTCATTCATTCATTTTTTGCTCTTTACTTTTCATTACTCATCCGAGTCTGTTGCAACACGAAGTTGCTCACCTCACTATCTCATCTCGTGCAATTCGCACCAATAGAGTTGTCACTAAGACCATCTCTCCCTGTGTGTCATAACTCTGGGGGTTTAGCCATAATCGCACGCCATCTCATGGGTTAGCCAAAATCGCACGCTACATAATCCACATGAGGTAGGCCAAAATCGCACGCTACATAGCACACAGTAAATACCACATCGCACGTATCGGAGCAGCTACCAAAACTGAACTCCCACTGTGTCTATGTCCCCTTAAAGGTTAGCCAAGATCGCACGCTATAACATACACACACAGTTGAGCTAACAACTCTCAATGGGTCGTGAACCTCCTTTCCTTCTGCTTGCAAGCCAATCTTACTCTCATTCATCTGGATCCTGTCTCCTGCAATACCGTAGTACGCGACAAGGATCTCTTTCGAGTTTGTTGCGACACAGAGTCACTCACCTCATATACTTGCTTGCAAGCCTTTCATCCATTCATTAATTCATGTGTTCGTTCGTTTCGTACTTTATCGTATTCGTTCGTTTGTACTTTATCATTATATTTCCCTTCGTTCCATAATACTTTACATTCATTGATCCATTCATTCATTCTTCATATCCCGTAAAGTCATACAATATGTATTATAAAACATAATACGTACATTTTAAAACTCTTTAACGAAGAAAGATAACATATCACTCACACACATACCAATCATAAACTTCATCACATCATTATGCACACATCAAGCATAGACCATCACATCATAACAGGGCCTACCCCTCTATTCTACCACTTAACACCACTTAGAAATTCCTATGTCCAAAGTGGTTGCATAGGACTTTTCTGAAAGCTTTCTAACACTGCCCAAACATGGATCTATCATACTAAGGCACCTAAAACATTCTAACATCCATTTCTTAGCCATAGTCCAACTCTAAAACATACATACGCATATTACTTTCGAACATACAGCTATAAACCCACGGTTTCACTTGAAAACATTTACTTGGTATGCATAATAGCCCCAAACACTTTAAAATCAGTAAAAGAGGGGTTCTAGTAACTCACCTGTACTTGATGAGTAGCTTCTCAATCAAGCTTTAAAAGAGAGGGTTGCACTACCCCACCTGCAGATAAGTTAACACTCAAAGGAGTTAATTTCTGCCTAATTTCGCTGCTAATTTCGCTGAGTGACCAGCAGTTTCGCTGCTAGTTTCGCCCACAGTTTCGCTAGGCGATCAGCAGTTTCGCTGCAAGTTTCGCCAGCAATTTCGTTGGTAGATTCGCTGGCAGTTTAGCTGCCAGTTTCGCCCAACTTTCGTTGGATAGCATTGTCAGTGAATTTATCTACGAAACTGTAGTTTCGCCCCAGTGAAACTGTAGTTTCGCTGGATCTTCTGTTAGTTTCGCTGGACGAATCTATAAATTCGCTGGATGAATGCTTAAATTCGCAGAACGATCTGAAAATCACGAATCAGCCCCTTTTAACCCAAAACTTCAATCTTTTACACCCAAAACCTTGGGTTATCATCCTGGAATCTATATCTAAGCTTTTTACATGTTTTCTTACATAAAAACGTGAGTTTTTGGGTGATTCTTGCCACTTTAAAAAACCCCAAAACTAGAATTCGGGTTTTCATCAAAAGGAACAATTAGATGATGTTTCTTACCTGGATTCTTGTTGTTTGGAAGCCCACGAACACCAATCTTCGATCTCTTGATCAACCAAGCCTCAAATCGACACTTTCTCTCTCTACACTCTCTCTCTAGAAACTGGGTGTTGAGTGCAAATGAGAGTTGCTCAGCTGATCCGTCTATATATACATCGAGCGTTCCCGGGACCTTAAACCCGTCAAGCTCATGACTCGAAGGGTTAACTCGGTCTAACACCCATAACCATCCTATTTTTATTAAATGGTCTCGTCTAAGCCCATTACTATTATTAGACTTGCTTAGTCAATTTTCCGGGTGTTACACATGAAAGTTATTAAAGCAATAGAAGGTATTAGAAGAAAGTTTTTGTGGAATGGGTGTAATGGGAATTCAAAGATTAACTGGGTTGCTTGGGATAAACTCGCGGTTGCCAAGGAATTAGGTGGGTTAGGGGTTATAAATTCTAGATTTGCAAACCTCTCTTTATTATGTAAATGGAAATGGAGGTTTAAAAAAGAAAAACATGAATGACGGGGAAGGTGCATTAATGCCATCCATGCTCAACCACGGAAATATCAAGCAATCCTGTTGAAACTATCAGTTCATGGAGTGTGGAGACAGATTATGTCACACCCCAACCTTGACGGCGGAATCGTCGAGGCGTGAGAGTTACGATTGTTCACAGCCATATAACGCTATTGCCTGAAACATGTTAAAAATAAAAGGTCAACATATTGTTGGTGAGCATTCTATAGTTTTGAATACATAAGTATATAAAAGATGGCAATTCATGTTGTAAATTAGAGAATAAGGTAACTAGGGATGTAAGACAGAATGCACAATCAAACCTTGACAAAGTTTTACAAGTCTCAAACGTTTACAAGTATATACGATTAGCTAAGTGTACTTGGATCAACCAAGCAGGCTTGTCAGGCCCATAGATCTATGACGTCGCCAGGCTAGCAATAGTTAATTATTGTACATGTATTCGACATTACATGGTAGCTACAAGATTCAACTAATCACAACACAAAAGTAAATTGCCATAAGTTTACAAGATTCAACGTGTTTACAAGTGTAACGTTTATAATGTAACATGTTTCACCCAAAAGTGTGTGAAAATAATAAAATGGGTATAGAAATACTCACTTGACGTACGGGTGTATGCGGTAATAATAAGAATTAGAAGCGATGTTTTAACGAATTTCCTTTACAAGGTACCTAAAAGTAACATATATATTTACAAGTTTAAGTTTAATATTAAGTTTGACGACTTAACGAGTACTAGGGTTTCGATAGAAGTTTGGGTTTTTGTAAATATGATTAGTTATCAAATCATATATATTTTCATACAATAAAAGAAAACTTAATTAATCCATTTTATAATAATTTATAAGAATTTAAATTCTTATAAATGATTAAATTTATAAAATGTAAATTAAATTTTCATAATTGTCATAATGAAAGAATACGTAATGACTAATAATAACGTAGTGATTTTGACTATTTAAAGTTTATTTTTGTAAAAATAAACTAACTATAATATTTGTTATTTGATATTTTATATAAAAATTAAGTGTTTCAAAGAAATAATTTTACAAAAATTTATTGGATAACTTTTTAAAAAAATCAGAGTTTATAAAATAAATTTTTATAATTTTTAGAGATTTTTTATAATTTTTTAAAGGCTTAAAAAGCTAATTAAAAAAAATAGCAGGGGCTCGGGTTCGAACCCGTGACCCCTTGCTTCTCCCTCTTGCGCTTTACCAGCAGGCTAGGACGCCTGCGCCTATCTTGATTTAGTTTCAATTCCTTTAACCAATCCACGCCCAAAACCCCCAAATTCGGTGAACCCTAGAATGAACAGATCCAAAATCGAAGGTCAATTCGATGTTTGTCTGTGGGAATAATCATGGGGCTTTGATTCCCTATGTAAATACGAACCCAAAGAGTGTTTTATTACCTGTTATGGATGTGGAATTCGATGGATACGAGTTCGAGTGAGGTCCGCGGCTAATGACGAATCAAGGAAGATGATTGTGTGTGTTTCAGATGAATTCGAGAGTATAGATAGATTCGGAACTGAGAAATGATCAATTATATAGCATCAATTTGTTTATGACCGTTGTTTGAGTGGTTTATGAGCTGGATTAGGATCCGTTAATAAAGTGAAATTTGTGACCGTTTGTTTGACTGATTCACACGCTTTTATGTTGGAATCCAATTCGAAATGGATCCAAGAAAAATTTCGGACCGGTTGTGGGGTTTAAAACCATGTAATTTGGGTGTTTTGAGATCGCCGGCGCCGGCCGGAGGGTGGCCGGAAAAACCCGCCAGGAAATCGAGGAAGAAGAGAGAGAAAGGAGATGGATTTTAATTATTAACACAAATGGTCCCTCCAGTTTCATCTTTTAACATTTTATGTTAAAACTTTCATTTTAAGTTTTAAAATTGACATAACACCCCCTGGACTTTATTATTATTATTTTTATTTTTATTATTCTTGCTATTATTATTATTATTATCATTATTATTGTTATATATATTATTATTATTATTATCATTATTATTATTATTATTATCATCATCTTTAGTATTATTATTATTATTATTATCATTATTATTATTATTATTATTATTATTATTATTATTATTATTATCATTATTATTATTATTATTGTTATTATTATTATTATTATTAACGCGCCGTGAAAATACGAGATGTTACAGATTATGAGGTCTGATCTGGATCTTAGTAAAGAAAATATAGTGGTGGAGAAGCTTATTAAAGGAAATGTCGGAAGGGGGGATAAAATTATGTTTTGGGTTGATTTTTGGTGGGGTGATATGTGTTTCAAGGATAAATTTCCTTTGTTATTTAGATTAGAAAGGGATAAATTATGTGTAGTGGGGGACCGTATGGTTAAAAGTCCGGGTGAGATACATTGGAACTGGAGGTGGACAAAGTCCAATCTTTCGATCGAGGAGGAGACGGAATTATCGCAGCTCTCAGATATGCTGCATTCATTCGAAGCCCATATTGGGGATGACGGGTGGACTTGGCTTGGGGATGACTCAGGAGTATTCACGTCCCGTTCATTGAGAAACTTATTGAAGCAAATCATTCCATTCCAGATTTATCTCCGTTGGTTTGGAATTCGTGGGCTCCAATAAAGGTAAATGGGTTTGCATGGAAGGCGAAGATGGGTAGGATTCAGACAAGAGTTGCATTAGCTGAGCGAGGTGTCATACAACCTTTTTTAGAATGTAATTTCTGTTTCGGAACGCCGGAGACATCCGATCATATTCTTGTTACATGCCTTTTTGCAGCTGCAGTTTGGAAAGGAATCAATGGGTGGTGTGAAGTTCTAGAAGGAGGAATTGATCCTGTTAACTGTTGTGAAGATATTATTCGTGGCTCTTACCTGTCTACAAAAGAAGGGAAGATCAAACATTGTATTGCTTTGGCTACGATATGGTTCATTTGGAAGGCGAGAAACAATGCGATATTTAAAGGGGAGTATACGGATGTTACAAAGATTGTGGAAGAAATTAAGATGAACACGTTCTGGTGGTTAAAATATAGAGCAAAATCATTCAATGCCGAATGGCATAATTGGTGTAACTTTTCATTATAATGGTGTATGGTGTAATGGCCTAGCATCTTGCTGAGTCTGATTTATTTCTATAATAATATAATTTAGCCGTTCAAAAAAAAAATTTCCTCTCTGTGCATAATTATTTTTAAATTGAAGTCATAGTTTTAAGACCTATGAAAAGAAGAAAAATCCAGGGTGTACTACAGCTATTTTGCGTTAAAAGTTTTTGTTCTCATATAGTTCAGCCCTTAGTTGAAATACAGCTTAGATCCAGGATTTTAATTCCATCGTTAACTGCTATCACGCACAGCCCTTGACCAAAATATTCACCCAGCTACTAATCAATAATTCCGTTTCAAGCTCGTGAATTTGTTTTTCGTTATACTAGTGAAACTTATCTGTCCCGTCTTAAATTGTTCGCACCCAAGCAGGGTTATCCATAGCCATAGCCGATGCACCAAAAACGGTATAGTGTTTGATGTCAAATGATGTCAAAGTATGTCTCCTATTAGATGAATGATATGTGATTGGTTTAAGATGACATAAACTAATATAATGCGCCAAAAATGATACAGTATATGAGATTTCTTTTTTTTTGAAACGAAAAAATTCATTCAAGAAACGGGGAAGGCCACAAAAACGGACCAACCCACGACCACCACTTACAACATGTACCACGGGTATTGCACCCAGTCTTTCCAATCAATCCTGTTACATTTCTTTCTATATTTTAACCATACGAATGCCAAGGACTTAACTATGGAAACAACCTCTACCGTCTTCGGATCAGAGTCTTGAAACACCACCTTGTTCCTTTCTTTCCAGAGTGCCCAAATAGTAACCATAAACATGCCTAGAATCAACTTCTTCTTCGTAGTTGAGAAATTTCTCGAATTCGGCCAAGTTAACACGTCTTCTATAGAGTCAAAATCAGGGGGCCTCAATCTATTCCAACACCAAACTTTGTTCCAGACCTCAGAT
The DNA here is from genome assembly GCA_024085815.1 of Flaveria linearis. Lineage (NCBI taxonomy): Eukaryota > Viridiplantae > Streptophyta > Magnoliopsida > Asterales > Asteraceae > Flaveria > Flaveria linearis. The sequence continues at coordinate 28,215,352 of CM044002.1, forward strand.
GCGAACCTGCAATGAAAAAGGATATGGCTAACCGTCTCATCTTCCAGTCTGCACATCGGACAATAATAGCATGGCAACTCTATCTTTCTTTTGCGCAGCTCTACACGAGTGGGGATCCTACCTTTCACAATCCTCCAGACCAGTAAATTAACCTTAATCGGTATCCAATTAACCCAAAAAAACTCGTTGTCATTGCTGCTGTACAGATGCCGCTGCAAAGATTCTTTAACTGCAGAAACAGTAAACTCCACCGGTTGGTTAGCGTCCCAGTACCATCTATCGCTGCTGTCTTTAAAACTAATCTGCGATAACATAAACATGACGTCTTGCATCTCCGAAATACCCGCCACAGTATAAGCACCCGCAGACCATTCTGCAGTCAATTTGTTACACGACCCATCAAAACAAACCCGGGTACTGACAACGCAATCTTTATCCTTCTCTGCTTCAAAAAGGGATGGCCATCTAAATCGCAAAGGCATGTCTCCAAACCATTTATCTTTCCAAAAGCTGATGTTGTTTCCATTCCCCAAGTTACACAGAAACATAGTATCTAAACTGGACCCATTAACTCGACTTTTTTCCAGCAGATTTACAATAGCCTTCCATGTCCCTGGGAGCGCTTTTTTGACCGGGAGAAACGACCATTTACCCCGACCTCCATGGATACTACACACCACCCTTCTCCAAAGCCCTTGACGATTAGTTTTGAACCTCCAGGCCCATTTGACTAATAGCGCCAAATTAACTTCGGACAATTTTGTTATCTCCAACCCCCCATACCTCTTCGATCTAGAGACTACGTCTCAGGAAACCCAATATATCCCTTTACCGTCTTTGTTACCAAACCAAAGAAAGTTCCGCATCAACCTCTCGATATCTTCAATCACTTCTTTCGGCGCTTTAAATAAAGAAAAGTATATGAGATTTCTTATTCTATGATGTTTCATGTTTCTAAAGATAAGAAAGCAACATATGGAACATTTAATCTTATATTTTTCAAACGTTGTCATAATCATTATTTTAGTTTAACGACATTAAATGTAACGTCGTAAAATCATTAAGTAAGCAAGTGTATTAAAAATCATCCAATACATACATACCAATTTGTACTGATTTTGGATATCTATTCCTCATCTTTAAAATACCCAAAAGTTACACATGACAACAATCTTGTAAAGAAACGTGTTAGCATGGGCTTCGGCTTGACATCGTAAAGCATTTGTTTCTTGGGTCTAAAGAGGTACCTCGAACCATAAGTCGATCGGATAACATCTCCTAAAAGGGGATACTGCAGCCAAGCAAATAGGAACACAGGCATCACCGCAAACAAGCTGATAACAATCGGCATCCATATCAATCCGTTGTTGTAAAGCACGAAAAAACTGACACTAAAAGCGACAGTCATGGTTGTTATAGAGAGAAAAAGAGTTGCTAGACCCAACATTAACTTTTTGGGTAATGATTGCAAGAAATCACGTTCAGCATAACGAGACGTGAGGATGGATAAAAACATAAGAATTGAAGCTGCAGATGCGAATAGAGAAATGGCGTCCGCCACCACAAAGACCAAAAAGGTTGCTTCAGAATGGAAGATAGGGATACCGGTGGTTTGATTGTATCCACCTGGAACTGTAAACGCTGCAGCAAATACTATGGTGGCAATAAGGGCGGCAACCACCATACATTGGCTAGCTGTTCCTTTCATCCACTTCTCACCTTGTACAACTAGTTCTTTGTGTTCTTTGGTGAATAACTCGTGCGGTGTTAGACCATCCTTGTTCTTCCGTTCTCTGTACGAAGGCGGGATCATAGATTCCACCTCCTGCAGCATAAAAATTCAATTTAACTATCTACTACTTTAAACCTTCATGATGAAAGAAAGAAGAAAAATAAATAGGAAAAAATTAACACTAGAGTATGTATGTACCTTGAACCATAATAGTTCTCGTTGCATCTGTAAAGCCACTCCCGATACATCCTGAAGCCGCTTTCGTTTGGCGCTTTTCCCGACTAAATGTAACATATTGTTGTCATTTTCATCTCTCAGAGGAGTAATTAAATCCTTCATTGAGCCTATCTCATACAACAAGTTATAGATACCCTCATGACGATGTTTGACAGCAATGTGGAATATACTTTGATTATTATCATTGACCTTCCATATTAAATCGGGATATTTGCGGATGAGCTCAACTATAAACTTAGTATTGCCCATTTCTGTAGCAACAAAAAGTATACGGGAAGAGTGTGTTTTTTTCGCATTTACCATTGATGGTGTTCTTTTAAGGTTTGTAGAAGCCCCTGCAGTTAACCTTTGGATTTCATTAGGCATTTTGACAATGTTGTCAGAAATGAGTTTGAGTAGTTGCAGGGTTTGATCTTCCTTATTATAAGGTAGCCTGTCATCCTTCTTAATTGGATCAGGCTGCCCTCTTAATATGTCATCAATTTGCTTCTTTGGCTTTTTTGCAATATTTTCCCAGATTATTCTTAGTAATAGCAATGCATCACTATCCTTTTTAAGTGGTTCGGGTTTTGAACGGCGAAAAACAGCTGCAAAAAAAGAAACAATAGAAAAGAAGCCAAACTAATGAATGATCATGCGTACAAGTTTATTTTGACATCAATGATGTATGTATAATAACAAGTGAAGATTCTTACCCCAATTGTATACTTTCTTTAATATATTTGATGTTGGAGCAGCAAATGCCTCAGGCTTTTTAGCCAGAGCTAATAGTACACTTGTGTTACTAGCAAGTTCTTGACGGTCTTTCACCATCTTTAGTGCAATATCTGAAAGAGAAGAAAAATACTTGTTTGGTGGAAATACCTTTTCCAAGCGAAAACAGTAGGTGAAAAAAAGGTAAAAAGTAAAGATTTTGTTTACTGTAACATGTTAGAATGTTTACCGAATAGATTGGCTTCGACACATTTCTCAAGAAGCCAACCGCGATTCTGAGGATTCCAGCCATCATCAGACAATCCCTTGGACTCGTTATAAAGGTATTCTACCATGTCATGGTCTCCAAATAAGGAAGCCATATAGAGTGGCATCATTTGTTGACTACCTGGAATTGAGAGCAATGCACGATTCTTACTCACCAAAATTTTAACCATTTTAACGTTTCCAGCTGCAGCTGCTAAACAGAGAGCGGTGTTGGAAGTTTTATTTTGAAGTTCTAAGTCGGGTTTTTCCATCTCCTCCACCAGATTTTTCACAAAGTCTTGCATCCGTTTTGTCTTTTTAGCCGATGCTGCTACATGAAGTGCTGTTTCACCATTTTCAGTGATGCTATACCGTACCAACTCGGGTCTTTTATCAATAATGGCTTTAGCAGCTTTCCAGTCGCCTTTAATTGATGCTTCATAAAGGGGGATACCAGCCTTGATGTAATCTTCTCTACTACCTTTGAAATAGTTACAACCCATAGTTAGCAACTTAGCATAGTAATTTGGTTTGTATTGGTCTCTTAAAACAAAAACTAACAAAGAAAGGAAACTAATAAATGCTTAATTTTTAATAGCGACTTCTTACTTGCATGTTTTAACCTTTTAACATTTCAATACTATTTACATGCATTTCAAAGGCCACTTGGGTTGATAGTTGATAGTATGGTGATAAGAGTCAAATGCTTTATAAGGTTTTGATGTATTTTAGGGGTAGAGTAGATGGGTGTGTGGATCATCATTCTAAAAAGGCTACTTGTGTTTAGGTTGACTTGTTAACCAGTTCAAAACTAAAATTTAATACACATTTTATAAGGTCAACCCCACCCGTTAAGTTAACCATTTATTACAACTTGTTTAGAATCTGATTCTAGGCCACCAACTCATTTAACTTGTTTAGATATAAATGAGTTAAACAAGCCGACTTGAAGTTACACTATTCTAAGTGTTGGAAGTAATTTAATCAAGAAATCTTAATTGATTTTAGTGTAATTAGAAGTGAAACAGAAAGTCAAACTGCTGTAAAATTGGCTGTAATTTAGGGGTTAATTGTGTTAGTTTAGTTAATTGTTAACCGCCAATATATGTGTATAAATACCCCTACATGTACGACATTTGATGTGTGTGGAATTCATTATGTTTTGTGTGTGTATCTATTGTGTTCCCACCCCTGTTCTTCACGAGTCCCTGCACATTCTGTGCATACTCATTCAAGGTGTTCATCCACAATTCGATCATCAATCCAGGGCCTCAACACTAAGTGTGTTAGGTTTAGGGTTAATACTTAATACATACGTTTAACATGGATAAAAAAACATGGGTAGTAAAACATCTTTAAGCTTATACTTAGGCTTCAGCTGTTGGATCAGCCCCCCAAAACACACAACAGAAGAAATTGTATACTGCCTTCCTTCTAGAGTTACATATTCATGTCAATTTGACTTATTCTAATGACTTGATATTGACCCGAGACCAAATACGGATCCCTTCACTTTAGCAACTCAAATAACAGATAAAGTATAGGCACATCCAAAGACCGAATCTGACAGTGAATTGGGCGTGGAAGAAATTACCGTTGATTAGATCTGGACAAGGTAGATGCGATGGTTGTGGTGTTGGGTGAGCCAGTGCAGCAACGGGGACGATGATTTCGTCCTTCTGCGTCTCGACGTCGTCCTTCTGCTCATCGATTGAGGTTAACTGCACACTTGGTTGTTTCATCTGCACACCCACACACTTAATATTTATCGATAATCAAAGTATCAAGAACATGAGGGAGAGGGGGATAGTTTATGATCGAAATACCACCTCTGCGATCGCCGATCAGTGGTCGGAACGAAGAGTAAAGTGAGACTGTGAACAAAGTAATGAAAAAGCCTTCAAATCAAATGTGATCATCTTGAGCATCGATTACATGATTATAAATAAAGGGCTGGCCGGCTGGGTTCTATCATTGGTCAACGTTTACATTTGTGTGGTTTTAGATTTAGTCTTTTTCTATTAGATTCTCCCTCTACTGGTGCCGAGAAATTACCTTGAACATTAAAAAAAAAAAAAGTAATACACCTTAACGGTAGGTTCGAAAATCAATAAAAATCGCTTAATAAGGAGATTAAACCGTGTAAGATTGTCGCTTACTCAAATTTAGTATATTTAAAAATTTAGTTTGCTGTATATTAAAGTTATGAAGAGGATATGCTACAAAGGCTATATTTTCTAAAAAGGGTGAGAAGTAATTCTAGCCATTGGATCAACTCATTAAAATAGATCAATGGTTCAAAAAAATGCTATGGCAAAAATGTAAATAAGTGGAAAACTGCTAACAGGCGGAGGGGCAAAAAATTAATTTGACACAACGGTTGTTTGACACAATGGTTGTTTGACACAATGGTTGTTTGACACAATGGTTATTTGACACAATGGTTGTTTGACACAATAGTTTTTTGACACAATGGTTGTTTGAAACAATGGTAATTTAACACAATCGTAGTTTGACATAATGATAGTTTGACACAATGGTAATTTAAAACAATAGTAATTTGATATGTTGACATGTTATTATATTTTACTATGTGTTGGCATGTTAATATTTTATTGCTATATGTTGCTTTACATTACACAATAGTATTTTGGTAACTTGTTTTTATCGTCAAAATCAAACGTAAACAAAACTCTTCAAACATGACACAATGAGTCTTATGACACAATGAATATAATGACACAATGAATATAATGACACAATGAGTATATGACACAATAAATCTTATAACACAATGAATCCTATTCTTGAATAGGCATAGAATCAACTGTTGAGCTGTTTAAAACTTGTTTATCCTTAATGCTTTGAAGATATAAACTACAATTGCGTATAATGTGACCAGGTTATTTGCAAAACCCACAATTTCTCAATTTTTTTCCTGCTTGTTCGATGGCTAACTCACGAGCTGACTTCATTCTTTTCGGCCTACCTTTTGTCTTTTGCTTAACAGGTACACTGAATTTTGCTTCATTTCGTTTGCTCCCTCCAGGTAACTCTGCAAACCTATCTCTCCTGCTTGGAGGTGGGGCGACCATTTGAACTTTATCAGCCTTAGACTTGTAACTATTTAAATAATCAAGATAAAAACACAACTCGTCTTTGTTCGTAACCAATTGATTAACAATAATTATTTTATTCAGACACAATGACAATATAAAAGACACAATGACGAACAAAAAGACACAATGATGATATCTAAGACACAATGATGATGTCAATCAATAATAAAAATCATATAACAAACACAACAACATAAAAGACACAACATATAGAGACTCACCTGATATTTATAAAATATGTTCAACAACATATTGATAATGTCCAGAGTAATCTAACAGTATAGACAAAATAACTGTTTTATTCAGACACAATGATAATACAAAAGACACAATTACGAACAAAAAGACACAATGATGATACCTATGACACAATGATGATACTTATGACACAATGATGATGTCAATCAATAACAAAATTCACAGAAATCAGATAGTATAGACACAATGATGATCCAAACGACAAATTTATTAACATACTATTTCAATTACAGTATATAATCGTCTTCATACGTACCAAACTGATGAAATCAAATAGATCAACATAACTCAACGATCTTCAATAGAAACAACATAAATCAATCTTCAACAGACGAATTCGATCGTTTGAATCTTCAACGATTGAAATTGATGTAAGATGAAACGTTAACCGTTTGAATCGATAAATTGAGAATTTTGTTGAAGGCTTGTGTTCAAATAAATTAGATGTAAGCAATCTTCAACAGAATTGATGTAAGCCCACACCTTCATCTCAATAAATTAGACTTTCTAAAATACCCCTCCTTCTATTTTTAAAAATATATCATATGTTACTCACCGATTGCTTCTCACACTTTTTACATAATGTTCACTTTGTATTTGAACCCAATCCTAAAGTTATTTAGGTATTTAGCATTTAAATCTTTACTATGCTAAATATTATTCATAATTAAAGTATTAAAGCATATAAAAGTTGTATAGTGAAAAAAAAACTCAGCGGATGCCAAGGAGTGGATTTCAAAAGGAACTTTTAACATCCTCCCGAACCAACATAAAATGTTGTATCTCGTTGTTAATTTATTGTTTTAAACATACATACATTTGATTATCAACTACAAAAATAGTTTTTAAAAAATATGTATGAATTAGCAAATATTTAAAAAGTGGTCATTAAATTTAAAACAACATATTCACCCCCTCTAAGTTCTAATAGTCGGCTGTCAATGAGTATCCTCATCTCACTCGAGTTTTTTTGGCTTATGATATGCATAGAACTATACACAAATTTTATAACTATTACATCCCATTTTTAATTATTTTTTTGAAAACACTACATTTGTTTTAAAATATTAGGATCAATTTACCCCTAGATAACCCACAAGACAAAACTAGACGAAAATTAAGAAATGATCAAGAAAGAAGGTCAAGCACGAGTTGTGCCCTCCTTAAGCACGCCCATTCAGTTAGTATATCTATTTTTCATAGTATGAAAGAGAAACACTACATGAAACATAGGAGAGATTTCACTCGAAAAGTTTATATGGTTCGAATCTTTAACCTATGGTTTGTTCATTGATCACGGACAAGTTATTGATACAACCTTTAGAGATCGTTGAAGAACAAGACACTGACTACAACTTTTAACCTTAACAAGGATATGTCATTAAACTCGTGTCAAGGACATTGCGACTGCGGCCTTCAACTAAGTAATAGAAGCCAAGTGAACCCTACCGTTGCAACCTTAGTCAAACAGTTTAGGGGTTTTGAAGCTCACTTAAACACTCAAAATGACTTAAATCTTGAAAGCTTTTTCAACATCCATGGGTGATCATACCTTCTACAAAGATTAAAGAGAGAGCATTATAGATCATCACATTGAAGCTACCAAAAGAATTTAAAGGCCGTTTAGCCTTTATTACAAGGATGACATTTGTTACAGTACCATTAAAAAGACAGACAACCCATTGAGATTATATTCTTAATCATGCCAGAGAATGTTTCTGTAACACTCGGCCCCACATACCACTAATATTGTCCGCTTTACCCACGAGGAGCTCACGGATTTGCTTTTGGTTGCCCAGGTGAAAACTTTCCAGGGAGATCACCATCCCTGGATTGTTGTCACCTGAGCACGCTTAACTGTGGAGTTCTCCTCTCATCCACAGCCAATGCGCCCAAAACGCGTTGGTGATATTAGAGGCACGACATTCCTAATGAACCAGGAATCTTCCTGTCCACGGCCGATGTGGAATTTATGTAGGATGTCACAGTTTCTTTATGTCATGATCTACATTCAAATTCGTAACCTAGAATGGTTGTTATATAAAAAGCTTATTGTCTAGGCACTCAATTAAACTCTTACTCTTTCATACCTCATAGTTATCGTAAACAACTTGACGGCAACAACACAAGAGTGTCACACATAAAAAGGTTTGTTCTATATATATTACGTCTAAGGCTACCTATTTCACTCATCCGTTCTCTTTATCAACATGTACTCTAGTAGTTTTTTTTTTCAATCCATGTCCCCCCATCCCCCCTTGTTATTTTATTTGAGTCAACCAAAAGAAACTGCAAAACCAAATTACCTACAAATTTTTATCAAATATTTATTAGAAAAATTTGTCTTAAGACATATATAAAAGGAAGTCTTAAGTTATCACACTAAATATAATATTTTTAATTAATAATTATTTGAATATTAAATTGTCAGTTGGCAATATGATATTTTCGTGCATATATATTTTGATTCTTTCAATTGACAGGCTCACATGTAGTGGGTTAGATATTGCTAGGGTTTTTTTTTGAAATTTTTTTATTTTAAGATGCTATGGGAAAAGATATGGTATGATATATACGTATATAAAAATTATAAAATAGTATAAGAATTATCTATTATAAATTTTTTGGATCTCATGTCTAATCTTCTTAGGGGCTGTTTGATACTGCTGACTCAGTATGATCTGACTGAGTCAGAATCTGACTCAGTTAGAAGTTCTGACTGAGTCTGCATCTGACTGAAACTTGGTTGTTTGATTCAGCATCTGACTGACCCTGCTAAATGATAAAAATTATCGCTTTCGAAGAGCTTTTAAAGCAATAACAGTTTACCACACGTAGCAAATGATTCCAGCACCTTCCACCCACGTGTCTAAATTTCCCATTTTTCTCATTCTATAAAACAAAGTACCAATTCATGCATTTATATTGACTTCTTCACTCCCAAACGCATTTTTCTCATTATATAAAACAAAGCACCTTCTATAAAACAAAATACCACTTTTCTCATTCTATAAAACAAAGTACCATTTTTCTCATTCTATAAAACAAAGCACCTTCCACCTTCCCACACTCCCTCTTTTCTCCCATCTGTAATCTAGGGTTCCTGAACGCATCCACCTCCACCTTCACTCTCGATCGCCTCTCATCATCATCATCCTCATCAAGACGAGGAAGAGGACCTGCAGCAGTCGATGAAGAGGGAGTCAACGTGCTCGATAGGGGCGATGGGGTCGATCTGCCCGATGGGGGCGATGGGATCGATCTGCTCGATGGGGATCAACGGGCGATGGGATCGATCTGCTCGGTCAGATCCCATGGAATAAAAGTCCCGGTCAGTTGCTAAGACCGGGTCAGCACCGATTCAGCTGCACATCAAACGGGCTGACCGGGCTGACTGAGTGCAACGGGTCAAGGTCAGCCCAGTCAGCGGAAATCAAACGGGGCCTTAGTTTAATCTTCTTAGTCTAATAAAAGGGTATCTTGGTATGACACGTGGCAAAACCACAATCATTCTCACCAAAATTTTCCCGATTCTCTCTCATATTAAATAATTACCTTAATTACTAATAATATTATTTAATACTTTTTTAGATTTAATAAATTAAGAAAGAGATCTATTTATTAATGTATTTCTAAATAAATAATTTTTTATAAAATAATAAATTTTTTAAAGCATAAAACTTTTTTAAAAATAAGAAATATTTTAAAATTGGTATATTTACAAAGTCAATTTTTAAAACCAAAAATAATTAAATTTGGGAGTTATAATAAGGAAGTTTTTAAAAATGACATTTTTATACGGTTTGTTTTAGAACAAAACGTTTATTTCTTTTTGGAAAAAAATTTAAAAACATATTTTTTAAATGTTGATATTACTGTTTTATTACTTATAGTCATTTCTCATATATAATTTCAGTCATATCATATCTTAAAACATCATTTTATAAAAATAAATATTATTATATTAGTTTTTTATTTATTCAACCCGTGTAACACACGGGTTACACGAGTTTACTAAAGCTAGTGTGTGTGTGTGTGTGTGTGTGTGTATATATAATATATAGGGTATATATATACACTCTTTACGGGGTCGTTTGCTTCTCAGAATGTTTTGCAAAAGAATTGGAATTGAAAATAGAATCAAAATTGGAATTGAAATCTTGTTAAAATTGATAACGTGTTTGGTTGGTTAATTTTGAGTGGAATTGAAATGTTAAACATTTCATTAATAAGTGAAAGTAATGTGAATACTGAATTCTAATGAATGTGAGAAAATATTCCAATTCGATTTCCATTCGTTGACCAACCAAACAAGATTTTTAATGAAAAATAGAATTATGTGAATCAAACGGGATCTAAGTGGTTATAACTGTCAAAACATATTGTATAATTTTTTAAAGCTAAACCGAATGTTTTCTTTTGACGTTTTTGTTTGTCTCACATTGGTGATTGGATCCAAGATTTAAAGCATACCAATGTAAATGGAGAAGTCTTCTTGAGAAAATTAAATTATACGTACTTTTCACATCCTTTTTGGCAAAGCTGGGTAAGCCATGAGCATTTTTTGTTAATAGAATGTATTTTTAGTGCAAAAATTAAATAATACGATCGAGGTTTGAAGATCGCTCGAAAAAAACTCGGTTCGAGATTGACTTGGTTGTCATCAAGTTGAGCCGGCTTGGCTCGGTTTGTAAAAGCATCGAGACCGAGCTAGCCGGGCTTGGCTCGTGTTTTCCGTTACATCGGACAGGCACCCCACTAGTAATACTTTATCACTATAATTATTATCTTGAGGAAAGGTTATGAATAAGGTAGATTTTAATGTCTTATTTTTTTAACGACATTTCTTAGATATTTAAAACATATACATTACAAACTGTATCATACATAATTTAACCTCTCAAACTCATAGTAATAAGGTATATCATTTAACCATCAAAATGTTCCTTAAGAGTTTTACGTGATATATAGTTCGACCTTTTCATATTTCTAATTTCAACCAATGCTATAATTTTCTTATTCTTTAAATATATTAGTTAATTAAAAACTAATCCATTAAATTACCTGGAAAAATAGGGGTGGGTAGCGTGAATTGCCAAAAGTCGAGTCAATTGATAACGTGAATCCAAGCCAACACACTTATTATTACAATATCGCGACCTATATGAAATAGTATTTGTTAATTATATGATCGTGTTATTTAGAAAAATAAAGAGATTAGAAGGGAAAGTTTTAAATAATATATGTCAATTATCATGGTATTAACAAGATACGTTAGATGTAAAAGTATATCCAATGATGTTAAAGTATAATTATTTGAAATGTTTATTTTTCTCAAATAAATAACTAGTATTAGAACTCACACGTCGTGGCAGACCCTTATACCGTAAAAAGCTTAACACCGGTACATTGTCATGAACATGTGCATTGTAATAGATGTAACTTTAAATTAGAAAAGCGAAACTTTAACAAGCATTTATAACAATCGTTACAAACCAATGCTTTGTGTTGGGCTGATGATAATACTAATTTTTATATTAAAAAAACAAAACCATTAGTAAAACTCAACAGAATAAACCAAAATCTAAAAAAAAGAATAATGTTAACCAAAATAAATACATTGTAGCGGAGAAATAATGTGTTTTTTTTCTAAAACAAGATATAAATAAAATAAAGTTATTTTAAAAACTTATATGCTATGGGTTAATAAGTCCATATTATATATAATATTAAACTAGGTATTTTTCCGCCGCGTTTGCCGTGGGGAGATTAATACAATTGTGATTAGTCTCAGCGTTTGATCCCGGAGAATATCGGCTGCAACTCAGATCGTAAGTACACAAAAGTGAACTCACTGTCCATGAAAATGCCTCGCCAAAAACCTAGTTTGTACCAAAGTCATCACAGCCAAATGAATCGAGACTCGTCTAGACTGTAACATCGCGTTTTTTTTTAAAAAAAAATGTTAATCGTTGTAAACAAATAAATTTAATAATTACAATACCCACAATAATATTAATAATAATAATAATAATAATAATAATAAATAATAGATTGTAAAATTTAAAAAGTTCAATTTATATAATACTCTAAGTATAGGGAACATTAGTGTAATTATGAAATTTTCAAAAACAACCCAACCCCACCCCCATCTCCCTCGCTGTATTCCCGTGTTTTTCCTTTCACCATTGTCGGCCAGAATTGATCCATTAACGCGCACTTTGGCTTTCAATACTCAAAAGAAATCACGCACTAACAAACCTTGATTCGTTTATAATCCTTCTCTAAATTCAATTTCATTCAAACGAGCAAAAAACACCACCCGAACATCATCTTCATCATCGGACCTGCAACGCGATTGAAACCCCATCTCCGATCCATTTTAACTCAAATTGGCAATAGGCTTTGTTTCTATATCATCATTCGAAGCTACCCTAGAGTTTAATTTGATTATAAACAAGGTTTGGGCATCAATCGATCACACGAGTGTCGCGGACCTGTTCTTCACGTGTTCAACATCAATTCATCACCATATAGGTAATTCGACACACCTACATACTCGATTATACACGGGCAATCAAAGCCCTATGATTTCAGATGTTTACAAAATCGAATTCTTGTCCAATTGGTTGAGGATCGAACCTAGGGCTCGAATGGATTTTGGAGCTTTGGTTACTTTGATTTAAAACAATTAAGAACCGGTTTCTTGCACGGCTTAGGCCTTTTGGTTTGCTGGTTCTTGGGCTCCATGTTAAACAGGAGGTCGTGTGTTCGAAACCCGGTCACCTCAATATTTTTAAAAACCCTTTTTAAGCTTTTAAGAATTCCAGAAAAATACCCAAAAATTATAAAAATGTTTTTATAAACATTAAATTTTTTTAAACAACTTAACTATTTTTCTGAAATTTATTTTAACATTTTATCCATTTTTATTAAATGTTTTAATAAATAAAATTACAAATAATACAAAAATTATTTATACGAAAGTGGACTTTTAATAATTTAATTTATTTAAATTATTATTCAACACTAAATTACTTTTAATTTATTTAAGTAATATTTATTATTGCTTAAATCATAATTAAATACAAAAGTTTTATATTTAAATCATTCCAAATAACAATTTCATTTTTTAGTCATTTAAATAATTAAATATTTTAATTAATTATCATATAATTGATTAATAAAATTAATTATTTATTTTTCCACACTTTAATAATAAACCAAACAATTACGAGTATTGATACAATTATTTTTATTAAATTCTAAACATAAATACTATCAATAAATTCATTTTACGTATTTCAAGATATTCAAACTAAATAAATTAAAGACCCAATGGAAATCCTAATACATTCCCAAATCATTATTATTCTAATTCGAGACGCCGTTCCTTAGGTTAATCGTAAGGAAATCGTTGGTGTCTAATCTATCACATCCAGATTCTAATCTCATCAATCATGTGAGTATTCATATCCCCTTTTTATATCATTTCCTATTTGGGGAAATCATGTGATACAATATATTCAATCATGATATTCTATTGTTATTTCATTCTAAATTCAATTCAAGACAGGTTATGTTATTACTTGCAATTATGTGAACATACTTTGATAAACTGGACGACAGTAAAACCCTAATTCAATCAATCAATCCTGGTATCAATGGTAGATCTACTGGTTTGGGATAATCCACCCCACATGGCTTACGAGTGGTGATTATACAAACCCACCCCATATGAATAGTCGAGTGGTGATTGTGCCAGAGGCAGGAGTCAATCTATGGTTTATGTGTGGAGTCTATTATATGCAAGTGTCAAGTCAAGGGGTTTATATTGGGTCGGTTTATCTATATGCTTTACTATTGCAATATAAGTCTTAACGTTACCTTATGAATTGGATTATTCTCAATCAATCAATCAATCTATATGTATACTCAAAACTGTGATTACTCACCAGCTAATTCGTTAGGTGACTTTATTTTCTCACATGATTTCAGGTTAAGCAAGCTAGTGGACTTCTACTTGATCATATAAGACCTGGACTTAGTCAAAACAAAAGACAATTATTATTTGTGACTTTAACTGTTGCATTTGTATCTGTTAAATTCATGTTATCCTGTAATATGATTTTAATATTATTTTCACTATTAGACAATCATGAGTTATGAACAATCAATCATTCCCTCGTCCGCTCCGATGATTCCGCCGTCGGTCGGGGTGTGACATAGACGATATATAAGTCTTAATCCCCTTGGACAGTCGCGACAATAGCATACAATCGTAACCAAATTGCATGCGATTTCACCAACCGCAACCGGCAAACATAATGCATATATACAAAAATTGAAACCGAAACTTAAAGTCCATACCACCAATTTATTCTCCACATGAGAAACCTCAACAAAAAAAAACACAATGCAAAACATGCATTTATCTTTCAATTATATCAAACTAATCAAAACCTTAACTAAAGTTCAAGTCCATGTTAAAGATACGCCATAACAAAAAGTCTGAAGTCAAGTTCACCTTCTTACTATAATATCAAACTTTAGAAGTCAATCTATAATTCATAGAACTTCACTGGCCAAAATAGAAAAAAACTAAAAAAACTAAAACTACATCACCCCCGCTTCATCAACCGCCATCCCCATATCATCATATCATCATCATCATCAACTGCCAAGAGCACCACCTCCCCCCAGTAAATCAATGTCCAACCGTAAAACACAAAACCATACAACTCTTAACCTAAATCAACTGATCTGGAGCCATAGACATAAAAGCCCAACTCAAAGATCAACCCAAACCACATAACATCGACAGATCTGAAACAACCCCCAAAAACACGTTTCATGAAATAAAATCAAAGCTCAACCTTGAAAACACAAAAACATGCAACAACAAAAAACAACATGCACAACCAAGTCTCAGACAAGGCGACCCCAGTCATCATCTACGAAAGACGACCGATAACTTAAGCCTACAATCAGAATAATCATCTACAGATCTACAGCCACGGGATGTCTCCACGTATACAGGCGTTGCTACCAAGGCCAGCCTTAATCGCCGCTGCAAGAAAAGGCGCGGTGGTTGGTGACCGGCAACACCGTCGAAAACGATGACTCCTCCGCCTCTCTCTCTATATATATATATCTTCAGATAGCATCATCGAGAGGAGGAGACACCAGCGGGGCCTGACGACCGTTCATCGATTGAAAACCCCTGTACACCCGACGCTATCAAGGCACAACCCTAATCACCGCCACTAGAAAAGGTCGGTGATCGGCGACCGACAACGTCAAGCTACAAGACCAGTAAAGAAATAGAGACGGAGAGACACCAGGTGTCATGATCCAAGGACCGGACGATCATCTCTTGGCGACAAAGGCCGCCGGAGATGAGTGCACGGTGCCGTCCTCCACTGCCCTCTCTCTACTTTCGAGATCTCTCTCTCTACTTTTTCTGTCTCTCTAAAAACGGAGATCATCTCATAGATAGAGATGGGAGACGACCGGCCCTCGGCGACAGAGGCGGCCGGAAATGAGCACTAATCGTCATCCTCCACCGCCTCTCTCTCCCTCTCTACTTTCTCTCTACAATTTACTCTCTCTGTCACATTATGTTATGTGATTATATAGGGTAACAAATCTACAACACCATAAAATATTGTGGCAAATCTATAAATATCAAAAACTCTACTGGTCACACCGAAAGAGTTTAATTGATATTATAATTCATATTTCGGTTTCTACAGCATATTATCGTTAGTAAACATATTATTGTTTTTATGATCAATTTTATCATCTACGATAAATAATTAGAATGCACTCTGCATGTTAAGCTGAGGGGTAGTTGGATTGGTAAGAGTGTTGTTGAGAAATTCAAATGCTCTCTTTTCGAAACCCACCAGACCCTTTTTTTAGGGTCCTAATGGGGACACCGCATGGGTTTTTTGGGGTGGGTCGGTTCAAACGGTCACGGTTAGGTCTTGCGGTCACATTTTGGCACCTAACCGTGACCGCATGGGCTTGCTATCATGGTTTGGGGTGTTTTTCCCCGTGACCGCATGGTCTTGCTGTCACGGTTTGGGGTGGTAGTCCCCGTGACCTCGTGACAACAAATGACAAAATGACAAAATGGGCTGTTAAAGTTGAAAAGCGGTCACCAAACCGTCACGTGGAGGCCAAACCGTGACCTCTAGGGTACAAGGTCTCAGTTTAAGGTACGACGTAGACGTGATTTTGACAAAAGGCCGGGATTCCCGGCACAAACCGTCACGTGGAGGCCAAACCGTGACGGTTTGTGCCCCAGAATTTCACCTTAAATACCTTTCAACTTAGAACAATCGGCATATCCATTTCCAAACTTCCGTTTCGCAATTTCATAATCCAAATTTTCAGTTTTTAATCGACCTTGGATTTTGAGCTTTCATTCATCCAACACTCGAGATTTTTCAGCCTTCGTCATTCCAAAAACGCGTTAATTCAAAAACAATGTCAGGTTCGGGAGATCATTATCAAAAGCCGAAGCTTCCAGATTTGAATGAGGTGCCACATATCGAAGATTCGAACCAGGTTGAACTAGTATATGTTTTATTATAACTTATTATTTGAAATATCTAACCATTATCTTTTTTAGGAATATTACGTATACGGGAGTCACCCTCCGTGGGGGGAGGAGGAAACCAACCCGTCGAACACATTTGCTCAAGAGGCGTACAACTATTATTTGGACCGACAGGTTACGGTGAAGGGTACAGATATCCCCCTTGCAATTCATACGGACATGCCCCGAACACGTACCACTCATAAACAGAGCTGGATTACGGACATCCCCCGTACCAGTCAGAACTAGAAATTACACATGTGTCGGATACTTTTAATGGGAATGACACAGATGAGAGTGACGGTTCGGTTCACCTCAAAGAAAACCATGGGGACACCGCGGAGCATGACGGGGATAAGGATCGGATAAGAAAGGCTACGCTTTCTTATAAAACCAATCAAGTACGAAGAGTTTTTATTCATTTGTTTATTTTATTTTTTTATTTGTTTTATATATTGTTTTTTTATGTCTACCTTTATCATTTTTTCAGTATTTTGATTCTCGTGATGACTTGGAGAAGTGGGCTAAAACGAGAGGACGCGAGCATGGGTGCGTCATTGTGGTGGGTCGGTCACGAAAAAAGGATGTGGAACTAATATGCAATCGTAGTGGTGAACCTAAATTCACTGGCACAAGTAGACGTACTGGGAGCATAAATAAAGGATGTCCTTTTAAACTCGTAGGGAAGTACGTAGGAAGGAGTGACAGTTGGATGTTAGAGGTGAGAAACGAGACGCACAACCACGATCCTGTTGTGTACGAGGAGGGCCACGCGCATCTTAGGAAGATGACCGCCGAAGAAATTGATCTTGTCGAGAAATTACACAGGCAGCACGTGCGGCCACGACATATCCATTCAGCCGTAAGGGAGCAGTTTCCCCACAGCGTCTGTGTTGTTCAAGACATATACAATCTGACGTCAAAGTTTAGGGCTGAGGGGAGAGAAGGCATCACACCAATGCAGGAACTTGAAAACCTTCTACAATCTAAAGAGTTCGTGTATGAAACACGAACGAATACAACTACTAAGGCCGTGGAAGATGTTTTCTTTTGTCATCCTACTTCGTATAAAATGTGGCGCACATTCCCGCATGTGATGTTGATAGACACGACGTACAAGACCAACATGTACAACATTCCGTTTGTTCAGGTTATTGGCGTTACGTCGACGTCGAAGTCGTTTTGTATCGCGCATGCATTTATATCGAGGGAACGGCAAGACAACTTCACATGAGTACTGGAGCAGATCAGAGATATGCTCGATGGGTGTGTGGAGCCCCGCGTTATTGTCACAGACAGGGACCTGGCCCTGATGAATGCGTGTGACACAGTGTTCCCGAGTGCTGCTAAAAACCTATGCAGGTGGCACGTTCGGGAGAATATCAAAAGACGGTGGAATATCCTTTCCAAAACCGACATGTGGAAGGATTTTTTATACTGGTGGAAGACCTTGTGTTCGTCACCCACAGAGGCAATGTACGATTACAATTGTAGGAAGATGGAAGAAAAGTTAAATGAAGATGGTAAAAGTGGTAAGAATTTCATATTTATTTTTACTCTAACAATTTATTTGTTCATTTCTAAAATTTGTTATTTTCTTTCAGAGGTATGGGAATATATTTGGAATAATTGGTTGGTGCCGTACAAAGAGAAAATTATTACTTGTTGGATGTACGACCGCCTTAACTTTGGTGAATTTACAACTAATCGGGTTGAGGGCTAACATGCCAACTTCAAGAGTTACCTCACAGGGACCAACAATACGTTGCACACACTTGTCGGATATGTATGTGACCTCGTGCGCGGCCAGGAGATTGAAATTTGTAAAACATTCGAGGTGTCCCGTGTGAAAATTAAAAAGACCATCGTCTGTCATTGTTTTCAAGATTACATTATAAAGTATCAACTTTTTGCCTTAGCCTCCTTGAATCAGAGTTGACGAAAATGGAAATGATTCAGAAGTCTGGGGGTTCATGTGGACACCAGTTGTTCACGTCCATGGGCTTGCCATGTGCTTGTCGTTTGGAGATACACGTCCGAGAAGGTTATATTTTTCTTAATACATTTTTTTACTGTTGTCACACGATTGCATATTTTTCACTAATAATTTAACTTTTAAATCCAGTCACAAGTATTCCACTCGATGCGGTAGATCCACACTGGAGGAAGCTTGATTTCGAGCCAGCGTACGTGGCGCCGCCTGAACCCGACTACGATGTGAAATTTGATGACTTGAAACAAAAGGTTATATCGTCTCCCAATCCTCAAGTAAAGAAAAAATTGTTTAACAAAGTATTTGACTCTTTGTTTAAGAGTAAGTCAAAACTTAAAGAACCTGAGGTGCGTCATGACCGACGTGGTCGTCCAAATATTAAGGAGCAACAAAGAAGAGCGGACTCCAATACATCACAGTATGAGGCTGCTAGACACAGCTCCTATACTTCCTCGCAACAAACTATGCCTGACCCGGCGAGGCATAGCTCATATACCCCTCAGTTTAAAATGCCCAATGATCGTTCTAATAAGGCAAAGGCTGCTTCAAATGTACCGATTACGGGAGCTGCCCTAGGGTTTCCTTTAATATTGAAACCAAAGGACGTGATAAAAGTTATGAAGTTTAAGGATCAGCTGCCCCAATGGATTCATCGGTACGTTTCGACTATAAAAGTTGTGCGGCCTGATGGTAACTGTGGTTTTCGGGCGATCGCGGTGGCTTTAGGGAGAAAGCAAAATGAATGGGAATGGGTTAGGCGTCAAATGTTGTCGGAGATGGACAGAAACATGGGGTATTGGCGGAGCAATTTGAACCGTGAGATGCCTGGCTATTATGATTCTGTTCGTAATAGCTTAAATTGGTTTGGCACGACTAAACCCGCACCCGATACCCATTGGCTAACTTTTCCGGCCCATGGACTCGTAATTGCGGAAACATTCAACTGTATTGTGCATCTTATTTCTTTATTTGGCAGCCAGACATGGTTCCCGCTG